>VWZN01012199.1:106098-189326 GCA_013396955.1 Regulus satrapa
GTTCAAGAGGGGGTGTTTCCCCCCCCCCCCCCGTTGTTGGCTGCTAACTGGGCTTCTCACAACTGCTTCAAGCTTGTTACCTACATCATCACTCCCCTGACTGTTTGTCATCCTTCATCCTACCTATTAATTGTTCTTCAGCTGAACAGCATGTCTTAAGTTATAATGGGATAAGTTTGGGGTACAACTAGCTAGAAACCTTTAGAGAAAACAACTAATTCTGTTCAAATTAATCTCTGTGCATGTGCACAGGGGACAACAACCTGCATCGCAAGTTCTGAGAGGCATTGTTTTTCCAAATCACAGCTGCACAGGAAAACATTAAAAAGAAATTGTCCTTGTCTTGAAGTGAAGTCACAGATCTGCTACCTGCCTCTCTGTAAATCTGAGCAAGTTTGAAATGTAGTTACTGTCAGGCTTTGTATTTCACATTTTCTTTTTCTGTGCAGAGGGGAAAAAAAAGTGTACAAGTACAAATAGAAAATCCCTCAGTTCTTAGGTAGAGAGCTTTGAAATGATGTTCTAATCACTTCCCTCCATGCATGTACTCGAGTTCTCCTTAGGGATCTTGCTCTCTCAAGGAGAATAATTTTGCTCCCTGTCAGAGTTCTCACAAAGTTAAGGTCAGCTGTAAGAAGCGGTTGAGTACCACAACTGTTTTGCTGCATAAAAAGCATGATGGAAAATCTTTTGCCATGGGTCTGCCATCAAGTTAAGTCTCTCATAAAGGATGACTACAGGGAGTATCTGTACTTGCCACTTTTGCTGGAGTCCTGTGGCATCTGCAGAGAGGTAAGCAGAAAAGCCTCCCTGCACCAACCTGACGGTGCTTTTTGCACCTGACTCACAGCACTAGACCCTGTCCTGAGCAGCCAGAGATGGAGCTTTCACATGAGTGGAGTTTACGAACACCTTTGGAGGACCTAGAATTTGAACTCCAAGTGCAGGTTCTTTCATTTATTTATTTTTATTTCAAAGAAGCACATACATTCTTTATGTTTATTTACAAGAAGTGCACTAACAAGTATGAAAGAATAAGTAGGGGTCGTGGAGAAAATTATTCTATTTGGAGTTTTCATCCTATTTTGTACAATAAATGCCACTCTTTTATCCTCTCCTTGCTGCAGCTGTGTGCCCATTACAGTGTTAAGAGTAACAATACTGTAGTGTTACTGGCAAATGTAAAGCTCCATACCTGTAAACAAGGATTAAAACTTGTTGCACAAAACCAGATAATTTTTTGCACAGCTATTTGAAATGAATGTTCATTTTCTGAATGTGCATTTTCTCACACTTGCCATGTGCTGGCAAAATAAACACATATTAAGAGCCATTTTCATTTAGTTTGCTTTTATGCCCATGTGTTTCACATTCCATTAACTGTCAGTACATTTCATGGAAACTGTCAACACAAAAGTTCTTCTTTTTCCCCATATGCGATGAAAAGCTAACATGGATACATTACAGAGAGAAGAAAATAAATGGGATTCCTTTAAAAAGTTGTTGACTCTACAGACAATATTTCTGATTGAGAAAATTTCTTAGCGAAACATTTACTGGCAGTAAAAATGAAGAACAGAGTAGAGCAGATAGCTTTATGGAATGGATATCTAAGATCTAGAAAAAAACTAGCTCACTAAAACAATCCCCTCAAAATTGGAAGAACTAATTTGGTATAGCTTAAACTGGACATAATAAAGTGTTTCTTAACCCATACAGTTTAATAAACTGAAACAACAAGATTTTAGGGTTGAATGTTATCTATTTTCCAATGTAAATTCCTGAAATATGTATAAATCTCTTACTGAATTGTCCAGTACATAAAATTTTTTACACATATCTATTTTTATGATCTGGCTTTTTGTCAGGTTTCAACCCTTCAGAAATCCTTACGTCTTCCCTAAAAAGCAATTGTATTTTTTAAAGGAAGTGAATGGATTCAGGTGTTATACTGTTGTTCCATAATTCAAAGAGAAATTTATATGGATTTTATGTCTCTAAATAATGTTTCAATTCCACTTTTACATGCTTTGACATGTCATGTTTTTAAATAGGAATGGCATTACTGATCATCAAACATGATTTTTTTTCTATTTTACTTTTCTATGAGTTCATAAACTTCATCATATATGTGGTATTCTAATTTTAGAACAGTTGTAAGAAACATTCAGTTTTTGAGAGAAATAATAGCCACCAAAAAATATGTCTGCTTCTTCCCAAAATCCATTATTTTTAAATAACTCAGAAGTTTCAAGGCAGAAATCCCCACCATTCTGTAGGGACTCCACTTAACAAAAAAACCATTTTAATATTTGGTCAACCACAAGACATGGAAAGAACCATGGTGCAGGTCACCTTACCTTACTGCTTCAAACTGACCCAATTATCATCTTCAGTAGTTATGAAGCTTGGAATTCCGGGGGGGGTGGGGGAAAAAGTCAAAATCGGCTCTATGCAGTCCACAATTTTATCTCTTGATTTATCTTTGGAATGCTTTGCTGTGTTGTATAGATGAAGGCAATTGGCAAGAAGCCATTTGTTATCCTTCTCCATTTATGCGTGGGCAGAAAGGTGTATCCCAAAGTCATCATTAGCAGTAGAGTCATAATGTTGTCACAGATGATGTATGAACCAAACTGAAGCTAGTTGACTGCAGCACACACTTCACGTTTAGAAGCGTTTCTTGCAGTTCTATCGGTGTCTTGAATATCAGCATATTCCCATGTTGATCATGCACTAAGAAACGGTTTATCATAAACATTTTTGTATATCCATGGTTTGCATTATCAGTGGCCATAGGAAAAAGTTTGCCATTTTCTACATTGCCTTTAAAATCTTTCTCAATTGAACAGCAAGTTAATATTTTGTGAAGGATGCCTGAAGCTGTTGTCTTATGAAGATAAAACATTTTATGGAAAACTAATAAAATATTATTTGTTTTGTTGTCAAATTAGAGTGACTCGTTTAAAAAAAATGGTATGCAATATATGGTAGAGATCTGTGGTGGCTGTTTTCTTTGGCTGAATGTTTCAAAAGTTTTCTTTTGTCTCATGTTAGGAATTTACTATGATCATTTGCATGCCTACGAGCAATTAAGAAAATGTGTCTCTGTGAAGTACATTTAGTCTTATGGGAGCTGTTGCTTTCTCTACTGAACTATACAAAGTCACTTCTACACTAATTCCAGGAATGCTCTGATTCAGCTCATAGACTATATCTTTATTAATTGATAAAATGCTGTTATCACAATCTCTACTGTGTCATCATCCACATGATAAAGCGGTGTCATCAGCTTCTTCTAAATCAATGTGCAGTCAAGGTGCAGATTCTTGCTTTGATATAATCAGTCACTCCAGTACACAGTGTGTTGTGATAATAAACACTTTTTGCATTGCAGACAATATTAACTCTGCTTTTGATGAACATTGTGCACAAAGACCTCTTCAGATACGAAAAGTTGCATGTATGATATAAAGTCAGCTGCAGTTCTTTGCTTTTTGCATTGCTCTGGCAGGTGGAATAATTTTTCTGAACAATTTATAAGGAAGTGCTACATCCTTTGGTTTTAAGTGTCCTCAGTAGATTTTAATTGATGTTTGAGATTCTGCCCACAGGGCCTCCCCTCAGACACTCTGTGATGTGGGGGAATGAGAGCCATCTTCAGGCACAGACAGTTCCGCTCCAGTTGTATAAAGTTCCCATGGAATAATAATTTCCTCAGTTCTTCCTAACTTTTTTGATGGGTGTCTTGATTTGACAGCAAAATTGTGAGGCAATTTTCAAATTTTTCTTCTTCATGTCATCTTCCACTCCAGTTGTCTCTAAAATGCTTTGCCTAGAGGTTGAATGTGAAGGGAGCCTATCACTTCTCCTGGCTCCAGCTTCCTCATCAGCCAAGGACAGGCTGACACTCAGTGTACTGAGCTTGATGGGGCTGAGTCCTGCTGTCCTCATAAGCTGAAGGAATTGGGTAGAAATGCCCAGTTTCTGGCAAGATATCTGCCAAGGACCTTTCACTTCTACAAATAAAAGGGCTTATTCCCAGGTTCAAAGCTCCACTGTACACACACTGTGTACTAAATTTTTGCAACAAAATATCTGAAATTCATGCAGAGCAACTGTTGCTCTTCATTAGTCTTTTTAGGAGTTTCTCACTTGTGTGCAGTCTGCCTCAGCTGTAAGTGAAGGGATATTTTGCACATAAATCCCATACTATGGTTTAAAGGTTCTTTAAAGGTTTAAACGTGAAGCCTTGTCTGTGATCTCTGAATTTCAAGTGTGCATTTCAGAGCTGTATTAGAACAACAGAGATTTCCTTTTTGGGGGTCCTATGGTTCTGTTCACAGAATGGGTCAAGTGGGAAGGGTCCACAGTGGGTCATCTGGTCCAACCTCCCTGCTCATCCTAAAGGACATTACCCAGGATTGCATACAAATGGTTCTTGCATATCCCCAGTGAGGAGGATTCCACAACCTTTTAAAAAAAATTCTTTCAAAAGCTACATTCTGTGGTGCTGTATTCTATTCTGAAACCACTACTTATCTAAGAGTTACATGACTCTCTGTTGTTCTGGCCAGGTTTCATGATTGATTCATCTTCCTTTCACTGATCCAAGAAAAGAAAGGGTTTAAAAAGACCTTAAAATAAGGGCTCTCTAGCTATCTTAAAATTAACTGTAATAATCTTCTAACTGCCTTTATTTATTTTAACAGTTGTAACAGCTTGCGCTTGTACTCATTTGTAGCTGAATTCTTATTTTTGTATGCTCTGAAGCTAAATTATGCAGAGCTCAGATTAATTGTTCATTAGAACTTAGCAGTGTCTGAGCCCTTCCAACGTCACTGTCAAAATGCCTGGTACTTTGGAGAAAATATTTGAGGCGCTAAATTAAAAGCTTTGAAATTAAATTAAAGCTTTAACTTGTGTATGTGCTGATTAACTGAAGACTTTACTGCCTGCCAAGTTTTGAGTATTATAAGCAGTGAACCTGGTAAAAGTGCTTAAAAAAGATATAGAAACAAAGGCATGAAATGATAAGGGAGAAATGTGAATTTAAAAAAAATTTAAGAAACTATTTTTGGCTGGCAAAAATTTCCATCGGTAAAATCTCAAAGAGGAAGTAATTTTACAATAAAAGTTTTGTTAGCTCATAACTTAAGATAGCTGCAACCTTTAAAAATATGTTAGTAGTGAGAAAAACTGAATAATTATAAAATTTTTATGGTGCTAGGGGCATTGATTAAATGGCACAATAGTTTTTCTGACTGTAAGAAAGTTTATAGACAAAATTAAATTAAACAAAACAACTCTGTGACACATCAAAAATAGAAAGTTAGGGGGAAATGGTCAGAAATTATAACAGAAAATTCATCAAATGCATAATGGTTCACCAATATTTCTTGGATGTCATAGGGGGGGTGAAAAAGACCTGTTCAGCATTGCATTACAAGACCACAATAAATGAAGGAAAAAATCATATCATGGCTGCATGTGCTATCACTATTCTTTCCCCTCTGCAAGAAATATCATTATACTACGTGGGATGAATCGGATCACAACAAGGGAAAAAATAGCACAGAGGAATAAAATACCACCGAGAATGTCATGATGGATGTGGAAAAATAATTAGAAAACCAAGATTATTCAGGTGGTTATAAAGTTAATTTTTTTTTTTTTTAAACAAAGAAAGAACTCAAAAATAAATCCTTGTAACCTTAGCCTTAACCTTCTCAGGAGCAGGTTGCCATGTGGGACTCAACCTTGCTGGCAGAGTGGTGCTGTGCTCCAGCTGCTGTGCCAGATGTTGGCCAGAAAGGACCATAAGGAGAGGTATGACCAGAGCAACCAAACCTGGTAAAGGGTCGCATGGTCTGGTATCTCCCAGAACCCACTGGCGTTCCTTGGCAGTGCAATAAAGCAATAAATCCTCTTCCCTTCCTCTTTTTAAACTAATTTTGTCACTCTGCTGGAAATAATTTTTCTTGAGGTTTTCAAGCTTTAATGGGGATCTTGTGTTTTTTTAAAAGTTTATAACTTCAATGAAGTTAAACTGAATTTGATGGGAGGATGTATTTCTTTAGCCTGAGGGCTTGCTCTCTGCTGAATTTTGACAGTTTTCTGCAAACTGCACAGATAAATTAGAGCAGCTTTAAAAAACAAAAAGAGTCTAGCTAGAATAGAATGTGACATCTTGTCTTGTGGGGGCTACCAACCCTCTTGCAAAGTGGTCTGTAGTCATTTTAAGGGCCCTTTGTGCTCTGTTGGCAGTACCATGCAACCTCAGGTATGGAATATGAAAGTAAAAGCAGCACTTACCAGTGACAGGAAAGCATCTGACCACCTTATGCATGGCATATTACTCTTGACTGAAACATCTGTAATTTCATAATACTGTATATTAGATAATTTTCCTTTATCCACTGTTTTTCTTATCCATCTTGCATGGTATTGCTTTCATGTAATTGTAATATATCTGTCAGTGCTTAATTGAAGGCTTAACAATTTCTCATTTTGTTTGCTTAGAGTATGTTAATGACAATAGATTTGCAACAATGAAGAGACTTTTCTTAGGGAGCATTCATTTACCTTTGTCCTCCTCTGAACAAGTGTGTATGAGAGGATTTTTGGTATTAAGGGTGTGCTATAGTATATCCCATCTCATATAATTATGTAGATATATTTAGTAGCTGCTTTCTGTGATATTGCAGTTTATGAAATCAGTGCCATTTTGCTCATTCTACATGGTTATTTAGTCTGGTTCCTTTATTTTAGGGTAAAAGGCATTGACAGAAAGACCTTTAAGCTGAGTCTCCCTCCTAGAAAATTTGCAGGCACTGCTCAGGAATCTCTATTAAATTATCAGCTGCTAATTATCTACTTCCAGTTTTAAGGTCCTTGTAAGTGATGTGCAATGTTAGCAGGATCTCTCTAACCTCTTGTTAGCAATAGGCTAACTGGGAATATGCCTGAGTCTTTCTCAGCTACATGAGCAGACAGCATTCCCTGGAGATGTGAGCTGCTTGCTCACAGTGGCTCAGGAAAACTGCATTCAGTGCTAATGTGAAGATCAGTATCTATTTTCCTGCGGTTTGCGGTGTTACAAAGTGTACCTCTTTTATCTAGCTAATACTTTGAACACTCTACTCTTCCGACTGCTAAAAAACAGTGAAATCTGATGTCTCATCTTGTCTTTTGATCAATATTAAAGTTCTAAGTACATTGATCTACTTTTGGCTAAAATGAAAGCCTCTTGACACTATTTTACCATCTCTGTTATTTATAGTGTTGCTCTCAGAATCATTTTGGTCCTTTACTCTGGGCAAACACTCAATAAAATTACTTTGTTTCATAGTGCAGGAAGACCATGAACTCCTGTTGTTAATTTCTGCCCAGTGGTCTCAAAAATAATATATGTGACAAAAGTGAGATGATAACTAAGGATTTGGGAGCAACTATCCCTGTGTGCTAGATTTTGCACAATGCAGAAGACAGAATGTTTTTGGCGATACTGTTCATAACAGGATTGAAATTGTCAGGCACCATCTGCTGTGATATTGACTGACCATGATTCAGACAAATATCATTTAGAGATTTAGCAACATTTAGAAAATAATGTAGAAGTTTTGCTTTCTTTTTCCCTGCTATCCTTCCCCAGTGGTCACCTTTTGTACTAAATTTTAAGTGGATTTGTATGTTAAGTTTCTGTTTGTATAAAGAAGGAAGGCAGTGTAATACTGATCCTTCAGTTTCACGTTAATGGTATCATGGTATTCAGTATAAAATTTAATTGCACAAAACAACATACACTTCTTCTGTTATCTGTGGTACTTTCCTCCTTCAACTAATCACTGATGTAAAGTATATGAGAATGCAATGAAATCTGATGTGTAGATTGAAGCAAAGTAATTGATTTACATGTATGAAGTGATAGCCTAATTTTCTCAGAGGGATTCAACAAGAGTAAATAAATGTTAATAGCTCCTTGGGCTAATACACCCAGAGCTGAGTGGTAAACCTGTTTTCACAACCTTATTTTAGGGACTAGTCATCTTAATGAGTGTCAGTTCAGCTTTTAGAAATCTTGCTTGTGAACCAGAAACACAGGGGCTTGGGTTTAATGGAGAGATTAAGGCTCCACTACTGAACAGTAGTGATAGAAAACACCCTTGGAAAAGACATGGCAGTGTAAATCGAAGTGCAGTATATGACTCACATCCCAATTGTAGGAGCTACCTGAGCTTTCCAGAGAAGGAAAAACAAGAATCACATGAAGGACTGGATCTTCCCCCTACTGTCCTGCCATCATTTATTTTCTCCTGTTATTGGGCATTCAGCTTTTGCAAAGGCTGGAAGGAAAAGTCGTTACATGGACAAAAGCTCCTGTCTCTTTCGAGCTCACAAAGTCAGATAAGATGTCCTTCCCTGACCAGAAATCCTGTTCTGTCTAGGGAAGGAGACCCCCTCTTCCTTCCTAGGGCTAGAAAAGGAGCAAGAGAGAGACCTTCTCTTCTCTGTTCAAGCAGAGACCTGAAGGTGGTTTCCGTCACCCATCCAGACGAGTCTCACATTATCCATGCACTGAGGGACAGAGCGTGAGCCCTCCTTGTCTCCCCTGCCGTCCTCTGGCAGGTCTGCTGAACTCACCTCCCTATAGCATTTAGCACAAGGAGACTACCAGCATCAATTTCCCACCTTTCCACATCTCTCCCTGCATAAAGGCATCCTGGATAAAGCTGTATTACAGCTCCACTTTGCTGAGGAATATTGTGTATATAGCTGTAATATGGGTAAAAGGTTTGTTCTGTACCTGAGAGTCCATGGAGATAACTTCAAAGCTAAAACTAATAACTAATGTAGATAGATGTCTAACGATCACCCTGTGAATTGTTGTTGTTTTTTTAAAATCAAGGAGTAAAAAGAACCAGAAGCCATATTCAGATCATGCAATTTTAAACCGTGTTTATTCCTGCCAGCAAAATTTATATCTGTTGAGATGTGAGCAGGCAGCTAAGTCCAATTTGAATGAAACTGGAATCCATAAAAATTAAAACCATCATTTATATTCCCTATCACAGCGGTATGGCTGCCTCTAAAGACAAATACATATGCAAATAATTTAAACCAGGGCTTAGGTATATGACTGAAATCTCTGTTTGAGCAAGAGTGCCGACAGTTACATAATTTGTCCACAAAATCAAGTTATGCACTTGTGGTTTTTGCAAATATATGTGCTGCTAGCATTTTCATATGGCATCCTTAAAACAATTTTCTGTCCCCCCCATCAGCTTTCCCTGTGCATAGAGAAAGGTTTAACCCAACAATTTCATATTATAAGGCTTATCTCGGAACATTGATTCTTGCCTTTTAGAAACAACCATTTTGTGACTGCTCTGACAACCACAGCTGTATTGACAATACCAAACATAGCTGCCTACTTTCAAATCTAAGCCCAAGAGACCTATTAAGCATTTTTTTTCCCCCCAGGGCTGAGAAACTCTGAGAGTGCAAGACTGGAGAGAAGTTGATGGTGTTATGTTGTTATGCTCAAATTTCTGAGGTTTTGTGTCTTGCTTTGGGCCCCTACAACCATCCCTCACTGAATGTATAAGGAGACATCAATATGGACAGAAAGAGCTCTGAAGCTTTTTTCCTGGATTCTGGAGTATGTGGTGACTGTGAAGTCATGTAGTGGGTGAGGGACCATGAGGGGACAGGACCTCACAGACCTGGAGGAGGAGCCAGGAATGTGGTCCTGTGACAGGCATGCACACATCAGTCATGCCTACCTCCACAAATACAATGTGACAACGCTGCAAAACCGTTTTTCTCTCTAGAAACATTAATACTTAAACCAATTTCTGCTGATGATTTAGTACTATTCAGGGATGAAGTGAAGTGAGGTGAAGCTAGGGGAAATTGGATCAACTTTTCATTAGTTTTGATGAAATAATTTGAAGAAAGAGCAGCTGAAGGCTCTTACTGAATGGAACTCCATGTATTTTTCCTTATTATGAACTCCTCCAGGAGAACTCATTTAAAACATGGGGAAATATCATTCTGTCTGGACTAGCCTGGGCTACAGGAAGTGCTTAAGTTATGCATCAGATCAGTGGGAATTAAAATGAGTCTGTATCAAGGAGAGAGATTTGTGTGACTGAAAAGTCTATCACTACCTTTCTGATGGCAACTAGAGTGGGCTTCTGCATGTCCTGGGTTGTGAAGTCTCTGGTACACCTTGGTGGTACATTGGGACTAGCCACTGAAAAAGAAGAAAGCTTGGGACGTGTCCTGGCAGACAGGGCTATAGTGCTGTTGGAACCAGAAAACACGAATGACTGGAGTTGGGTACACTTAGACTCCTGTCATCCAGACAGAAGAACTTGGAAATAAAAGCCTGTTTTACCAACTTCCTTAGTTTTTTCAAGCCCTTACTCTGCATTGTTGGTGAGACAGTGATTCTGAACAAATGGGCACAAATGCTGAATTGCAATTATCTATTTGCCAAACTACATCAAACCCACAAACAGTATAATGAGCATGTGCAAATACATCACTATAGACAGGGAAAGAAGCCAAAGTGTCCAGGAAGAAAAGCTGCTCCCTATTGATGGAAAAGCTAGTTTCTCTGTGTATCTAACAATGATGAAATCAGCCATTTGACATCAGCTCTAGAGATGGACATGGTTTTTGTGTGTCATTTTCTGCAATATTGATGCAAGCCTCCACTCCAGATAGATGTGAAGATCCAGGAGAACAGTTCTTTCCAGTAAATGACCAGCATTACTGTATGCAATGAAATGAGTCACTGGCCCAGAGGTTGAGACTTTTTTGTAGTGTTCCCAGGCTAGGATGAGTATGGGAACAAGAGGAGGCTGAAGAACAGCATTTTCCCAGTCCCCCTACCAGCAAAGGTCCTCCTGCCTATGATCATGATGCCCTGGTTTTTGGTACTTTAGTCTGAAGTTCCTTTTCTCCCCACTCATGTGCCTTTGAATGGTTGACATTTCATTCCTGCTTTCTCCTATCTTTCATGTTTGCCTCAGTCTCCTCTCCTCTCCTGCTGCCTGTTTTGAAACTACACTATTTGGCTGCTTTTTATCAGAACAGCAAGACTTTCCAGAAAAATTCTTCCACCTCTCAACTTACACTTATTCTACTATTTTCCCCTCAAATCCCATCTTGGGAACCAGTTCTGTAATGTCTGCACTGCATCAAATGGTCACACTCATCAGGAGAGTTATAGCCACTGGCAGGGACAGTAACCAGGCTGTACTCTGTATTTTTATGATGCTTTACTTTTCCCACTGCTGTCATTCGTAGTTTTCTGATGCATGTTAGCAAATAAAGTAAGGAAGATCAAAATTATAAGCCCGTTGGTATTGATAGTAATTTCTGTAGACCTGCTTTTTGGCAACAGTTGTTAGGGGGTTACTGTGACACTGGGTTTGAGTTTGTGACATGCCATAACAAGGAAATGTAAGATTAATTCTCTAAATAACTTTATCACAGATTGCTGTAAAGTATTATATGTATTATTACATAATATATATATTAGTATATATATGTTATTCAAAGGTTGTGCTAGAAAAGTAAGTATGTGTATACATATATATCTACCAATAGTAACAATAATTTATACTAACAGCTAGTATATGTTTAAATATTACAGGGTACTATGAAACTGTAGCTTTTAAGCAGCAACTACAGCCCTTATTTATTAGCTATATGCATACCTGTTACCAGTACAACACTCACCACACTGTTCCCAGGAGCAGAATCTCAAAATCAACAACAGACAAAGTCACACTCCAAAAATTATCCACATCACAATGTTTGGAGTCAGTCTACTTTCCCCAGTGACAGTCCAACCTATTCAGGAAATCTCATAGAATAGTTAATGTGGGGAGAATACTCAGAGAAAAAGGGATCCATTTTGGGTAACAGCAAGTCAGAATTATATGACAGGGATGGACATTAAGGGGTGTAGGATTCCAACACCTGGAGCAGCCAATAGATGATGCTATTCTCTATTTTTCACTGAAACAGTCATTAGACAATGATGCTTTATCACAGACCAGTTTTTGGTTTTGCAGACTGTACAGAATATGTAATGAAATAAATTTAACATGGGATCAGAATTTCACAGTGGAGGGGAAGTGATGTATCTCACCAATAGGCCCTGGAAGGGGAAGACATGCTGGCAGACCATTGCAGGTGGAGAGACTTGCTATCATTATCTCAGTCATGGACATTGCCCCATTTTCCAACTCACATCCCAATCTTCAGAAAGATATAATGCTTTTCTTCCTCATGGGGTGGGAAAATTTTAAGATAAGTACTGAAAATATAAATTATAATAAAATCTCTGAGTTGCTGAAAAAACACAGCAATGAGATTTGTGCAAGTATTAAGATTACATCTTTTCTGTAAAGAGCTTTTTCCTGAGGCTTCTCACTCTGTGTGCTACCTTCTCAAATCGTAACTCATTGCTTGTGAACTAGAACAATGAGATGTACATTTATACAGACCTGGAGTTGAGGGAAGCCACGTTCCCATGGCTACCCAGAAATAAAGTCTTATTCAAAAAGGTGAAAACCTTTTTCCTAAAACATGCCACTTTTCTGAGGCCACTTAGGTTCTGCAAAAGAATTCTGTAGGGGGGATATCAGAGTGTGCATGGCAGGATGTGCTGCTTGAGTGAGGAGAAGGGAGTTGGAGACCCTGAATTAAGCAATTCCCAGAAGTACATATGTGTCCTGGGAATGACACAGGATATTGGTGCAAAGTGTCAGACGAAGAAGGATTTAAACATAGCCAGTAGAATTGATCTGAGCAGGAGTTTTCTGGCAGAATTTCTTTGCCCTCTGGTACTCAGTTTTAATTGCATCATTCACACGGCTCTCACACAATTATCCACAAAACAGGCTAAGGCATTTCCAAGAGGATTAGCAAGATAACTCCTTAGAACACAATGCAGTTGTGTCTGACTCAGTGTGTCCTGGAAGAGTAGAGGAGGACATCAAAGATATAATGTAGTCCATCAATCTGTTTTGGGAAGGAATCAGATCTTAAATTTTTTCAGTAACTGTTCGGTGGAGACATTGCAAACAGTAAAGTGGATCATCACCATCCCTACAGCAATCCTTTGCATAAACAAAAATTCCTACAACAAATCCTATGCTTTCCTCCTAAATCATATTTTCTAAGTTTCTTATCCCTCTTGTAGGGTCCAATAATTTTACATTTCTTCAATGTACAAGGATCACAACTGGACCCACTATTCCAGCTGTGGTTTACTCTGTTACAAATAGAGCAGCATAATTACTTCCTGTGTCTTATGTGTAACTCCCCTATTTACAGAGATACAGAGCTGTATTTTCTACCCCACAGTTTCACATAGTTGACTCTTATTTTCTTATTTATCTATTATGCTCTGTAGTACTTCTCCCTGCTGCATCATTTCCCATTTTAAACTCGTTAATTCAGTGTGTCCTTAGTGGACCGCTTTGCTCTTCTCTTTGCAGAATTCTACCCTTCAGATTTCTGCTTTGAGGTTTTTCTTTTTCAGTTTATCCAGGTTAATTTTAGTTTTGAACTGTCCTCCAAAGTGCTTACACACTTTTATCCTTCATGTTATCTGCAAATATCTAATGTACTTTCAGTTCATTAACAGTCCATAAAAATACATAATCAGTGGGGTCACAGCAGGTTTCTGCAGGGCACCATCTTTTTCATTGTGACAAAAAGACACCAACTACTCTTTCATCTCTGTGTAAATGTGTAGGTCCTTGCTGTTGTAGCTACCTTTTCTTTACTACCCCACAGTCATTTTCTTCTCCATTGTCCTTATTGATTGCTCTCTCTGATATGTAGGTCTAAGGGACAGCAGGATGGGGGACTGAATTAACAGCGAAATTCAACGGAATTCTTTGCTAAACCAGCAGACCTGCAGAAAGAAGAAAGCAGATGTAAATTCTGGCTAAGTAAAGTAGTCACAGCACTGGGCAAAGAAAAGTTCATTGCTGAAATCACAGCAGTGGTCAGAACTGTGATCCCTGTTCTTTACCTGAAAGCATTAGCCCAGTGTTGTGAGGTTAGGATGTGCAACATGTGATCAGTTCTTGGAGTAGCTTCAATTCCATTATAAATTAGTGTGAAAAGAGATGTTGACTACCAACAGGACACCTAAGGTGCATTTCACAAAAGCTTAAAGTGGAAATGACCTCAGGAGGTCATATTACCCTGTCTTTCACTCAAAAAAAAAAAAAAAGGACAGGCATCAATTCAGAACTATAATTCTGGCTTCACCCAGACAAATCCCAAGAACCTTCAAAGGTGGAGCTTGTAGGACTGCTTCAGGGACCTGTTCCAGCTCTGTGATACCCTCCAAGTAATAAAATGCTTCCTAATGTCCAGTCCTGTTTGCTTGATTCCCTGGTGTTGCTGTCTCCACTTCAGACAGACAGCACAAGGAAACTGTGATGGAAAGGGTTGTTGGACTCTGAACAGAATCAGCATGTTCACAGATGGCAGCTGTTACAACGAAACAAGTTTGCTTCACAGGACTCTCATCCGAAAGGTCGTGATTGAGCACTGTTCCATTCTATCTGTCATCTCTATAGCCCCCGGGCTGACTCATCTAGACCCGCTATCACACTGTAATCTTCTGACTGCAGGAAGCTCCTGACACTCTGAAGATGAGATCTGGTAGTTGTCTGATGGGTGGAAAAGCGTGGCAACATCTCCTGAGTGATAGCTGTAGTGGAGGTGGATACAATGCCATGATCAGGACAGTGGCAACCCTGTTGCCCTGCTGATTTGAGAATATCTGGTTTTGAGAAGCATATTCCTCCTAAAGATGGAGGGGCTAAAAAAGGTAAGATATATTTGTATGTGTGTCCACCAGCAGTATTTGACATCTATCATATCACACAGTGGCATCCATTGATCTTCATGGTATTGACAGTACTGTGGAAGCTTTTACTGCACATGAATCCAAAGTTTAAATAGTTAGAAATTTATCCACCTCTTTTAACCCCCACCCCATTTTAAAAAATACCCTTTCTTTTAGCTTCTTTCTCTTTCTTCCACAAGTCTCAGAAAAAACCAACAGTGACGCTTGAAATAATACAAAAAAATTAATAATTGTGAAGTATAAATATTGCATTTTAAAAGTTTCATAAAACTACCAAGCAATTCTGGTGGCTTTTTAGGTTTTATGTACATCATATATAGCAGAAGAAAAGGGATAACTTGATCATAAATAATAAAAATACTTATTTCAAAAGAATCCAATATAGATGCATATGTAATATAGGCACTTCCTTTATTCATTTTCTTCATGGATAAAGGAAAATGTTATAAAGATCCAAATAGCCAAAGATGCTGGCTTCTTCCTGGAAAGGTCCTTGAATATTACTTTCGGTAGGAGGTGCCTTACATGAAATTTGCTCTTAACTTCTCAGTATTTTCCTAATGTTTCACAGCTTGAAAATTAAATTGCTTCTGATACAGTCTGTAGGGCCTGGTTGAGGTTTTCTTTGATGGAGCAGGGAATGGGCATTCCCCATAAATTAAAAAAAAAAAAAAATCAAGATTAACCAGAATCAAAGGTTTATTTTTTCCAAGAAAAATAATTTCCTGTTAAAATTGGCAGAGTGTCAAATATGATGAATCTCAAGTTTTGGGAGATAGAAGGAATTATGAAATGCACAGGTTAAAACTGCAAAAATTATGGGTTTTCTGGCAAACAGACTAATGCTAGTACCAAGCTTTCTTTTCCTCTTCCACTTGCACCAACAAGACTAGGACTGGCTCTGTCAAAATCCAGAAAATGGAAGTCATAGTGCAGGAGGACAAAGTGACAAGGGATTTATTCCTTGCCTTTGATGTTAAAATGCTCATGCAGTGCAGATCTGTCTTTTGGTCATTCCTCTCCAGTAAAAAAAAGCTAACATTAGGAGCAAAAATTCAGCCCTTACCCTGTTTTTCAGAATACTGTCACTGCAATTGGTGTAAGAGTGGTAGGTATTTAACTCTGTGAAGAAATGCCCTGGTTCTTCTTGTGTGCACTGTTCATTAACATTTAGAAAACAGGCAAGGTTTCTTTCTCAGTAAATGTCAAGAAAAAAATGTGCATTTGATTTTTTTTCCTCTACAACATGCACTTCCCATCCTCGTCTTTTGTTCTATAATTATACTTCAAATGAAAGTATGGAACAGGTCACCATATTGAAAACGCCTCCTCAGAAATCAATGAGTCTTTCCTATTCTGGATTGCATTACAGATAAGAATGCTGCAGTAATCCTTTTCATGAGGGAAAAATGTAGAGACCTTTATATAGCACTATAAATGATGTCTCTCCAGAGTGAGCAGCAGCGTTTCTCAAATAGCTGCTAATAAGACTAAATATGGTAGAGCTTTGCAGTGAATCACAGCATTGTGCTGGGTTATGCAACCCTCTAAGGTCACTTACGTAAAGAAGAGAACAACTGAAGTGCAAGCAAATTCCTCTGTTAATTAATTTGTAAGGCACAGGTGGCATTTAAAGAGAAAACATCTCATGGCTGGCTCCTGCAATGGGATGAGAGACTCTGCCACAAATGTAATTGTTCTTTGTGTTTTCTCAACACATCTGAACCACAGGATTCATACACTGCTGGGAATAATTCTGGTTGAGTCCACTCAGCCCTCCCTTGGATTCCTTCTGACCTTGGGCAGAAGGGAGGTTGCTGATACAGCTCGAATTTTGTGGCTGTTTGTAAAATTTTCTTAGGGTTGTATAGGAAAGAAGGAAATAAATGCTCCAGTAAATGTCATACTGTGAAAAGTGGGATCAAGAGCCTCCTCCCGTAAGTTCATGTCTTGCCCCTTTCAAACTGTGAGTATTACTGTCCTCTAAAATTCATATTGATACCCACTTCTGCTGTTTGA
The DNA here is from genome assembly GCA_013396955.1 of Regulus satrapa. Lineage (NCBI taxonomy): Eukaryota > Metazoa > Chordata > Aves > Passeriformes > Regulidae > Regulus > Regulus satrapa. The sequence continues at coordinate 123,032 of VWZN01012199.1, forward strand.
TAAGAGGAGATGAATTCTGGGTTGTTCATGGCGACTGAATTGCCTTTCATTTCTTTCTGTGTTTCAAAGTTGTTCAGAATTTTCTACTGGAATAGGAAAAGACTATCCATAGCATTCAATAATAGATATAACTTGAAAACTGAGCTGCAGTAGAAACACACCAAATATTATGAAAGGTGGGAATATCTCTGCATGCAACATTTAATTTTTGCCCTTTAAGGAATTTATAAACATGGGCATCTGAGTAAGATTATTCAGATTCTGTGTGAGAAGGAAGTATAAAAAAGATCAGCTCATTATAAAAGAAGAACATGTTTCATCTTGAATCCATTAGTTGCAGCTAAGGACAAATTAGCCAGTGAGTTAATTACTGGTATTGTGGATGGCAATGCAAATTGAATATTTGCTTTACAAGCACTGTGGCACTTCCCCAGAAGATTGAAAGAAAACCTCCTGTAAAGAGGTTTTTCAGCTTAGGCTCTGTACTCAGAATCTCTCTAGGCATGTTTATATTTCAGACACATGACTGTTGCCCAGAAGGACTGAAAGGAGGTTTTTTACTCTGTGGCAAAGATTCGTGGTTTCAGACCTTCTCTGTGATCTGAGGTATCGAGGAGCATGCAGATCACTAGACAAGAGCTAGATAAACTTTTAATTAAAACTGTGAATCACAGAAGTGTTTCAAAGTCAGTGTTTTCATGCTGGAGCAGGGAAGAGGATTCTTAGAGTCCCGGTCAGCTCTAGAGGGATGTGGGTAGTTGCTACAATTGATCAAAACTATGAGCAGAGGGAAAACACAAAACAACCCATGGACCATTGCCTGATAGATATCAGCAAGACAGAGGTGAAAGGAATGAGATAGCTTTTGCTAAGCCTTCTCAAAGGATCAGGATAAAATTGCTGTTTGCACAGCACATTCTTTTGCACTTTCCTTAGTTTTATCTGTGTCATCTTTCACATGTTTGCAGATAGCTTCAAATGCTTGTGAGCAGAGGGACTCTCCCTGCTAAGGGTGCCCAGAGACAGTGTGCTTCATCTTCTCAGATGCTGGGAGATGGGACAGGGACCCTTTCTAGTGTCTGTGCTCTTTGCTAGGGCAGATCCTGGTTACTCATTCCTCAGCCTTTCATGTCTTTGTAAGCCACAACAGGAGGTGTCAGTGTGGTTTGTTCACTGACTGCAGTGAGGTTGGTCCAAGCTACTGTGAGCATCCTCACTGCAATACCCTTTCTCTGGTGAGCACTGGGGTGCTTTCCTTTTACTTTTGGAAAGAGCTTGCAGAGCTCATGGCTTGCTTTCTTGATTGTGGAGGGTTCCTTTGATTCTTCCAATAGCTCAGGGATTCCCCTGAGAAAGTTTAGCCACTGTCCACACATTTTCACCACCACAGGAAGTACTAATCAATCAGCACTTCAGGGAAGCAGCAGGAAAGCAAGATTTCTAGATTTTTATTTTTTTTAATTCTTGATGCCAAACTTGTGCCATTTATGAGATTTGAATTTTGCAGGAGAAAACTCCAAAAAAGGACAGCAGGGTGAACAGTTTTCATTCCATCCAACAGGATCAGCTATTTGCTTATAAGAAGCTGGGACTTGTCACACTTCTCCACTCTATTCAGAAGGTTAAAGTACAAAGAAATCAGAGGACAGCAGTGGTGAGGCCCCAGTTGTGTGTCGATGTGGTGCCTGAAGGATGCTGAGGCAGAAGTTACAACTAAAATATTTGACTTGGAGTATAAATTCTTTCATACACAGACTATAAACTCTCTCAGGTTCAAGCATGGAACCACGTATCACTCACCAGGACAGAGGCCAGAACTGCAGTATAAATCTTTTAAAAATAAGAGTTTATAATAAAATGTATCAGTAGCACAAGGAAGCCTAAGAATAGATTGAAAATGTTACAACATAGCAGTGGACAAAGAGCTTGAGTCTGCCACAGTTTATCACTGTTCTATGATTAACCCAATACATCATCATGGAGTAAGAGTGGGTTTTTCAGTATTTCCACCTTCAAGTGTTTGGAAAAAGAAGGTCTTCGGTCCATAAGTCTCTGGGAAGGGGAATGGCATAAGAAAATCATCTCAGGCAGGGTCATAGAGATGCTGCTGGAGGTACCTTTTTTCTAAATGTCTCTTTTACTTCTATTTTTCTCTTTTACTGGAGTTTACTTTGAGGAGAGGAACTGTCTGACTACTTTCTTATAAACATCCTGCTGGATTTTAGCCAGGTCATGAAATGTGGCTTGAATAATTTATATTCTGAAAAGGCTGAAAAATAGTTTATTTTGGCAAAGTCATTCCCATGAACAAGCCCAACAGTTTGGGCAATTTGTCTTCCTAAGTTTTAAATATAAGTTATTATAGATAGAAAGAAGAAATTCAAGAGAGGGAGTTAAGAGAGGAAAAAGAACCTGCATAAACAATAAAAAGATAAGAAAGAAATGTAATTAGTTTACTTGGCTTTTTTTTCTTTTCACTTGAAAAAGAGCTTTTGTTTTGATTTTCTCTTGTTTCAGAACTGTGCTGAAAGGTGTGAAACAGCATGAATCCATTTTTCACAATTTCATGTTGCCTGAGAAGAATTACAACAGCAGGTCTGGATGAAAGTAGAAAGAGACAAGTAAGTGCAAATAACAAAAAATGAGCAGGGGGTGACTTAAAGAGAAACAACAGTAAACAGTTTTTCCAGCTCAGAAGAAAAGAAGAAAAGATGAAGAATGGGAAGAACACAAGGATGAGTCCCTTCCTTCTCCCAGGCACCATGTCTGGGATGTAAGAAGTCATGATTGCTATCTTTGAATCTTTAATTATTAACCTTAAATCTGTGAAAAATACTTGTGATGAGGCTCACTTGTAGGCACGTATAAACATTAGCCATCAAAATTTCACTAACTTTTTAATCCTCAAAGACTGTTATAAATCGAATGAGGGGGAAAAGATCAGTACTATTATCAATCTCAGTGAGAAATGCTTTCCCCCCTGGAAAGTAAAGTGAAAATTCAAAGATCTGATTTAGAAGAGTCCTGCAAATAATGAATAAAAGATAAAAAATGCTTGACAGAGAGTTTATGTTAATCGGTGTCTTTCACGTGGGCATGTTTCTTCCAGCAAGCTAGTAAACTTTGATTCTGTTTAATTGGGAGGTTAGAAGTTCTCCTAATTAGCATCCATTTCTATAGGGAATGTAGAACCTATTTTGCAATCAGAAAGGTAAGGGGATTTTAAAGAGCTTCTAATTATGAAGTAAATTTGCCATTTTGGCAAAATTCAAGTGTGGACCTAACTGAAGCCTCAGAATCACCATTTTTTGTCAATATAACAAGGAAGGTTAGATGACTACTTTGACAACTTTTATGACTGTGGAGATAGTAAAACAGAAATAAAGAACAAGCCATCAAATATGTCTATTTAACCAATAATTGAATTAGTATGATTAAATAATTTTGTTTACCTCAAATGCATTTTCTGACTTGTACTTTGTGTCCTAGGGATGGAGAAACAGAGACTTTTCTACATTAGAGTCAAGAGGAACTTGCTGGATAAATATTTGGGTTAGTGAGATTCATTCACTGGAAATAGCCCTTAATAAAGATTTACCTGCAGCTTACAACCGATTTACTTGATATATATGGCACAGAATTAAAATATAATTTCAGAACTGCACAAATGAAATATGAACACAAAATTATGAATTAAACTCTGCTAATCACTAGTCCCATTGATTCTGAGGAATGTAGGATTAGGGAATAATAAATAAACCAAATTTTTGCTCAAGACCAAAATAGAAGTCATATTGCTAAAGTGTATTTTCCAGAGGTAGAGATTTTTGGCAAAAGAGCTTGAAACAGGTGAGATCTTACCGGGCCTTGTGCTGAATTTTTTTCCTGTGCACAAAGTATATTCAATGTACATGACCAATCAATCTGCTTTTAAATGAAAAGTTAGTGTTACACCTAATTTTTTGAAAATACAGTAAGACAACAGGTTCTACTTTTCATCTGGATGGTGACAGTTTGCCTTTTACACACAGCTGTATTGCATGGGATCCCAGTATTGCAACATATTTTGGTTGATGACAATACTTTCAACCCTCACTAATTGCAAAACAAGGTCTTGCTCACAACCCATGTTATCACATTCCAAATTTATTCTTTGTCCCACTTTATTTTCAGCCTAGCATCCTAGCCTTCCAAGAGCTCAGTCCTGTGCACTGAGGGGACCCAAACACAAAAGGTTCAAATGGGTATCTCCACTCTGGTAGCTCAGCAGAGGTGTTTAGGCCAAGACACCCCATCATACAGATGACATAACTTCTTTGGGAGTTGAGACGATAAAGGCAGTCTCAAGACACGGGGATCCATATCTGCAGGAAATATGAGTGGCTGCACAGGACACTTCATGCCAATTCAAGTACAAAACTCAGCTTTTTCTTCTTGTCTCGCTAATGGGAACAAACGGCACAAAAAAAGGAGTTCTAATGAGAGAAAAACTGCACTGTCTAATGGGTTATTAGTAGATTCTCAGACAAAAGATTGAGGCTTGTTAGGAGAAACTGAAAAGATGTTTTTAGCATCAAGAAGGTCAAATGTACAGAGATTTAACCCTTCTTCAGTCATGTTGTTATATGAGATAATTTGAAAATTATGGTTAGCAGAATTGTCAGACTGTGTTGAAGAACGCTTTACTAATTTGGTGGCCTTATAGCCTGAAGCCCAAACCTCTTTTAATGACAAATGTCTTTTCCTCAGCTATATCTGCTGCAGTGGTACAAAGGCAGAACTGAATTTTTTAAGAATAAGACTTTGCCTCAACATCTGCAGTGCTACTGCATGGCTGAGTAGATATGAAAAGGGGTAAAATTAACACTTCTTTACTCTTGAGAGTAAAAGTAAGAAACTAAAATGCTTCATAATATGTGGATAATTAACAGAAAAACAGTTCAAAGCAAAATAACCACACCATTGCTATGAGACTGATAAGTTTTAAGGGACTACTGAGATCACTTTTGCCTCAGAGGATTAGCCCATCTTGGCAATTAACTCAGTATGAGATGACAACATTCTAAAAAAAATATAAGAAAAGAAAGAAGAAAATAAAAAGGCTCAGTTCCAGGTTTTCATGAAGGAACCAGAAGGGTGGGATTTGGTTCAAAATCAAGACACATTAATTTAGCTGTGTATGTCCAAAATTCCTTAATTCAGATGTCTAAACCTATATCAGTTGTCCAAACTCCTGTTGTATGCTAAAAACTCTGTGTGGCAATGTGTTGCAGGTTAGCTAAAGTCTCTGTCACAAGATGGTGAACTAAGTTAAATACCCAGAATTTGCTGTGGTTCCTTGCACAAAACATACTGAAGTATTAGATTTTAGTGCTTGTCTGATAATTTTAGTATGCATTTGAAGGTGATGTGCTTCATCACCTTCTTCAAAGAACAGGTCTAAGGTTGTGAGGTTCTGTGGGGTCTTGAAATTTGCTTCATGCATGCCATTGCTAAACCAGGAAATACCTCACAAGAATATGCAACCAATGAAAGAGGTAGGCACTGGGGAAAGTCTGTATCTCTCTGAGATAGAGGACAGTATCAAGCAACTGATATTTTTGGAACAAAAGAAGCCCTGGCACTGGTATAGATTACGTACTAGATGGGAATTTTAATAATGGTGCTGAAAAGGGAAAGATAATAAAAAAAGGTTTTACAGACTCTGTTCAGCAAGCACAGAGTGAGGTCTTAGAATTACGAAGTGTATATTGCTGCAGGATGTCGCATTTCCTTGTTTAATTTTTGTTAAGCAATCAAGTGTCACACAGCTGCTCACTTACTCTCCCTCCCTGGCCAATGGGATGGGGAGGAGAATTGGAAAAAGGTAAAACCTGTGTATTGTGATAAGAACAGTTTATTAATTGAAATAAGGTGAAATATATTAATTAGTGTGAAATATATTATTATTAATAACAACAACACCACCACTAAAGGAAAGGAAAAAGAGAAAGAATAAAACCCAAGAGAAACCAGTGATGTACAATGCAATTTCTCACCACCCACTGACCAGTGCTGAGCCTATCCAGCAGCAGTGATCAGCCCTATGGACCAACTACCCACAGTTTGTATACTGGGTATGATGTTCTATGGTATGGAATATTCTTTTGGCCAGTTCAGGTCAGCTGTCCTGGCCATGTTTCCTCACAGCTCTTTGTGCCCTGCTGACTGGCAGGGCACGAGACACAAAAGAAGTCCTTGGCTTAGTGTAAGCAATACTCAGTGGCAACTAAAGTGTTGTTGTGTTATCAACATTGTTCTCGTCCTAAACCCAAGACACGGGAATTAGGAGGAAAATGTACTCAATCCCATCTGAAATCAGGACAGTAATGATGTAGGATGTAGATTACATATATTCCTATAACTGCCAGTCCTGCGTTACTTGCAATCAAGAGCTGATAAATGTATTTTACATTTGTAAGCAGAGTAATTTCCCACTAGATCTTGCAGTATCAGTTGAAGTGTGCAAGATCCTGAAAGTGCTTTTCTTCCGCCAACATTCAAATGTGCACCAGGATGACCTTAAAGTTGCACTGACATTTAAGTACATCTGCTACAGGTAAAGTAGCATGTCAGCTGACCTAAGAAAAAGTACACAATGAATATAAGCAATTAATGACAGATAATATACCTTAAGGATCTAGCTATTTTCAGACAACCTTATTCTCATTTTTTTTTTATGAGATTACAAGTTCTGCTGGCAGTGGCAACTGAACAGATGAGGTATTATTCAGACTTCCACAAATTGTTCAGTTTGGTATCACACAATATGGTGAAGAACAAAGAAGCTCTCTAGGACACCAACAAAATAAATGAGTTGCTTAATGAATGTTTGTATCAAAGGTCTCGAAAAGAATTGTCACTGGGGTCTTTATCAGACAGGGTTACTTCTAGGAACTTAAGTAGAGTTTGGTGAGAAATTTCATGGTGCTTAATTGTCTAACCTTTATAGGAACCTAATAAGTGATGCAGTGCTAAATACTGGCAAGAATAACAGGACTGCAAAAACCAGAAAGAGGTTAATCTACTGGTATGGTTGGGTAAACCCTAGACAAACGAAATCATTAATTTCAAAGCAGGCAATGCAAACCATTCTTGCAGAAAAGTGTTCTGTACCCCAGCTGAAAATAGCATTGGCTTCTAAGAGGAAATGGAGTAGCAGGAGCTCCTGTATGATACAGAGGCAAAAAGTGCTAATTCAATTCTTGTCAGTATAAACAACAGAATAGTGAGTAGGAGGAGGAAATTGACTTTTCTTTCTGTGTGACATTATCGGGACTGATGTGGAATAATGTATACAGTCCCGATGTCAACATTTTAAAAGGGATGTTGAAATACTACAAAGGGTATAGAAATAATCCACAGATATGTTTTGATGTCTGGAAGGGGAAATAAAAGAGAGAACAGTGAGAGCTCAATCTGTTTATCTTATCAGACAGATCAGAAGACAGCTTGATTATAGCATGTAAGAACCTTCATGGGGAGTAAATACCAGTTACTGAATGGGTCTTTAATGTAGCAGAGAAAGACACATCAAGAGCTAGTGGCTGGAAGTGAAGCCAAATTCAAAGTAGAAATTAGACACAAACTTCTAACAGGGAAGGTGATGAGCCACTGGGTACAAAGGAGATGATAAATTCTGTCGCTTCATTTTTTTAAGCCATTTTTTGATGCCCTTCTCAAAGACTGTGTTTAGTCAGGCCCAAGGGATCCAGCTTACTATGGAGGTAACAGTATCAAAGCTCCTGGCTCAGGAGACAGATCAGGTTGGATCAGGTGATCTCTTCCAACCTTCATCACTGTACATCTCAGGGAGTACATCTTCTAGTACTGAGTCCAACCCTATGCTTAATCCTTGTATGATTTCCTGCATAAACCATGATGAGGTTCATTCTAGTGCTGTTAGCAGTGGGGTTAACGCATCCCCTTAGCAAAACACCAGAGAGATGATACAGAGGAAGGATGGAGGAGCAATTCAACTGGGAGCCCCTCCTGGAGAAAGAATAGCACAAGCAGACAGGACATGACAGAGGTTTGACCATTTCCCAGTGCCCCCCTCCCCCCCTCCCCGATTCACGTCACACCACAGAAAGTTTTGTAGCAGGCTGCTAGATAAATACTGAGCTCGGTACAGAAGGGAAGAAAGATACTTGCTATTGCATCTCAGGGATATACGGAAAGATGGTGTTCATCCAGCAAGGAGGATTTATTGCCTTTTTATTAACAGTTTGTTCATTTCCCTATGCCTCAGGACACAGACTTTGCAAGCCTGAAGTCATTAATATAAACATTCAGATTTGAAAAATTGGCATGAATAAAAGAAAGATGTTAATTGTGTTGTGAGTTATCTAGCAATTAATTGCGAGAGTATTCCGGAGGTCTTTATATTATCTCATGGCCAATAATACAGAAATTAATTCTAGGTCAATTTCTGACATTTTTACCAACATTCCATGTACTTGTCTCTCTATACAGTTCAATCAACTGAAAGGGAATGCTTGCATGAAGTGATGGCTTCTGTGCAGCTACGGCAACATCAGGCTTAAAATCCCTCACTTGTGCTGTCCTGAGCTACTTCCATGCCCTGTAATTGTTGAAGAAGATAAAAGATTGACAAGAAAACAACTTCAAGAGTAAATTTCCTAGCCCTGAAATCCCCCTTCTGCTCAGCATGAGAATTCTTCTTCTCCACTTAATGAGGTGCCTGAATTCCTTGGATAGAAGGAGAAGAAGACACAGATGAGTCATAGGCATGGTTTGCCCACTTGAAATGAAGATATCCTTTCTCTGAAAAAGAAAATCCTTTTGAATATGATGATCTGGTAGTCTTTACAGTCCTCCAGCACACAGTCTCAATCTGGAATGTCTAACACTGAAAGAGCAAACTTCAATTTGTAATCCGTTTACTCATAATAAAAATTTCCTAAATTAACAACCAACTGATGGTACAATCCAAAATTTTTCATTAAGTCTCAGCACCTTGAAAATATTCCCACTGAGTCTTCCTCAGCAGCACAAGCTTTGACACCCTGTTGGATAAAATGCTCACAGTGAGAGGAGCAGCAGATGTGCCGAGTCAGCTGAAGCTCAATGAGCAAAGCAGAAGGGCAACATCTGACAAGTATGCAAATGTGATACCTGTTAAATACACCCCCTTAGGATTGCTTGTGTGCAAGGTGATAGATCCTCAGCACTGCCTTCATGATTAGAAGCCTTGGGCAGCTTTGCTTCAAACTATGAAATCTCTTATGCAGCATTGAATCTCATTGTGGTGGTTTTGTGGTTTTAACACCTTAGGGGCTCTGCTACCTAGCATAAAATGCAAAAGCAGATTATTTTTCTCAGGACACATTTAAAAGATTCCTTGCTAATATGGTCTGGATCAACAGTGTGACACAAATGAGCATGAATCTCAAAGCAGTAAAAACCCTTCCTCCTTTACAATTCCACAAGGTTTATTTAGTATTAGTGAAGGGAAACAGGATTGATTGTGATATTTTCCAGGGCTACAAAGTGAATATTCATGGCATCAGATAGGCACATCTCCAACCCAACTTTTAGCCACATGGTTAGTTGACAAGAGTATCATAGGATTTAGGGATTAAAATAATTTACTAGATTATCATATCCAGACATGTGAAAAGTTTGCTTTTCTTTTTGTGTGCCAGGGTAAGGAACTCACAATTATTGTCTGTATTCTTCCTCTCTAGGCAATTTCTATATCACTAAATAATAAAACTTTTAGTATTTCTCTAGAACATTATTCCTCAGCCTAATGAACTTCACCATTAAGATACTCTTTCCCTGTTTATCCCAAATCCATTTTTTCCTAGTGTCATGTTATCAAGTGCTGAATACCAAGGAAATAATGATGTACATTATAAAAACTTGCTAGGGACTAACTTGCAATCCTTCTGCAATACATGTGGTTCCATTGAACTATCCAAACTTTGTTGGGAAATCTGCAATTAAATTTCTGCCTACTTAGTTAGAAGTTTCCTGTTGCCACCTACTTGAGGTACTGATTTATTGATGGCTGAAAGAGAGAATAAGCCAAGCAGCTCAACTAGCAAATTCCAGTGGGAGGAGGTCAGCAGAACATCTGCTTCGCAATTTGCAGTTTTCTACTTATTCATGTGCAGAGTTCTTTTGTCTTTTGGGAGTAGTTCAAATGGACTTCTAATAAAAGGAAAAAATCTGTGTTTACCAAGTTTTCAGAAAGTTGGATTTTGCTTTACTTTAGCCATAAATCCTTAACTTTCCTCCACAATGTGGAAGTGAGTTCGTAATCAGATTTACTGAAAAGCTTTTTGTGTGCCAAAGGAATGATCTTCTGTTATTATATGTGTACAGACGATTTTCTTTTTTCTGTTTATTTTCTGTTAATTACTCCTTAAAATTAATAGATTACTCAAGTAGTGGCTATAAATGGGGCTGAACAAAAATCTAGTTTAGGACATCCTTAAATAGTGAGAAATCTTGGATGTTCAGATAAGCCTCACAATGAGCATTTCTCTGTATAGTGAGGTAATGTAGTAAACAACTGTTCATTTTTTCCCTGATCCAAAAGCCTCCAAATGTCGGAGCAAGCCCCATTTTTATCCTGCTTTTTCCAGTTCATCTCCTTCTATAGCTCTAATAATAGGATGTATGCATGTATTACAGCTGTAGTGACAGGGCTATAGCAACAGGACTGTATGACACAACATTTGCCTGTTCAGAGACAAATCATCTGTCTCATTCTGGAGTTCGTCTGCGGCACTGACAAATATTAGATACTTGAGCAGAAGTAGGGGGAAAGGAGAATAGTACATTAGGGAAAAATTAATATTTTAGAATGCTTTTTATGCCCTGGGTACTGAGAGCTTGTTTCCTGACATTAGTCATGCTTTACAAAAGTAAATTCAAAGGTATGAAGGTCTTCTACTGTATCTGTCACAGGGAGGCAGGTCCAGCAAGGTGTCTCAGATACCTGGGGCCATCCCAAGTGGCACTGGAAATGCCTGGATATGCATAGACTCATGCACTGAGCACACGGTCAGTGAATCCACACGCTGTCAATGAATCCAGGAGAATTACTTGGCTTAATCAGAGACTGGCAGCTGCATGGAAGCCTTGCTCTCCCCTGACTCTTGAATACCTGTCTATCAAAACTACAGTTGGGTGTCTTAATTAACTTAGTGAACTCACTAAAGCTGCAAATTTAAAAAAAACAAGAAGAGCAGGGGAATTAAAGGGTATGTTTATGTGTCCCACACTACCCAGCAAGTTTTGTCCTGGGAAGAGCTCTGGTCCTCTTGAGAACGTCATGCTTCTCTCCTTAATGACTTTGCTTCCACAGATGCTGAAAAGTTTCTCTTCTGCTGGAACCTGCTTCAGCTCCACTGGACATGAATCACCAGTACCACACCAGTACCAGAATCCACAAAGCTAGCCTGGTGCTTGCTGGGCTCTCAGATAAGAGGGACTTCTTTAGGACCCCTCTTCCTATAGGTCTTCTTTCATGAGATCAGCTCGGGGCACAGGCAGGATGAGAAGATCAGATAACAGCACATCCTGCTGCAAAATGAACCTAACCTAACCTAACTTGCCTAAGAACATTTAGATTTTCATCTTTCGGCTCTCTGTGTCATCCTGAACTTGAATGTAATTACAGCTATCTCCTCTGGCTGGCTGCCCATGAATTATTATCCTGTACATCATCCACTATTTGACATTTATTTGTTCCAAATTAAAATGACCTTTGCTCTTGGGAGATAATAAGTTATTTTTGGAATTATAGTAACTCTCTGTCACCTGAAATAATGCACAAAGAATGTTAGCACCAAAGGCAGGATAAGGAAAAGGAAGCACTTCAGATATGTGAGCAATCAAGATTTATAGATGATGTGTATTGGTGGCTTGCCATTATTTCTTTTACTATGCAAATATATTTAACATTGACAACGTCTTTTAGTAAAAAGAATCACATCTATTATTTATGAAAGGTCTCCCCATGAATCTTCAAGAAAAAAATAACAAAAGGCTCACAGTTTTATTCTAACCAGAAGTGTTTACTAACTCAACAGACTTTCCTGTTAGAGATATCTGGTCCCTTTCTTCCAGCAGCTTTGTAGGTCATTTTTTACAAGTGTGTCTTTGGGCAAGCTATGGGGCCAGGAGGAAGCTTTATTTCACTTATTCAAATAAGGCATTTGCTGAGGGTCTCTAATTCATTCCAATAGTGAGTACCAGCACAGCCTACATTAGAAGCAGAAGATTAAGAGGCTTTTTTTCTTCTCTTTTTGGGAAGAAAAAAATTACTTAATGCTCCACAAACTTCTACAATCTCAATATTTGACAGATACTGCTGCTGTCCATCTACTAGCTGTGTCACAGGCTGATGTACATGACCTTCAGACCAGTTGATCAGCTTGTAGAAATTCAGATGGGCTTAGCAGACTCGTTAAGGAGCATAGCCAGGCACCCTTAGCCCTTGTAATTCTATTACAAAGTAATACTTGTCAGTGCAAGTGGGACATTTCATTATAATGAACACTCTTCAAACATGCCCAAGGTGACTAGAAATATGGAAAGTAACCCAAATCAGATATGGATGGATTAAAGAATCTAATTTCCTATTCATCACTAAGTATAGGCACACAGCCTTTGAGACCAGCTTTCCTGTGTCCCTGGCTGGGAATCAACCTCTTCACAGTGGTCTGCCTAAGCAGCAAAGTACTTGCATCCCACATGTTAAAATGGCATCATTCCAGCACAAAATGTATCTATCACATTGAATGTGAATTCTAGTTTAGAAGAATTCCACATTTTCTTCTTTCTGTCCAAGTGAGGAAGCCATGCCTCAAAAAAATATTTTCAGAACACTGAAAAACTTGTAAGGTATATTGGTGATAAATCCTCTCTTTGCATGGCTTAAAGGGTCTCATGATAAGCATTAAATTCTGAAGCTGTGTGGCCCAGCTGCTTTTGAGCCTTTTTGGATCATGCTCAGAAGTAAATTAGGAAGAAGTAAAGAGGGAAACCCTACATACTGAAATCCTGATAAAAAACCAGGCTTAATATTACATGCCATTGAAGGGGTTTAAGTGCAGCTTGCTAAGCACACACTGGAGGACATATATAAGGTGAATATTTGGAGATTGTTACACAGAATATATCTAGGGTAATAAGGAAAGTTTTTTCTTGATGGAAAGTCAGACAAGGTAAAAAAGGAGTGGGAGAGGTAGCTCAGCAGTCCACATTCCTCAAGCTGAACAAAGGAGGGGCTAGCTTTGTATGTTTGCAAAATCTGGAGGGGAATTAGGTCCAGCAGTACCTAATCAAGCATCTTTAACTTTCTGTTCCAGGTTTGTCACAGCACAGGGTCATTTTGACTTATGTAAAAAACAAGCACAGTACAAATGGAGAGATTATTTTCCTAATGCTAAGAAACAACTATTTTTCCTTCCATCCAGAAGATGTTTCTGACCCCTCCCAAGAAACTTTGGGATGTCTGTGCAGATGACAGAGAAACAGGTGAATTTTGCTGGTGTTGAGGAGCAGCACAAAGCTTTTATTTCACCAAAGTCCCTCATTAACAAGCAAAATAGGATTTACAGAATGCTAAAACAATCTGAAATTAATAGTTTAATTAACCCTGCTCTTCTGTGCTTTAGTACCTCCTTGCATACCCAGCTCTTCTCTTTTTGATTGAGAATAAAGACAAAAGTTCTAACATAACGAGCAAACAAAAATAAACTAAAGACGCCAAAACAACACAAAACAAAAACCCAAACAAAAAAAACCTCAAGCAAACCCCCCAAAATAACAAAAACAAACATATCAACCCCACAAACAAAACTAGCAAGACAAAACCAAAACCATTGTCAGTCTCAGTAAAGTACATAAAATTAAAATTTTAGCTGATATTAGGTTCATAGGCCCCCTAAGGTCAGATAGGATCAGATCTGTAGCCTCTGAGATACAGAGAACTCCTAGGAATGGCAAAGGGAGATCAAAGGAGAGTGGAAAAGCACACAGAAAATAGCCAAAGCCTGAACTAAACCCAAAAGTGGGACTGAATTTAGTCTGGTCCCAAGTGCAGCAAAGAGGGCTCTCTGTTTCGTCAGCCTGTCAGGAAAACTGGGTTAAGCTCACACATATTCAAATCCTTCTTTCAGAATTGGAGGATACAGTTCTAGGAAGGCAGCTCTCGAGCAGTTTTTTGCCAGGCTATCAGGAATGAGTTGGTATCATTCCAGCCTTGATCCAAAACTCCTCAAGGGCACTGGCCAATAAACATCACAGAGACCACTGAGAAGTAAAGGGTGTATTTCTTGAGAGCATGTCCTTCAATTTTTATTTATTTGAAGCAACTTCAGATGAGAATAATTTGAAGGTCTAGGTATAACAAGCCAGTTGTTGCCTTCTAGCAGATTCCATCACTTCATTTATTTTATACCACTGAGGCAAGAAATCTTTCTGTGCCTTTCCTTTGCTTCTCTTCTTTCAGTATTTTTCTCTAAGCTGTATCTTAGTTCCCACTACTACCAATGAACAGATTTCCAAATAGGAGATCCTGGAGAAGCTGAAGTTATAATTAGATGACAGAATTGTGTGGATCCACATAAAGTGTTTGTTTAGGAGAAACAAATTTATTCAGGAATTGTGGTTATATTACTAAAATGGGAGTATAGGCACTAATGATTGGTGTGACAGATTATAGTTAGTCTAAATTATTGTTCCTGTCTTCTATGATTACTCATTATGTATGTTCAGACTCTATTTATTTCTACTCATTTTTTTTCCCGGTAATTTTCTGAGCCTTTCTAGTTCAGGACCTTTTCTGGGAAGCTTTTTAGTTCCTAAGTCAACAGTATAAAAAAAATCTGCCATGCATCTGTTTTTTAAATGTCACTGTAACTCCATCACTCAGAACACCTAAAAAGCTTCTGATGTGTTACTCTGGGAACACTTCATGCTTGCATAAAAAGCTTCCTTGGAGAATCTCACAAGCAAGGGTTAGCCTGGCTGCAATTTTCTATTTTACTTTCACAATATTCTCTCTCCCTTCTCTTGAAAATGTTTCCATTCTTTCCTTTCTGTATCCTAATATGTGTTAATAACAGATGATAAATTACTGGTTGATTGACTCACAATCACAAAATCCAAAAATGCACTACAATATCAAGGTTATGTGAAAGTCAGCATTCTTGGACCAGCCATGGAAGCTAGCCTGAGAGTGTAATTGCATCACAGCTTTAAGAAGGATATACAGTGCTTCACATAAAATGATTTTTTGGGGTGTTTTTTTTTTTTTTTTGGGATGGGGGCGGTTGNAATTTTTTTTGCTTCCATGGCTGTTTCGGTTGGGGTTTTTTTGTTGTTGTTTTTTTTTTGGTGAAAAGAAGACTTCAGAATCTGTTCCACTTATTCTCAAACTTTGCCTCCTGGAAAGGCAGACTTGAGGGAAGATTTAGATTACCAACATGAATAAGGATGCAATAAGGTTTCCAGCTTCATTTCATAAGCACCTTTCCCCAAGAATATCCTGGCTCCTCCAAATCCTTAATCAAACCCAGAACAATAAATCTCACCATTCTCATCTTTCCAGCTTCCAGCCAGCCCCTCTACAATGCTTTTAAATTCTTACTCCTCCATTCACTTTCATGTCCTTTCTGTTTTTCCTTTCTTGCTGTGTTTCAGCCCTGTATTTCCTCCAGTTCCCCCTTCATTTACCTTCATTTACATTCACTTCTTCAAGTCTGCCTCTTTCTGGATTTATGGAGAGGTGAGTATAAAGTCAATGACTGCAGTGATGCTGCTGGAGGTACCATGCACTGCTGGGTGGGTTGTTTCCAGGCAGAAAGAAACAAGAGGAAACAAGAAGTGGACACATGGGAATTCTTCATCTTGTACCCTGAGACATTACTAAGTGGTGACTCTCACATATCCAGACATCAACATCCATGGAGATCTGAAAAGATTTATACTTGTACATGTCAAACTTGCTGTCAAATTAGGTAGAAATTGAACAGTGGGTTCAATAAGCATGAGTTGGCAGAAACAGAAGTAGAAAACCAAGCTAAGCATATATAATTTTACTGTCAGGAAATTGGGGTCGTAGTCATGTAAAAGGGTCCATCTTTAAGATCGCTGCTTTCCTAGTGAAAGTGATGAACTGCACTCAGTGGTGTGAAGGAGCCAGAAGTAGTGCCATAATAGCAGTCACAAAACTATCAGTCATAAAATGTCATAAAGTTAAATCAGACAATTATTAAGGTGAATATCACTGCCTAGCAAATAAACCTGCTATTATCAATTTAAACTAAATTTTTAAAAAATCTCAATATAGTTTCTTCACTTTGTCCTTATAACATCATTAGGAATGTCAGATGTTTGTCAGTAGTCTAGTCACCAGATTTCATGTCAAATTTCAACATTCCCTCTTGCTTGTACATTTTCAGATATCTTCTCTTACTTTTTATGGCTATGTCTGATGTGTATCAGAAAACATTTCTGCAAATGCAGAGCAGATGTAAAAATGTAAAAGCTCTGGCTTTTACTTCCGTAAAGTTCATTTTGAAAGAAGAGTAAATCTTCACATGGCTTCTCTGCCTGAAAGACTGCATGGAAATGGAGGAAGCAATGTATTACAGGGGAGAAGCCATAAACTGTGAATGTGAGTTATACTAAGAGCTCACAGACTCCCATTAATCATTTTACCTCACACACTCTCCAGAAAAGCTGGGATTCTAAGGAGACCTGGGCACACCATCTTTTCAAGGTACATAATGCCATGGCTTCAGATGAATTAGCCCCATCAGGTATCTACCAAAGTGAGGGAGGATCAAGTCTCAAGGCAGCAACTTTCTTTCATGTATAATGACAGAAAAGCACAAGGAAAAGTACTTAGTAGAAAATTTGTGCCAGTTGTCAGCATCACCCTGGCTTTACTTTGGAAAGTCTGCTTTGTTCCTTGGGGGGATGAGTCAGGTCCCTAGCAGTGACATTTATGGAAATTGTTTGTATGTGTTAGGATCAGAATATCCACCTGGAGGTTGGCAGTGCTGTTCAGAGTGGAGAATTGTGCATTCTGGGGATATGTTTCCTCCTAAATGCATGCATGTATTTCTCAGCTTTGTCATGGGAGCTTTAAGGAGCATTTGTAGATGTAGGAGCCTTGAGACAGTGCTAACAAGACAAGCAGTAGGACAAGATACTGAGGGGAGAAAATGGCACAGATGTATTTAAATAATTACAGCCACTCTAGTTTATACTAGCTGAAAGTCTAACTTGGAGGTGAACAACAGATTTAAACAACATTGAAAGAGCAAAATTCTAACCTCAGCTAAACTAAGGATTGAAACTTTAGCCTCCTCCCATTGCATGAATTTCAAGGAGCAAACAGTTTTCAGTATTCAATGCTACTGAAGCATAGTACATCTTCAGTTATCAAAATGTTGATAGTTATAAAACATAAGGTTAGGGAGATAAGAAAAGCTCTTTGTCTACATCCTCACCTAGCCAGTCCATACATTTCAATTCCAAAAGGAAACACAAAACTATTTAAAATTAACTGACTGCAAATACAAAGTGTACTTTGCAGGGGATATGGCTGTGTTTGCTCTGTTGAGGATGAACAGAAGAGGGATCATGGAGAGAATTATTACATCCTGTTACTTCCTTTAAAGCAATTTTAAGAACATCAGGTGCTGCTCATAGCTGTGACAATATCTGACTACCCACTCCAGGCAAGCATTAAGGAGCAATAAGAGGCATTTACTGGCTCTCCACTTCCCAGGGCTAAGCAGCCACTGAGATCCTTCCTGAATTTTTCTTTCAGAAAGGAAAAGAAACTTTTATGTGGCTGCCTGTGATGCTGCAAGGGGTGGCATTAGCCCCACTCGTTACTATGGAGATGCATTCTGTCATCCCACTTTAGTAATTTTGACAATGACATTTTGTTGTTTGCTTATGAGCCTGCTGTTAGGAGAAAGTATTTTTGCCAGAGATTAAGAAGAGCTGTTCGAAACTCCTTGCTTGTACGTCATACAGAAAAGGGTTGAATCGCAGAGTGCAGAAGTGTTTCAGCAGTGATCTGCTCCACTAGAACTGAGCAGGATTGCAGTGTGCCTGAACTAGAAAATCCCGTACAGAAGGTGTGGTTGCATTTTCAAGAGTCTACAACAGCACTCACAGCATTAACCAAGGGCAGTTTATCTGAATATGTTACACACATTTTTTTAAAAGTGTGTGTTATGTGAGGCATGAGAGTCATCTTTTTATTTCATTGTGTCCAATACATTTTTAGTAGTTCTTGAAGAAAAAAAGCTGTGGGCTTCTGTCCAGTTCTCACCACATGAATTTGGTCATCCTGGGGGCCTGTAATTATTTGTCCATTCTAATGTCCCAATATAGAAATGACTCCATTAACACTGTAGAAATTTGTAATAAAATAAGAAGAGTGGTATAAACTGAGTAAGAAGGGAAACGTGTGCAAAAACCACAACAGGAAGCAGCAGAGTAAAGTTTAAAAGGATAGGAATGTGTTAATCACCATGGAGCTCATTATCTGTTGTTTCATGTGAGCAAACAGAACTAACGTTAAAGCTGACAAGTGGATGAAGAACAGAACTACAGCTTATCAAGCAAGAAAAATAAAAGTTGTGAAATTCAGGAATTTTGCCATATATTTACAAAGGGTGAGTCAATATCACAAGGCAATCAATGCAACACAGCATCCACTCCCAGAAGATACAAAAGACAATTCAAAAATCCAAGATATCTGTTGAGGCCAGAGCTGCTGATGTCCTTTTCCTCCTTGTTGCATACAAATGATCTAAAACTGTTTGGGTACAGGTGTCTTGGTACTTAGGGGTACAGAGGGAAGTGTGTGAATGAAACCTACAGGAGATTGAGAAGGAATGGGTAAAAGTGACTTGCTTAGGGATCTTTGTATTGCAAAGTCCCATTTCTTTTCATAAGTTCTCTTGCAGAATTCAGTTACAGTAGTTTCTTACAAAGCCCACAGAGTAATATGAGTACAAACATCTGAAATAAGCTTTAAGATTTTCTGAATATGAGATGGTTGTGTAGCTATTTAATTTAATTTTTTTTTAGACTTAATAATGTAATGGGGAAAAAACCTAGAAGCTTTTAAAAAGCATGCTTCCTTCCTAGGTTTTGAAAAGGAAAAAATAAGTTTAACTTTTTGCAGGTAGGCATCTACTGCTCTGAATTTATCTTAATTATGTTAATTGCTTAGACAACTTCAAGGTACAGTTGCATGAATATTTGCTTGCTGGCAAATTTATTTGATGTAGATCGACCCCAACCTCTTCACAGCAATTGCATGAGGGCTGTGCTGTAGCAAAAGATCAGAAAAATTAGTCAAATAGCAAATAGCCAAAAGAACACTGCCAACAATAAAACCACCAGATATCTTCTATTTTAATCTTTCTATTTGCCAGAATATTGCCCTGGTTTCATTTAGAGCTAATTCATTTAGAGATTCAGGTCCTCAGAGAATCAGTGTGGACAATGGAGGAGGCAGGAAAAAGAAGTGTGAGAAGGAGCGATGGCATCTTTTAAGGTCACAAAGGACTATTCTGTTTTCCTTTACCACCTCTGAAGTACAGTCAACCTGCTTAGCAGTCTCTGCCTTGCTTCTCTTTCCCTTTGGGCTAGTCTTTATTTATTTAGGGATGCTAGGGGAAAAGAAAGGATAGGTCAGAGGGCCAGGAACAGCCAATATGGGGACCGAGGCTGGTGGATTTGCTGCCCAGGGTCTACCAGGCACAGATAAGCTCCAAGCACTGCAGGCAGAAATCAAGTACAGCTGAGCTGCTTTGGAGAACAAATGGTTAGATACTGCTTTAGGGGCGATCTTATACATTTCCTAAGTCCCGCCATAATGCAACTGCATTTTCCATGGGACAAATCCACTTGAGGTATAGTCTCCTGCAGTGGTCCTTCTTCACAGGCATGTTACCCAGCCTAATAATCAGTGATCTTGATTCAGTCTCATAGACTTTGATGAAAAGGTAGCAAATCTTATATTCCTTCTGACTTTGGCATATATCTTTGCAAAGCCTCAGAATGTCAAGGAAACAAAGGCAGCCTGAGAAACTCCACATCTAGCAGCTGGGCAAGGCAAACCAGGACTGTGCAAATTCTGCCTGGCTGACATAGCAAGGTCTTTGTTTTATGTCTGTTATGCCAGCCACAGCTTTTTCCTTGAAGTAACTGATTTTCCAAGTGATAGTCTAGTGTTGAGGGACTGCAAAGGAACTGGAATTATTTCTCTGTACAATCACTGACAGCTACACAGGGACAGTTTAACTGCTGCAAAGTGAAAGCAGATGTGCTGCAAGAAAGACTGCACAGCATGACAAAGACCTGACTTTTGTTCTGCCCATCTTTTAGATGAAGTTGAGTCAAATTTCTCTTTTCTGGTTACTGAAGATCTCTAAGATTTATTGGTATGCTAGAAGGTCTGGTCAGTCTCATCTTTCTCTTTATATTTTGAGTATTCTCCTTTATAAAGGCAAATTGCCTTTGTTTCAAAAAACTAAACATGCCAGATTTAGAAACACTGCTTGAAGTAGAGCTAAGGCAAAGTGTGTTCCTTGCCCCAGGCTTTGCACACTCACTGTGAAAATACAGGGGGTATGTGTTCAGCTTCATACACTCTCTAACACTCCTTGGCAGTTAGGATCAGCACCTTCTGGGAAGGAGCCCATGGACCAAGCACTGATGTCAGCCATGGCATGACTGTCCAGTCTCTTCTGCAGGTGAGGGCTCTGAGTCTCTGTTAAGCAGTGCAGTGCGACCAAAGTCTTAATTCAGCACCCATCCTGCATGAAGCACAGTTCATATAAACACTGCCTGTGTGAGGACATGATCCTACAAATGCTTTAGTTGTACCTTTTAGCACCTTTCATGAGAAGCTTTTAAGTGCAGAATTTCCAGCATCTGTTCTGCTTTGATTGTCTTAAGCATGGAAGTTTTGATCATATACAAGATTCAAGAGATGTGTCACTGTAACCTAAGACTGTGGAGGTGGTAATCCTCTATCCTTTTCTGGAATTATCTCACTTCAATCCATCTTAGCTTTAAACTTGTCTTTCAGTGACTGGCTCACAAAGGGCCTGAAAATTACTGTGGACCTGGACACAGTGTTATGATCACTTCTATATCTGTCTGATTCTTGAGCTCCATCAGTAACCCCATACCATCAAATTTTCCTCTTGAAGGAAATTCCTCCTTCCTTCCCATCATGTCCCATATAGCTGCTTCCTGTCAAACCATGATTTAATCTGCAATCTCCTGTTTAACTGCAATTTACAATGCTTTACAGAATTTCAACTGCGTAAGATATAATCCTTGGTTTTTAAAACTGAATTAAGGGCTGTGACAATATTTCACAGGAGAAGTTTATATTTAGAGTACCTTGGTTATATCAGCAGCATCAAATGTTTTCTGCTTAAAGTGGTTGCCAAGGCTTTACATTGGAAAATTAGTTTTAGTGTAAATGAACTTTGGAAAACCCAGATGTCTGCTCTAAATGATTCTTGAAAGGTTTTAATTTCCCGCTATGTTTCTCTGCTCACACTTTGCATCAAGCTCATTAACTTTCAGCCGAGATACAGAAATAGCTTCTTCCAAATTGCACCCTCTGATTTGCTGAAAACATGGGATTTTTGGGTGTATGTGTGTCAGATCTATCATACAAATCACAATATTTTCTGTTATTATTATACCATTTGCATGGTTTGTAGCTGGGCATGATTTTTCTGACTTCACCACAGTCCAATTAGCTGCAGGAGCATATTTAACCCAGGAAGAGACTATGCAACCAGCTAACACAAAACTCACCACACATTTTGGAGCTCTTCAGAGTGAGGTCTGCTGCCTTACCTGTCCAGCTTTGTGACACTCTACTACTGTGAGTAATAACATTATTCCAGTCAAAACCTGCAGGAAAGCAGTGCTAACAAATGCCTGTAAAGATGGAGCATTCATCTGTAACTCCAGGCTCCCAAAAAAGACTCTCATCTCCGTTAAAAGTTTCAGATAAACTCTGAAGCTACTGAGATTCACAGAGAGGCATGTGCAACATCTGAATTCAGGTGCCTCTGCCAGTTGGGTGGATACTGGTTTGATTTACGACCATTTTCTCCCTATCCAGGACAAGGAGCCCTGAGTTACTTGGCACTGGACCTGCAGCCAGCTGCAGCTCAAGCTGTGAAGCAGTGGTCTGCAGTGGAGGTGTCATCAGCCCTACCTAGTGGGTGTGTCATGCAGGAAGTCTGGATCTAGGTCCTCTCTTGGTTTAAATACAACCTTGACCACGAGGATCTTGTATGGGAGTGTATTCCCCAAAGAAAATGTGGTTTAGCCCTGCACATTCAGGGTGCACATCACCAGCAGGGGCCTCCTGAAGGCCAGGGCAGGGCATCACCCCCTCCAGCCCTCACCTTGGATTTGACTTTTCAGTGAGAGAGGCAAAGATAATGTGCTGTGAGTTAGAAGGAAAGATTCCTTCACATTGTTCTCCACTTGTTTTGATCTAAATTTAGGTCTGGCTGCCTCTACCCTGCAGTTTAATGGAATCTACCTCATAGAACAGAAAATATTTTGGAAACCCAGATGTAGAAAAACTGTGGGGAGTTGCTCACCTGCAAGAGACAGTCCTCACTAGAAAGTCCTTGACACTGTGCATGTAATTTTTAGAGAAGAATACCATACACTTAGCTGTTCTGTGAAGGGTATTCTGGAGCAAACACCTGTTGCTGGCAACTGGATACTCCTCTAGACACCACCATTTGAACAGGAAAGGTAACAGCACAGTATACTTTTATTCAAATGTGAACAACAGAGAAGAGAGCAAGAGCCTGTTAACAGAAAACTGCCTTTTCCATCTTGCTGCTCACATCCTTTCTGTGTTTTTCTAAGAATAAACCTGTCTCTCTCCATAGTGGTTTGTTTGTTTTTTTATGGGAAGGAGAGATTCTGCAGGCTTCAAAAGTGATTATGTGGACCAATGTTTATGAGATGTTAAAAAAAATTAAACTCTTAAAAAATCTAATATTTTTCTAAATATTATTTGAATAGTCAGCATTGCAGTTCTGCCTGAAAAAAAAGCAGATTAGCTTTGTACAGCATAATTAATATTGCTTATTTGTTAGAGCAGAAATTTGATTGCTTCACTAGCTCTTTTAATGAAATTTTAAATGTGGATTTCATGAAAATTTGTAAAATTGTTAATGAAGTTCTTAGAAGCACACCAATTTTCCAGAAAAAAATACAGGCTCTTTTTTTTTTTTTTCTTTTATATTTTGTATTGCTTTTCATGATAATATTTGTGAGTTATAACAATTACCTTTTTTAATTGAAGATTCCAGATTGTTTCTCAATCATCTTTTTCCCTTTGATCATTTCACAATTTATTCAGTTCCCATGTCCTGAGAGATGTAGTAAACTCTGCAGAAGACTTAAATAGATTTCTAGATAGGTAAAATGAACCTTAAGAGAACAATAATTTTCCCAAAGTCACAAAACAAGGTCAGAGTAAAGTAGCACCAGTGTGACGGCTTGTCTCTGTGGAGAAAATTGTCACAGTAATCGTTTGAAAGATTAATCTTTGTCAGAAATGATTGTCATGCAAATTAATCTAGAGCAGAAAGAATTAATCAGAAATCTGCTCCTTGTGACAAGAATTGTCACTCATGAGCCTCAAAATGAACTCCTTGCAAAGCAAAATCAGTAAAAATGAGTCCAGGGAGCACAACATAAAATTAATTATTGGCAATTTAACGGTAGCTTTGTGTCAACCTTTCTGCCAAGAAGCTGGGAGGAGGGGCATGGCATCTGTGGGAAAATCTGCAAGCAAAAACCTTCCTCAAACCAAGAAAAACTTAGCTCCAAAGCCCAGTTTGTCCCTGCCTCTGGCTGATGCAAGAGTATTTGGTTAGATTGAGCCATAGAAGAGAGATGTTTAATCCTCAAAGCATGAGCAAGAAGGGAGTTACCTGGCTTTCCTGGAGTAAGAGATAAAAACTTTAAAAGTCCCTCATGTGTCATAAAGCCACTTGGAGCTGTGATTCTTGAACCACTCACTTCTGATGGAGTTAAAAAGACCAAATGACTGGCTAGTACTCCCTCCCTGAGGGATTTCACAGAATAGTGTCTGAGATGGGAATTAGAACTTCAGAATCTAGATCCTATCCAGTTTTAAGCAAAAATCATCACATCTTACTCTGCCTTTCCTTGTTACCTGGCTCTCTGCCTCTAGGAGTTTCCCTTACAGGCAGTGCCTTACAGATCTTTTTGCCAAGAGCAGCAGACATATTTTTGCAAGTCTCTTCAGAATCTTCCTATCTTTGAGCATTTCTCATTTCCAGCCTGAATTTCAAGGTCTTCTTTTTGCCTCTTTCTTCTTTGGCTAACAAGGCCTGTTTGGATGCTCTTAACCCATCGATATTTATGGTGGCTGACCATATAGAGTGTAAGTGGCTGGGTTTGTGTCATGCTCCAGGTATAATCCTTATTGATTTACTGTTCTCATCTGTCTCTGTACTGGAAACATCATTCCTGATATGCCACACAATTGCATCAACCTTTGTGTGGCTGAATCATGTTGATGACTCATGGCCGTACTGTGAATTATTATTTCCAGTCTGGGCTTTCTCCTTTCCTCACATTAGCACAGTTCAGCCTCCAGCTTACAGCAAATCCTTTTATTAGTGTCTATGTGCCTGACCTAGCACCTCAGGTTGTTAAGTTTAATCTGATTTTTATTGCTTCATTGCTCAATATTATCAGCTGTCTCCTATATGGCATTCTAAACTTCCTCTCTGTTAACATCATCTCCCAGATTTGTGTTGTTAATTCCTATTATTATTATTTATTTTTGTGCTCTGTTATTGTGAACAATTGACATAATGACTGATCATGATCACATTGCAGTCAGAACCAGCCTTTTGCTGGCTTCATCTTCCTTCAGTGTTAGTTGTTGTTACCTACTCTGGAGCCAGATCTTTCTCTAAAACTAAATGTAATCATTCCCCATGTCTTAGCCTTAAGCACTAATAATTTGTCCTTGGAATGTATGTGAGCCTTAGCAGAAGGTCGATTGGGTTGTATTTATCCCATTCCTTCATTTGTGCATAGTCCAATATATCACAGAAAGATACCAAGTTCATCTGCCAAAATCTATTGCTGTCAATTCAGGTTGTATTGTATTTTTGTATTTTATCACATTTTCTGCTTATCTCCGATTTGTTAAGTGGCCTTTCTTTTGAAATTTGTTCCAGTATCTTGCATACACTGAGATATGTAGTAAACATGGCTAATAGTCTGTAACTTCATGAGTCCATCTTCTCTTTTCAAAATACAAGTGCTGTGTCTGACAATTTCTAGTGCTAATGCACTAGCCAGAGATTAATAAGATCATTTAGAAAAGCTTTGCTACATGATTTGCAATTTCACAACCTAGTACTTCATGGCTGAAGATTAACCTTCTCCAAAAGTTTCATCACACTGAACTTCAATGGTTTTATTCATCCTTGTCTGTTGGAATTTTCCTTTTTGAATATTCTGTCCTATTAAGAATCCTCTCATCTGCTCCATTATTAAAGACAAGGATAAATAAGCCATGTAAATTAGCTTAGTTTTTGTCTATGTCAAGTTTGCGCTCTCTGCATGTATCCTCCCAGGTTTAGTGTTTTCCTTTTTCCATAGACTGATTTAGCAGAAGATTTTTATTGCTATGATTTTTCGCTTATGGCCATAAAAAATGTAGTTATTTATCTTAGCCTCTAGCAAAAATTTCATGTAGTGCTTATGGCCTTCATTTGTATGTGCTTGTCCACAAAGCTTTAAGCAAATATCACAGTGCCATTGAGCTCTATCAGGGTACATCCATACTGATCCACCTACAATATACCAGTAATGCCTTTCGCTTGAGTCACTTAATATTTCATGGAATCATAGGATCATAAGATTACAGAATGGTTTTGGTTGGAAAGGACCTTAATCATATCGTTCCAACCCCCCACTTTCTGCTAGGCCAGGTTGCTCAAAGCCTGGCCTTGAATACTTCCAGGGATGGGGCATCCACAACTTCTCTGGGCATCCTGTGCCAGTGCCCCACCACTCTCACAGTGAAGAATTTCTTACTAATATCTAACATAAATCTATCCACTTCTAATTTAAGGCTCTCCTGTAGGTACTTGAAGATGCTCTGAGGTCTCCCTGAAGTCTTCTCTTCTCCAGGCTGACCACCACCAGCAGACTCAGACTGTCTTTGTAGGTGAGGTGCTCCACCCCCTGACCATATTTGTATCCCTCCTATGGACTCACTCCAACAGGTCCATGACCTTCCTGTGCTGAGGAGCCCAGAGCTGGATGCGGCCCTGCAGGTGGAGTCTGAGCAGAGCAGAGGGGCAGAACCACCTCGCTCATCCTGCTGGTCACGCTGCATTTGATACAGCCTGGGACACAGCTGGTTTTTGGGCAGCAAGTGATAATTTTTCCTAAATCTTTTGTGTTGATGTGTTTACATTCCTTTTTTGTTCTGCTCAGGTCACATTTTTCAATCAACTGTTCAGGAGGAAAACCATTTATCTCCTTTTGAATTAAACCTGTAATCTAAATTTGTTCCTTATCATTCAGTTCAGCTTAATTTTTGTCTTACTCATTAACAGATACAGATCTAAGTTTGGAATCCTGGTTTGCACAACAGATGTCATTATACAGTCAAAGATATCTCTGCATCTGGACAGTTTTCCCCTAAGGTGAAGTAAGTTTTGACAGTTCTTGTGCCAGATGTTGTTTATGAAGTGGTTAAGCGGGAGGCCCCTTTTCTATATAGCATCACTATTTATTTAAATTTTCCTTTTAAAGCTAGTCAGAAAATTATCTCCTTTTTTTCCCCAGAAAATTCTGATATGGCAAAAGCTTTATTGTTCAGGAACATTTTATGTACTTCTAATGTCATATATTTCTGGAATAAAATACAAAACAAAACAAAACACAAATAATTACTTTTTTCAGAAGTTCAACAAACTGCAGTAATGTATTAGTAATAATAATTAAGTTTTTTAAAAATGAAAATAAATGTCACAAATTCTCAAATTTTTGTCAGGGCATTTTTTATTTATGTTGACTTAATTTTAATTGATTTTTAGCAGAAGGGAGAAAACATTACCCAATCCTGTTTCTAAAAAATAATTATATATATTTAAAACCTCCTCAAGTTCCTTCCCCTTAAGTTTGTAAAATAAGTGAGAAGCTCTTTGGATGAGCAACATGCAGCACTCTGTGTGGATCCTGCACTGCCTCTTGCTGCCTTGCTGCTGATCCAAATGGAGTCTGCTATTGCTGGCTGTCATGGAAAGCAGCCTGAGTGCTCTGACCTTTCTTTTCTGTACGCCCCTGACACTTGCTGAGTCCCTTCCAAGGGGCATTTTGTAACCCAAGCCATAAGAAATCTGCATTTTTTGCTTAACTCTTCCCAGAATTTACTTGCTTTCAACTAATACCTTTTCTCTAAGGTGGTTTTTTGTGCCACTGTTTTAGTCCAATCACTGAAAGGCAAATTGAAATAGTCCCTTGATTGGATCTACTTATAAAAAGTAAATGAACTGCTTGCAGTAAACATCAAGGTTCTAAAGAGATGTGGATACAAGCACACATTAAATACTTTAAGGTAGGAAAAAATAACCTGATGGTTTGGTGGAGAGACTAAAATTGTATTTTTGTATTCCTGTATCATACATATGTATCAAAGGGAAAATTCTTTTAAGCTCAGTCTCTCCTCCAAATCTTGCTGACTTCTTCTTGTCCTTTTCTTTGCTCTTGTTCTGTTCAGTGCCCAGCTGTCTAAGCAGATGGCATATACCATATGACAGCTGTGATCTGGATGTTTCTGACAGGTACCATCGCAGGGACATACCATGCAGCCTCCTGACATATATCAAAGCACTGTGGATAGCCAGGCATGATGAGTATATAAAGAAATAAAGAAAACATAGTGGCTTTAGGAGGATCTTTATCTCAAAGGAACTTTAATGTGCTCTAGGTGTGGAGATATGAAGGCAGGAGTCTTCCCTGTTTCTGAATGAGGCATGCTATGGTGGTGAGTGGCACACTGAAATACAAAAAAGATGCTTAGGCTGGGAATTAAAGCAAATACTGCATCTACTTGACATTGGTCAAAATGTATTTGCTGTGATAAAAATTTACCTTAGAGCCCTGGAGTGTTATATTGGCACACAGCCTCCAGAGTGGAGATGACACAAAACTCTCAGGATGGGGACTTCCTGCTTCACTTGAACAAAACTACCACTAGCACTACGTTTTTCTACTACCATCAGTGTTTTCCTGATGTCCAATATGCCTGTCAGTCCAATCTGGGTTTATAGAGAAATATGCATTTTGTTATTGCCAAGCTTCCTTGCCTCTCCTTTATTTCCTTTGCTCTTGACTTTGCTGGTAACATGGGAAATCTGAGTAATTGGCCTTTTTTTGCCATCAGGCCAGATACTGGTCCCTCCACCATTAAATCTCTCCAAAATTCACAGACAGGGCAATAAAAAGGAGTTTTGTGTTGTACAGTACAGGGATCTCACCCTTAAATTTCACTCAGGTCTGCACTAAACTGTATTTCATAAGGAAGGAGCATATTTTAGATATCAAGCAAATTGGTAGGTGTTAGTATGGTAGCAATGAAATAAACAGAATGATTATTGTCCCCCTTAGGTCAGCTGGTGGCATGGTTTGATGGGGAAGAGTTTCAGAGCCCAGGTGGCTGTAATTTCACCTACTGGCAGCTTCTGTGTCCCACACAGTCTTCTCAGCTCTGATTCTGCTCCTGACAGTACTTAATGCAATTGATGGAGGAATAGCTAATGCCATCAGTGAAATGTCTAGATCTTTTCCAACCCAGTTCTTCCTTTCTTTACACTTAGATCTTGGAGAGTTCTCCCCACACTTGTGTGTGTAACTTAAAACAAGAGTGAGGAGCCTTCTTTGGCCAGTATCTTTTTCTAAATGAAGGGTTCAAAGGCTAAAGGTAGCTGAGGATGTGGTTTGCCATGGTGGCACATATGATGTGTGGAGTTTCAGGCACTGACAGTACTCTGCCCTTGAACTCTGCATTAACATGTGCATAGGAATTCAACTCACCCAACTTCAGACAGCCAAAAACCATACAAACCATTTGTTTAGTCTCCCTTTCCAGCTGTTGAAAGAATAGGCACCCGTAGGCAGAAACTATGTCCCTCTATGGACACAGTAGATAGAAGTAGTAGTAAAATTCAGTTCTCTAAGAAATTGGAGAGTTCCTAGAGCACCTGAGTACGTGAGAAAGCAGGTTTATTCTGGGGCATCTCAGGTAGCACTGGATGTCTGTGTTCACATCCCTGACTCGTGCCTCAGACACCCAGACCAATGGATTACTCCTACATCAGAGATGCCTTTCTCCTTCACTAGCTGGAGGGATGCACTGTATCTGCACAGATGATTCACACTCCCTGAAAGTGGCTGCAGGAGGATACCTTAGGATTTTTAATATAACATTTATGATTACATGTAGGCAAGTGAATCATGGCACAGATGATTACCTGAGTCTAAACAGTGCACTGTTAATGATTTAAGGTTAAATGGGTCAAAGCCAATCCTAGAATTCCCCTGACTCTGCCTTGGCAATGGAAAATGTTTCAAGTCCTGTGGTTTCTATCTGCCAAGAGCCCATATTGATTCAACTGCAATGCCTTGTGAAGAGACCACAGTGGTTTTATTTCACTACTTTGAACTCAGTTCACCCTTCAGAGTGAAAAGCTGTGTTATTAATGACTTCTTGTTTGCACTGAGCTCTTTGCAGTCTTGCTGGACTGCTGTCTTCACTGGACTGGACTTGAGCTGAAGTACCTCCATGCTCCAGAGCAGTTGCCTGCAGTGCAGACACATCCACTGTGATTTCCTGTGACACGAGAATGAATGTAAACATGCTTGACTGATGTTAGTAACCATTTTCTGCAATGCCAGCTCTGTACAATAAAATGTTTAGAAATGCCTATTACTGATCTGGTGAAATGAAAATACAACTCTTAGGTACTTGTTGCTATCAAACACAGTTTATGCATTATTGGCAAAAGCAGATGAGATGTGGAAATGGCATATTTCCCATGTGAAGAATGAAGATAAATGCTTTCAAAGATCTTTCTCACTCCCTTTTCCCACCACTTGCTGCCCGTGTTTTCTCTCTCTCCCAATAACTTTGCCTCTTGCCAGTAACTCTCTGAGGTTGGCACATATCAGCAAGATCACAGTCCAGGCTATGCATAGTACTGCACACACAGTATGATTAACATTACTAGTAGGGAATGGCATCCTCACTCAAACATAATAAAGTAGATTTCCACTATGCTCCAAATATTCCTTGGAGATTTTGGAACTAATTTGTGAGTTCAAAGACAAAGAAGCCCCAAAAATGCAACTTCTCAGAAAAGAAACCCAGAGAGGACTTTAGGGTGAGCACAAGAGCCTCACTGGTTTTCTCTGGCCAATAGTGTACTGATAGTTTCTTAGAAGAGTCTGCTTCCTGTTACTGGATATGACTGAGAAGTTTTTTCCTGGGAATCTTGATTCTTGGAATAAGTTTTCAGCCAGTTTTTAGAAGAAAGAATTTCTAAAAATACCCCAATCATAATTGGGGTCCCCATGATTCATGAAACTATGTTCCAGCATGCTGTGGGGTTTTTTACTCTGAGAAATGTTCCACACAGAAAGAATTGCAACCAGTGCTCTGCTATCAGTGCTCAAAAGAATCAGAAAAATTGTGGAAAGCAGGACCAGGGCAGTGATGGTCTCCTGTACTTGGCACTGGTGAGGCAACATCTTGAGTGCTGTGTTCAGTTCTGGGCCCCTCCCTTCAGGGACACTGAGGGGCTGGAGCATGTCCAGAGAAGGACAACAAAGCTGGGGAAGGGTTTGGAGGACAAGTCCAATGGGGAGCAGCTGAGGAAGCTGAGGGTGTTTAGCCTGGAAAAGAGAACACTCTGGGGGGAACTTTATTGCTCTCTGCAACTCCCTGAAAGGGGGGTGTGGCTAAATCAGGGTTGGTCTCTTCTTCTAGGCAACTAGAAACAGGGCAAGAGGAGAAGGACCAGACGAGAGGAAAGAGGACTAGAACAAGAGGAAAAAGCCTCAATCTGTGCTAGGGCAAGTTTAGGTGGGCCATTAGGAGAAATATCTTCTCAGAAAGCATGATTGAACATTGGAATGGTCTGCCCAGGGAGATGGTGGAGACAACATCGCTGGAGGTGTTTAAGCAAAGATTGGATGTGGCACTCAGTGCCATGGTCTGGCTCACATGGTCGTGTTTGATCACAGGTCAGACTTGATGATCTCAGAGGTCTTTTTCAACCCTAACCAATTCTATGTTTCTGCGAAGTAAGCATATGCCAGTTCTTCCATTTCTGCATCACTATCCCAGTGAGATGGGCCACTTAGAAGTTACACGGGAACATAAATACACAGGTAAATACCAGTTGAGTTTTCCTATCTATCAGTTGATTTATGTGAGCACAAGGTCAGTGTTTAGGTTTCATAACTACAGGACAAGAATAAGAGTGTATTCTCCACAGGCAATACAAAGAGAGTAAGTGTGAGTGGCACAGATCTGTGAGGTGGGAAAGGAGCTTGTGTAGGTGCTGTAGCCCCTCCATGATTAGAGCCTCTGTAGGACACCCCCCACACCACACCCTCTGATGTTGTTGTATTAAGCCTTTGAAAAACTTACATGTTCCTTTGCACAACCTTGTCTTTGGGCAAGAGAAGAACTCTGAAATATCATGGGCCAGATTTATTACAGGAAAAATTTCTAAAGGCAACAAGAATCCACTTCTTTTTAGCCCAATTTCCATGGAAAATGTGGTGTACATAATGGTGTTCCAAATATATTTCTGCCTTTTCCTGGTAATATTTTGAAGGAATTGGCTAATTTCAGCCACTTTCCTCAGGGAAAGAGGAGTGAAGATCCTAAGAATATTAAATCTCCACATATCTCATGAAAATAGGAAGCTAAGTGAAGAAGAACTTTTAGATATTTCAGAAAGAGAAAGACTGGTGGGTTAGTTCAGCTTTGATTAGAAACCAGAACATTCACATAGGAATACTCTCCTCACAATGTAAATTCTCAATGAGCTCAGTATTAATTTGTTCTACCACTCACAGGACTGTGTATTTTGCTCTAGTTGCATAGGCCTTATCTCACTTCCCTCAGCTCCTTCCTTTCTTTACCTATCTGCCCTTCCTCTGCAAGGGAGTGGGGGCCTGTTCTTTATTTTGCTCATTCTCCAGATCGGAAATACGTCACATGAATGGGAACCACACACGCCCAGTGCTGACACTGACAGTGATGAGGGTGAGCGTTGGGAGCTGCTAAAAACCTTTAACTTTTGGAATTTCATGGTGGCTGACACCTTAGGGGGATGAAGTGCAGGTATCTCTGGGCATGGACAAGCAGCAGCAGGGAGCAAAGCCAGGTGCAGCTAGGATGCCGTGTTAAAATCAGCAGTCCAGAATTCCAATCAGAACAATCCAGAAACAGCAAAGTGGTCCAGGTGTGGCATGAAACAAACAGTGCTTCAGCAATGTTAACAGAAATGAGCAACGCATGTGTAAACCCAGAGAGCAGAGTGAGAGTTCACCAGTCCTGCCAGGCCAGGAGGCTGATGCTGTGCAGCTGCAGCAGTACCCATGCTTGGAATAAACACCACCAATGCAAAAGACCAGTGTGCAATGGCTTCCTGGTTGAACAAGGCTTTTCCCATCCATGGTTTCAGTGATCACAATGACTAGATCTGTATTTAAGTCACTGTACCTGCTGAGGAGTCAGGAGAGGTTAACATATTATAGTAGTTCATTATCCATGTCTTTCTCTTCCAATTCTTTAAAAGTTGCTGCTTTTGCCACAGATAAGAAAATTATAAGGAAAAAATTCAAAGTTCATACTTCTTTTTTTCTTATGTCATTACAATTTTGTTTACACATTTATCAGTCAATGTGGTGGGTTGACCTTGCCTGAACACAGGTGTCCACAAAACCTCTCTGCCACTCCTCCTTCCCAGCTGGATGGGGGAGAGAAAATATGATGGAAAACAACTCATAGGTTAAAATAAGTCAGTTTATTAAGCAAAAGTGAAAGTTTTCATGTGCACCAGCGAAGAAAACACCAATAATTTTATTCTCAGCTTCCCATCAGGAAGCAAGGTAAGGCCACTTCCCACAAAGCAGGGTTTCAGCATGTGTGATGTGGTTGTTCTGGAATACAGACATTGTAAATGTCGTCACCTGCTTCCTTTGCCTTTTCTTAACTTTTATATCTAATCTGATGTCATATGGTATGGAATATTTCCTTGGTTAACTTGGATCAGTTGGCTTAGACGTGGCCTCTCCCAGGATCTTGCCCACCCTCAGCCTAATGCTGGGGGAATGCTGGGGTCACAGCAGTGACGCTGTGCCAGCCCTGCTCGGCATTAGCCAATGTGTTATTAACACCTTTCAAGCTACCAAAGCAAAACACAGATTTTCTGTGAGGGCTGCTAAGGGGAAATGAACCCCATCTCAGCCAGACCCAATACCTACTTCACTTATTATCCTTTGTGTCATATTCAGACAGCATATAATTTTATATCTTTTTTAACTTATTCCATTAGATTTATTTTCTCATTACTGAAATCCCCTCTTATCCACACATACAATTAAAACTACATTCTTGAACCACCTTTATACACAACATACATATTAATACATTTTCATTAACTACTATCCCCCCTACTTTCACAGATAGATATTATTTTCCCACTTCATGAGCTTCCTCCATCCCTCCAGATGTTCATAAATAGGTCATTCATGACTTGGGCTCCATTCCATCAGGATGGGTGCTCAGGACAGGAGAAGCAGCACACTTGCTTATGGGGCACCAACTCCAGCCCAGCCCAACCCAGCCCATGTCACTGTCACACTCTCCTGCAGCTGAACACCACAAGTTATTTTTCCCCCATGGTTAAACATCCTTGAGGCATACACTGGGTCTCCCCAGCCTTCCACATTACCCACCAAGTAGACCCACACCTTTGCTTGAGCAAACAAAATCCCACAAATGGGTTTGCCTTTTCCCATGTGAGGAGAAATCCACACCAATTTCCTCATCCAATTCCCTTTGTGTAGTACAATGACCTTATCACCCCCACAGAAGGTGAGGGCTTTTTTTCTTGGACAGGACCAGGCCTGTTAGCTGATTNCCCCTCTTATCCACACATACAATTAAAACTACATTCTTGAACCACCTTTATACACAACATACATATTAATACATTTTCATTAACTACTATCCCCCCTACTTTCACAGATAGATATTATTTTCCCACTTCATGAGCTTCCTCCATCCCTCCAGATGTTCATAAATAGGTCATTCATGACTTGGGCTCCATTCCATCAGGATGGGTGCTCAGGACAGGAGAAGCAGCACACTTGCTTATGGGGCACCAACTCCAGCCCAGCCCAACCCAGCCCATGTCACTGTCACACTCTCCTGCAGCTGAACACCACAAGTTATTTTTCCCCCATGGTTAAACATCCTTGAGGCATACACTGGGTCTCCCCAGCCTTCCACATTACCCACCAAGTAGACCCACACCTTTGCTTGAGCAAACAAAATCCCACAAATGGGTTTGCCTTTTCCCATGTGAGGAGAAATCCACACCAATTTCCTCATCCAATTCCCTTTGTGTAGTACAATGACCTTATCACCCCCACAGAAGGTGAGGGCTTTTTTTCTTGGACAGGACCAGGCCTGTTAGCTGATTCTCTAGTGTTAACCAGCCTTAGGCTTGCTATATTTGTGTCCCAATGCTTCCATGGCTCATTACTGAATTCTCTTAATGTAGTCTTCAACAGGCCATTATCACAATATTTCCAGAGATTTGTAGGGATATGATATATAGCACAGTTGTGCTAAATTTGTTTAGAGTTTTACCTGCTGAGTTTCAAAGGGAGTTAATAACACCTGGCCACAGGTCCCCATTGCTTTGAGCACTCTTAACTACCTGCTCATAAAAATTATCAAGTTGAAAAACAAGCTAGTTTTGTTGAAAAACAATGCTTGTTTTTTCTGCAACTTTCCAAGCATCCAGTTGTTTGTTCTACTCTTTTAATAAGAAAAGCTCTACACTGAACCTCCTGTGACTCACCTGAATTTCAGCCTTTCCTTAACTTTCTCATTTCCCATTAACTTTTGCTGCCATTCCCTCTGTGGGCTTTTTGTTCTTACAAGGCGAAGTAATACTCTTCCAGCTTGAATGAGAAAAAATAAACTTGGCTTCTCCCACAGCTGCCGCAAAGCACTGTGTGTCTTTGTCCCCCATCTTGTGGGATGTTGATTAACCATCAAAGCTGAAAGCTTTTAAGGGCAAGGTGGAGGAAAAGGTGAGCATTATCTCCTCAAGAGTGTTTCTGGTGCTCTCAAGACCTCTCCCTGGCACTTATATTAACCTTTCCACTGGATAAGGAAGTTTTTTCAATGGGGCTATTTGAAGGTTATGTTTTACTAGTTCCCTGGCCAAAGTATCAGCTTAATTCCTGAAGGAAAAGACCATAATGATTGTACACCTGCATGCCTTTCAGAAAAGCTGCCTGTTCTTTTGTTCCCTGGTTGGTAAGGTATGATAATATCTCAGACCCATCAATACTAGTTGTGAAACACAGAAAAGCTTTTGGGTATGAATTTTGCAGTTTGCATGAATAAAAGCCTGAATGCCTGAGAGACTGTTCCTTCCAGATGGTTAAGCTGGTGCAATATATGGCATTGCCTCTCAGTAAATTTTTTCAACTTGAATTTGGAAGCTGTATGGCTACCCCATTGCAATCTCTGTATTTTTTAAATATAAATGGACGTAAATAACCTAAATTGCTGGCAAGCAATGGCAATCTGACTTAATCAGCTTCTTTCTTTCTTGAAGGCCCCCAAATGATGGGCTGAGCTTAAAAATGGGCAGTTACATCATTGTTATACTGCCACCTACCTATACCCTGTCCCATCTGGTGCAGTTCTACAGAGTGGAGTCTTTAGCTGACTTCCCTTTACTAAACCCCAAATAGTTAAGTGAAACAGATATTATAAACCATAAAAAAAACCCTGTGATGAGCACACATTTTCTGGCAATCTTCCTTCAGGATCAGACATCATAAAGATAACCTAAGTAATATAACCCCTTTTTCATTCAGGAATGCAGATTATGAATTTTTTTGTTTATATAATGCAGTGATTCAGTCTCAATGTCGGAATGGTAAGATTTGCAATCAATGCACATTGGGATACAGACATTTCAAAGAGGTCTTGGACTACACTGTAAGTTTAGCCAAGCACTCTGTGCCTCAAGGAAATGCACCAGCGGTGTGCTAAAGGTACCCACTGCCTTGTTTGCTTACAGCTTCACTGATGAAAACAGCCTGCAAGAACATTTTATTTAAATGTCTGCAAGTATCTTTCCACAAGGGAGAGAGGAAATGTTCCTTATGAATAAAGGAAAGCAAGAATGCTTATATATACCTGCCTGGGCAATACTCTTAGTCTGGCTCATAGTCATTCACTTCTCTAGCACAGAGCTTTCCTGTTAGGTTTCCTACATGCTCCCAGAAACCCATCCAACTGCTGGTACACCAAATCCACCTTCAGATAAGCTAATTAGAAAAGATCTACTTGGATCCTAAAATTCATGGGAATGGAAAGCTTAAAAAATCTGCTAAAATGGTAGGATGTTGCTGGGGGATAAGTGTGAGGGACTAGTGTATAGGGATAATTTATGTGACTTGTTTTATTTCCTTCAGCCTTGTACTTGCCGTGGTTACAGGGGAGTAATTAGTCATCTCTTCCCGTGGTAATCCTTAAGCTTTTCTTTCTCTCTTCCATGTTCTTTGGGAACTAAAATGAAAGTCAAAAGTCATGTTCACCTTCTCTGAAACAGCTACTGAACTGGAAAAGCTCTTTTATCTATGAGTTTATTTCTAAGGCAATGAACCAAGAGCTCAGAGGAGCCAGCTGCAAAATCCACCAAGCCTTTCCTCCCAGGCTGTCTCCAAAGGTTTTTCTAGGTACAACTACAGACCCTTCCTGCAACCTTCCTCTCCCTCATTCCCAAAACTCTTTGAAGGAGAAATAAAAGTTAGCACCATTAATTACAACTTTTAGTAGCAGACTGCAACAATGTGCACGTGTGACCAGTGAGAGCAGCTTGTCCTCTGCAGAGCCGTTACACCATCCATAGTACCTGAGCTAACTAACCCAGGTCAGCAAGGTGTGCCTGGTAGCAATGTTGGGACACATGCCATAACAGCATAAGAGAAACCTCCTCCTGGGTCTCCACCCTTTTAGCTGAGAACCTTATCCACTGCCAGCGACTGGCAGCACTCTTGAAAGGCTCACCCTGACAGTTTACAGACTGAAACTCTTAATTAATGCACACACTGAAATTGTGACAGGTTAAGGGCTGAAGATTGCCTTTGTGTTTGCAAAAACACATTCAAAACAATATACAGACAAGTTTTAATAACCAACAAAAATTAGATAACCATTCAGCACACACAGAATAGGGTTCTTATCCTATGGGGGAAAAGATGGGTTCAGCCCATTCAACTGATCCCAGAAGTTACAATGAAGTCTTTTCTAACTTCTCCCTATTTTTAACTTATTTTTAGGTGGAGCTTGAGTGTCTCTAGTCACACATACCTTTGATCCTACTTGGTGTAAAATTCTCTAATTTTGCTCTTAAAGATATAGTCAATAAAATATGGAATGCCTGCCCAGTGAGGGGTGGTCATACCTTGAGGTGGGTAACTTTGGGATGGAGGTGTGTGTTACTGTTTCAATTAGATTATAATGAGTCCATCCAAGGAGAGTGTTTTCACTACAGTTGCTGGTTCAGAGCAAGGCGTTTTCTCCTCTCTCCCTTGGCTGACAGCTGCTATGTGGTTTATCAGCTACTTGGTACCATCAAGTTCCCATTCCTGCAAGGATTTCAACACAACCTGGCAGCTGTGTCTCTATTCCACTCCACATCCATTTAATCTCCCTTAGCACATGCTTAAGGTTGCACACTGTGAGTGTGGAAAGTCATTGTGGAAGAGGTTTTGAGCATGCCAGCTGCATTCCAGCCAGGGTACAGGAACTGCATTTCATCCTATAATTTCTATAACTTTTAAAATTTCTGTTAGAATAAGAATAAAATTTTCCAATTTTTTCCCTAATGTTATCCCTAGTCATCTTCCCACTCAGGGGATGGTTGTTATGGAAGAGGTCAGCCCCTAGGTTTTGTGAGTCAGTTGAATTCAGCTCAAGGTATTTGTCTTTGGAGAGGGATCCC
The DNA here is from genome assembly GCA_013396955.1 of Regulus satrapa. NCBI lineage: Eukaryota > Metazoa > Chordata > Aves > Passeriformes > Regulidae > Regulus > Regulus satrapa. Next base: position 161,485 of record VWZN01012199.1, read on the forward strand.
AAATAAAGAAACTTCTGTGCCTTTATAATGTATGTGCATCCAATCTTCATGTTCTTTTTGTGCCTTGCATTGTGCCTCTTGGCCCAGTGAAGGTTTATGGGCTGGAGTCTTCTAACACCTCACTGGATTATTTCTCCATTTCCACATGGGCAAGCCATCAACTTACATCAACATCAACTTGTCCTTATCTTCCAGCTTGGGCCAGCCTTGAGGCCCTCCAGTGTCTCAACATTTATCTGAAGATATCCATCTTTCTCTCTTTATGCTCCTGCTCAGCTGTTCATGCTAACAAACAGAATTCATTTAAAGGTCATCTACATTAAGTTTTCATCAGGGCCCACTCATGCTAAAATGTACGCAAGTTACTATCAAATTGTAACATATACAATTTTTAATATTTTATAAGTAAATTTGTTTTAATCTCCAAAGCTGTTATAACATGATAGTCTGCAGCCCACAAAAATCCTGTGTGCATGTAGACCCCCAGGGTGCCCTAGGGAACAGTCACAGTGACATCTGCACATTTTGCTGCTAACACATTAAGCAATTTGAGAGAGAGAGAGAAGATTGACGAGTAGGACTAGAAGTCAGTGAGAGGCTTGGGAAGGGGAGGATAAAAAAACTTCAGCTCAATTTGTTAACACTTGGATCGTTATTTTTTAAATAACGAGAAAACTGAAAAATTGTAAATGGGAATAACAATGCTAACTGCATTTGGAATTCCAGTTTTACTAAATCTCTAATAATATTTCTAATTATGGTATGATCAAACCTGCTTGGAAACACCATGTTTAATGGTTGGACTCAATGATCTTAAGGGTCTTTTCCAGCCTTAGTGGTTCTATGGCTCTGGACTAATGTCCACACATTTGCCATGCCTTTGCTCCCTGTCCCAATCAATTCCCACCCCCCAGAACCGGTATTCCTGCAAATCACTGTGTAGTGAGCAGTTTCAAGGATGCATACTTAAAAAAGCATGGCAGGGGCTACAGAGGGCAGCCCTTAATTAACAGTTTAATTAACCCTGCCAATAAGCAGTTGCCGAAAGAAAATGTCTCCCCTTCTCAGCTGAAACCCAGCTCTTGTTCTTGCCCTGCTCCTGAGCACCAACAGTGACCTGGTGCAGAGGACTGATCCAGCTGGAAACAAAGCAGGCCCTCTCCTAAGTGTGAATTTGAAGAAATTAATCTGAAATCTATGATTAATAGATATAGGTGATGGAGTACAAAAATATTACATAGAAATGCTTTTCCCTATTGGTTTGGTTTGTCTCAAAGTGGAAAGAGCTTGACTGTGGTGGCATTTTCTCATTGCTAGCAACTCCCTTTTAAACACACAAAGTAATTAAGTACTAGTCACCTCTGTATCTATACAGATATGCCACTGAGAGTGTACACTTTACTTCAATTTGCTTCAATTAATGAGCTGTTCCCTGGGCAATTCCATGACAAATGCTACTATTCGTGTCTCTAAAACCCATTTTTTTCCCAAAGTGTTTTCTTATGCTCCAGACAAGAACTTCCATACAAGTTTTCTCTTGTGTTCTGTTAGTGAGAAGCCCACAAATACAAAAGGAGAAAAGACACAGAAAGGAGACCCAAATCAATAATATCTGTATTCCATGTGAGGCAGAGATCTCCTAAGTCTGGCTAAATTCTCTGTTTCCAGCTTAGGTCTAAAAGTTTTAATGTGCTCATCACTTTCTCTAGTTTACATCCGCTGTCAGCTGGAGTTGTTAACTTTGTCTTATAGGCACTAATGGTAATTGATTAAAGAAAAGAACAGTGAAGGATGGTTACTTCTGCTGCCCTATTGGAGGTTTTTGGTGTTTGGCAGTAACACAACAAACCTCAGAGCTAGGAGAGCCAGGAGAGTTGGAAAGGCATCTCCGGCACAGCCAATGAAAGGGGAAGGCTCTGGGGACAGACTAAGGGTCCTTGGGAGTGGGTTTCTCACAATCATCAGATCCACATTAGGAATGCCTGCTTCCTTTCTGCTCTCTCACAAGCCAGAGGCCTCCCATTACCTCACTGTCCCAGGCACATTCATTGCCACCCATGAGGGGACAGCACTTCCCGTTTGGTTTGTAGGAACTGTGGGAGTGAACGGTGAGAATCTTTCCCGTGTCTCCCAAACCCTTTGTGATCAGGGACATGGTCACCTGCAGGTTTACCTTCCTTCTGCAGCTGTCCCTGGCAGTGGACACTGTGCCCTCTGCCCACCTAGGTCCCCTCTGCAGAGACAGATGTGCTATGGGGAGGCACAAAGGGAAGACAGAAGTTAATCAGATCTTACCAATGACCTAGTGAATCTCTGAAATCTGGCTACAGGCAGATCTACTTACATATTGGAAGCGTGACACTCTAAGATATCTGAAGCAGGGGCATTTACATCTGTTCTTGTCACCATAATTTCCCTTAATAGGAACCTCTAGGACAAAATTTATCTTACTCAAATGAGATTAGAGCAAAATAGGTCAAATTAGTTGTGTCCTTATTTCTCCACAGTGAGCAGAAATGGAGTTTAATGTAATTAATTCAGAAATAAATATCTCTGCCATAGATATTTGTGTTTGGAGAAAAAAGGAATCCAAGTCATCAATTTAATTCCTCTGTTCCAAAATAATAATCTGTAAAATTGGTATCTATGTAAGCTCCTCTTATAATCAAACAATAGGAAAAGGCACTACCAGAGAAGTACCTAGTGAATGGGCCAGTCTGAGGATAACTCACATTCCAGAGGTGCCAATTAGGCAATCCTGATGACCATTTTATTTCAGAGTAAACCTGCACAGTATTTAAAATAAAATAAAATTTTTGAAAATCTCCAATTTTATTCTGGAAAAGGACAGAGAAAATTAATAGAGAAAGAAAAATTCTGATTACAAAATATGGTTTAGATTTAGGGTTATTTTTTTCCCAGAATGAAAGATCCATATTCCTCTCCTTTTACAGACAGAAGGGGCTCTGTTCAGTTGTCCACACATGTGCCCTGGAGACTTTTGAGGTTTCATAGAACATCAGACACCTCCATCAGGACTGGCAAATGTGGCACCATACCTAAGGGAAGCCCATGCCCTCATTACCAACAGCAAAGAGACAGACTTGTACTTAAGGCATCTCAAATAGCAAAACATATTCATGTTTAGGTAAGGGATTCACACCCAAAATTGTATGATACAACTGCTTTAATTCAGAAATCTAGAAGTTTGACCTTATCTAGTATTTCCTCTTCCAATTCCCCTTTTTATCTTTGTGTTTCTGTCCTGGCTTCAAAGCAGTTTAAAAGATGTGAGGTACTATTCATCAGTCCTCCATATAGGCAAGGACCAAGAGATGGTGATACAGAGGTCAGCATAGAGTGAAAACATATCCCAACTTCAAAGTTATTAATCATTATTGTTTGGATCTATCTATCTGCAAGATCATCTGGTAAAATGCAGACATTGTCCCAAACTACAGAGGATAATTTTTTTAAAATCAATAGTACACCACCCACTGATTTTATCATTGCACCACTTGCTCTTCAAGAGCAAAACCTCTATGCCTTTCTATGATTTTAGAGCCACAGTCATTGATCCAAGCCCTCCTAATTTCTTCCTCCAATAAAGAAATTTTCATGAAGCCAACGGCAAAATTGATGGTGCTCAGCTCATGGAAGATACTGTCATTTCCATTATATGGAGTTTAAAAAGTAATTTTGTCATTTCAATTTCTCCTGTATAGGATCTAATCTTCTGACAATCTAACATCATGACTGACCTTTAAATTGTGACAAGCAATCAAATATACTGGTTCTGCTATCCTCTACAGTCTTCTTCCTTTGACTGTCCTTTGACCCTGAATCAGAATGAGAGTTAGCAAAACCCTAGATTCACTTTTTAAAAAACTTTTATGATTCTTTCTGCTCTACAAGGGGAAAACTGGATAGCGATCAAGTTAAGCATCTCACAAATCCATGAATAAGGCAGAATAGAATAACTAAGACAATGCTAAAATTTACTTCTTCTGCCAAATCCTTTTTGGTGACCCTAGAACTTTTCTTATCCCTTTATTTACCCTTACCCTTTCTTCTCACACTTCCCTAAACACCTTTTCTCAATCTGCAGAAAACTTCACACGTCATCCATCTCAAAACTTTTCTTTCAAACTTATTTATCTCCTCCAACTATTATCTCTTGTCCTGCCCCTTGGAAAGAGCCTTACTCCTAAATTTTGATTGTATCTTGTGGAGGTAGTTTCTGTCTTTTACACCATTTTCTTAAGCTCTTACTCAGCGACACCTCACAGAGGGGCTTGGCATTTTTGCTACAGGAGTATCTTTCCTGACTTGTTATCATTTTTACATGGCTTATTCCTCCAAAAACATTGTGTTCTTCTGTTTGCTTTGTCTTCCGTTGGGTCTTCCTTCAGTCTCCAACAAGACAGCCCTTGTCTCTAATCAGCCTTCTTCTATTGATACACACTAAGAGCTCAGCCTGTTTCTCTGACAGCTTTCACCAATGCTTACCAGAGTGATTTATCATACTCTTCTTTTATTATGTATTCCTTCAGGTAGTACCCATTTACCCATTTCTGGATCCCTAGTCTGATCATCAACTTCACCTACAACTTCTCTGCATCTCCTGACATTCTGAACTTCACCCTGAGCAGCAATTGCATCAAAAGCAATTTCATGCTTGCAATCTCCATCCACATGTCTAAATCTCTTTTACAGCTCTCATTACCAGCTTGTGTTACTTGTTGCAACACATTTTTTCTCCTGCACTGATAAACACATTTTTCCCCATACCTGTTCCGAGTATTCCCCCTTACCTACTATTTTTCATGTCTTTGCATCTCGTTTCTCTTATCTCACTTATTTTAAGTGATGTGTCTATTTTCAAAGCTCATCATGGTCAGGCCCTACTCTACTTGTCTCCTGTCATTCAGTTCTTCAAAGATCGCTGCTTTCTTTGATTGCTCTACTGTTTCCAACATCCTGCTTGCTAAATTTTGAACATATTTGTGATAACTTTCTTTCATTATCTTCCATGATGTGGACATAATGCCATAAACATCTACTTTATTTTGCTGACATTAAGAATACTTATCATTTTCCCTTACCTAATATCTACAAAGAGCTGTGGAAAAGCTTGTCTTTTTTGGCAATCTGAAATTCCATCCCATCTTGCCAATTAGAATGTGTTTCCTTGAAGCAGCCTCTTCATCACTCTGATGCTGATAATATTAATCTTAAATTTAAATAGTTACCTTCTGTGGGGTAAGGGACATCTTTTTATTCTGTGACAAGCTCTATACATCACAGCCATAAAGATACAATAACAATGTACAACAGAAAGTAATAATAGCAATGATAATGACAAGAAATCTGTTCCAAATTAAAACTTATCAGAAAATATTTTGTGGCTTTAAAAATACCATTCAACTCTTGCTTTGGCACACATTTTACACCTTTATGACTAGCCACAGCACAATGTTGATGGAGTTATAAACATATTTGTATAAGCAAATAGATAAATGACAACAAAGCATCACTTATAAAGAAGGTTTATTCTTACTTTATCACATGACTGGAACAAGTAAATGTGAAGGCATACTCTAAAAATGCCTTGCAAATTGTCCTATTGCTGACTGGGTGGCACTGCCCTCTCACTGACTGAGCCATCCTGCTTTGCTCTCAGCAAACTATGGTACTCCATCCCCTCCTCCTCTTCAGCTGTATTTCCATGCAAAATAATATGTGTCTGTGGTGACTGACTGGTGTTCTCTCTGACCTCCAATCCATTTGTTGTCAGCCAAGTTTCCTTTCCTGAGTTCTTTATGCGAAAATTGCCTTTTAACCGTGCTGCTTTGTGCCATTTCTCCCTTGTCCAAAATGACATATGACAAAACATCCTCAGCTCCTCCAGCCTGCCAGCTCTGATAGCATGCAGCCCTGCCTGCCATTTTGTGCATCATACTGATAAGAAATTTCCATCAGCAGAAAGAGGAAAATAAAGAGTGCAATGGCCACTGATATCCGATTTTCCTGTGCAGTTGAATTCTGTAAATAGCATGTATAGAAAAATAATGGCAAAGAGCCAAGTACTCTGTGGCTCAAGGGAGGACATGGTGTCCTGAGCACAGCTTGCCTTATGCCAGCTCCTTCCCATCCCTGCCAAGATCCAGGGTCTGCCCTGGGATGCACCAGAGTTCAGTAGTCACTGTGAAACCACCTCATCAACCTTATATTTGGATGCCTTAAAAATCTGTTTGGGATACTTTGACTTCTTTCCTGGAGTTCCAAAGTCAGAAGGGTAGAAAATGGGCAGAATTTTTGTTTTAGGTTTCCTGTTCAAGAAAAATCCAGCTGCTGCTTGTCTCAGAGATTTGGTGTTTTACCAAAGAGCATGGGGAAGCCGAGGCCAGCTCACTCCAAGTTAAGCTACCCAGGCACCTTTGCAATCTGTTGTGACCCGCTGGCTGCTGTTGGCATGCAGGGTCACACACGGCTCCCACTTCCACCTGAGCACTGCAGTTACTGGGGGCATGAAGCTGTAAGTATGGAGAAAAAATAACTCATTATACTTACAAATTATATTCTCAGGTATTTAGCTGGCTGATTAAGCTTTCAGTTCATAATTCTTCAAGTTGTGGTATTATCTTCTGTGGTATTATCTTACAATTCACTTGTAATTGAAGTACACCTTGTAATAGATGCATAATTGAATATATATCAAAAAAGTAATGGGGATAGAGCAGGAAATTAATCTATTTAACAAGGACCATATTTTGGTAGTCATCTTATAGTGTTCCAGACAGAATCAAGAAATAAAAAACTTTCAAAGCTCTCTGAAAGGAACAGTACAGTGTGAGATATCCTTTTGATGGTCTTCATTTTGTCTATTTTTGACATTTAGAAGTCCAAAGATCATAGGAGGTCATCTGTTTGTCAGCCCATGGCTGATTTTGCTCCTAATGCATGTAAACAATCACATAAGAATCAGATAATTACAATGTATCCTGGAGGTGTGTTGAGGTGGAAGTGATTTGTAAGACAGACTTTTTATTTTTTAGTTTGAAAAAAAGAGTTTGTCAAAACCATACTTTCTTATGACAAAGGATTGCTTTCAGTATTTTATTCCAAGTAAAAAAAAAAATTGACATTTGTTTAATATCTTGTTCCAGTATCTTCAAAATGAAGTGCTCTGCTTTCTCATTTCAGAAATACTTTCCTTCTGAAATGTAATTACAGTGAAAAGTAAGACTTTTTAAATGAAAAAATCAGTACCTAAAAGTAAGCATTTCAACTACTCTAAAGCTATATTTTTAGGGGAGGGAGCTTGTTTGTTTAATTTTGCTCTTTTTGAGGTTCTTGGGGTTTGTTCCAGTCTGGTAGAGGAATCTGAAATATTCTAAAATGAAGAAAATGAGAAAATAACTTCTTGCCCTATATAGCAAGAAATTAGCTTATTGCAGAATTCAAATACGGTGACAAGTGAGTGTTGAGTGATGAACTGCCTTGCTTGGTGATCTTCTGGCCTCTCTGTAATTATGCTGGTGGGATTTACTCCAGGCCAGTTTAATGTAAAATCCAGTTATGGTACTGGCCTACATCACAGAGGTTTAAATAATTACCTTGATTGTAATTTTTCTTCTTAAAACTCATATGTGATGTGGAATTAAGTTTCAACAAAGAGCCATCTCAGGCCTGCAAGTCCATTAGATATATTTTGACTGAGGAGCTAATGTAAGTATTCAGTACAGAGACACACAAAACTGGTATGTTTTGTAGCACAGTTTTGGGAGTTTTTTTGTCAAGACACTTCTGGAGATTTCCAATTCCAGCATTTTATTTCCTGATAAACTTCAGAGGAAAAACTACTCATAAATAAAGAGAGATTATATATAAGGCCTGTGAAAAAATTGTCTCAAACTAGGCCATCCCATTTATTAAGAGCACTAAGAAAGTATAATGAATAATCAAGAATATGTTTAACATGGTGGGGTCTCTTCACTTCATCTACAAATTTACACTAAGCAACATGTCCAGAATTTAAAAGCTTGATGTAATTTAAATGGTAATCTGTGTGGAATTCCTTTACAGAAGCTTATAATTATTAGTGCCATATTGAGCTTAGGGACTTTTTCTATTTAGATAAATATTACTGATGCTGAGAAACAGCTTTTATATCTAATTGGTCTTTTCACAATACTGCATAAGTAGGTAATTCTTATGTTGAAGAACATACTGTCTTTAGTCAAATTAGACTACTTAACTGCAATTATTACTCAATTCAACCTCTATCAGTCATTTATTTTTAAGTCAGTTTACTGGTAGAAGAAAGGTTTTCTCACTCTCTCTGACATTTTCAACATTATAACTCAGAATTCTAAAAAGTGATTATTCTTGAGCTACTTGCTGTATTTGCAGTTATTGATCATAAATTTCACCAATTGCCTTGATGTTTGCATCCAAAGAGCTTGATTTTTATCAATTGCTTTCATACTTTCTCCTGCTTGGGACACTGTATAATAAGAACTGTGGGTAACTGCATTACTCATTGCATAGCATCAGTTCTTGTTGTCTCTTGTAAATAAACTACTTTCATAGATCAGATCATTTGCTTGACAAAGGCCAGCTTTAGAAAGTGTTCAAAGGTAATCTTGGACTTAAAATTCAGAAGGTTGTGAAATTTGGATTAATCACATGTGTGCCTTCAGGTCAGTTTTCCACATTTATTTCCTCCAGATCTGTCTTTCTGTTCTTTCCCCCTGCATAATGGACTGTGGTGGTTTTATAATCTTCAGCATTGGCCTGTCTCATGTCATTTGGAATGATACCAGATGGTCAACCTCCTTTCTTTTGGGAAGAGGGTCCATACTGCTGTGAAAAACTTGAGGCTGGGGAAAGGAGGTGAACATTCCTTTTTCTTTTAGCATTTAAGAAAGCAAAGTTGTAGGCTTTTATAATATATGCATATATATATACTATGCAATAATAGCATAGTTTCTTTCATATTAAACCACATGGAACTAAAATTCCTTTAGAAGGTGTTTACCTTTTTAACACCACTATTTGAACTTTACTGCTCTTTCAGTTTCAGCTGATGAGCAACGGTTTTCCATGCAGATTCCCTATTCACTTGGATGCCTTTCTGAGAGTAAGGTAATACACAATGCTTACTGCAAGATTTCACCAATCCAAACTACAAAAACAGTGTCATAAAATGGTGATGAGTATAATGGCAAACACACTTAGAAAATAACAGATTTTTGACTGTTTGTACAACATTGGATATCAATTTTTTGATGCAGATTTCCACTCTCTTGTAAGAAGATGCAGTTTTTCAGGTGTCAAAGTCTTCTCCCAGACTGCAGTCTTTCAAATACAACAGAGAAAAGTCTTTTATTGCTCATGTTTTCTCAAACAGCCTCCAACTCATCTGCGTTGCTGTTCTCTCTGCCACTTTAAGCTTTCCACTAGACACAGAGGTCTGGGAGATATATGTTGTGAAGACAGGGGCAAAGAAGGTGCAGAACACCTCAGCCTTGGCTAAAACTGAAACCAAGATGGCAATGAATTTGCACGGGGATTGCACTAAGAAGAGCTTTGGTACCAAGTCCGTGGAGATGAATGTCATCTTGGACAAGTTGTGTGACAATGCCAGGACTTCTTAGTTAAAAAGCACTGTAAAACTTGTGATGAGCAAAACAAGAGATTACTTTTCCTTAATCCCTTCCTTTGAAAAGGCCAAATGGCATCACAGAGAGCTTAAACAAACATGTTCAAACTGAGGCACTTTCTTCCTGTGAAAGCTGTTGGCCTGAAACATTCAAATTTGGCGAAGAACTGAAAATAACAGGAGTCATCATCTGTGACATGAAGACTTTATTTGCATCTTAATACAGAAGTGTCTGTCAACTTGATGGTGTTTGATAATAGTGATGTCCTTTTATTTTTAGCTGCTACTTCTGAAACATCTCTCTCAAAAAAACAGTAGAGAAAATTACTTACACCTGCAGGCTCAAAAATATCTCCATTACTTTCTATTGGCAGCCCCCTACCCAGCCCCTCACCCAACTTCAACTATTTGCAAGTAACTTTTTTATTGCCAGGATAATGTCTTGTTTATTAGCAAAAGGCTGCTCAGTGAAAAAAAAAAAAAAATTCTAATTGTAGTTCTACTGCACAGAGTAATGCCAGGAGTAAATGATTGCTCAACTGTCATGTTTTATCAACTAGAAATGCTGTCCATTTCGTAGTGGATAAATTTAATGGACAGACTGCATATTTGGGTAATTTAATCTGTTGGGCTGGTTTTGTGTCAGTCTTACATTTCTTTACAGATTTTAATGCTTTTAACATTCTGTTCTTTTTATTTACTGTTGTTAGGATTCTTTGTATAGATGAGCTCTCCTGATTGCCTGTTACAAAAATAGATAAAATTCTAAATTATTCTTCTTTGTCTGTTAAACCTTGGCTCCTTTACACAAAGGAGAGGAAATTATTTGAACTTTTTTCCTCATTTCGTTTATATTAACGATGGAGCTGAAGGAGCTTCAGCTGTTTTTAAGGCATTTATGTGACAAAAAGACACGTTGTAGCTAAATGCTTTTGCCAAATCTGGTTTCAACATTAATTAGTCCAACACTTAAAATTATCAGTCTGAGAGGATAGAGATCTTACTCAATTGCATACAGTTGCTGCTAGAAAGACTAGTTCTTCAAATCTTTGCTTTAAAATTGGTTGCCATTAATACTACTATGTTCACAATTTTTGTCAAGCATACCAGGAACTGTGAGCCCTCATCTAAAATAAGATATTATCAAAATGTTTCAAAGTAATGCATGCAGCTTTAATTCCTTTCAATTAAAAAGTTCAGTTTAAAAAGCTTGTAAATATTAGCTAGGAAACACTGATGAAAATTAGTCTGGTTTGAACACTGCTGAATGTTTGCAATTCTAAAAACTATTTCAATATTATTTTCTGAGTTCCAAAGATCTTATTCTCCTAGCCATCTGACTGACACTGTAGACCCAGAACAGTTTTGCAGATTAACATCTTATTTCCTTTTTAATCTCTTTGGATGAGGATCATTCACGTATACTTCTATACTGAACAGGAAATATTCTCTGGAGACAGGATTTAGCACAGGGCCCTTCAGAATTCATTTTCTTCTGGCAGGTTGATTTTTATGGAGTCAGGCTGACAAATAATGGCTTTTACTGGGAGGATATTTTTCAGAAGTGTTCAGTACCTACCATAACCCGGGAAGGTGCCTGTGTAATTGACTTGGTATTAAAAAGAGAGGAATGAAAACAGTGACAAACTCCTCACCTTTGGAAATTTGGTTAAATAGATGTGCTACTCCCAGTGCAGGAACACAAAAAGGTGTAAACTGTAGAGCTTGAAACTTGATTTCACTTATTTTTTACCCTACCCACCTACAGGGCACCTGATGCAAGTGCATAACTTGTTTTTAAATAAAATGTTATCATTTCCAGTTTAAGGCTAATTGAACACCCAGACCACGACACACTACATTAGTTTCTCCTGGTTTAATTTCTTATGGCTTAGTGTTGTGGACAGCAGGAACACTGGCCAAGTGAGCTCCCTCTGTTTATATGCTTTGTCATTAGTTTAATGAGAAACTATTGCTGTGGCTCATTCCCTCTTCTGTTCTAAGGCTCTTGCCTTTAAAAACCTGGCAAACAACAACAACAACAACAACAGCAACAACATTTGTGATGCTAAATTCTAATAAAAGCAAAATTTAACTCCTCTCCTTTCTTTTTCTCCATGCTCATAAACTGGAGAGTGAGAGCAGGTTCTGAGTGTCATTTAACTCTTTGCTCCTACTGAATTGCTACATGCCCAGCAACATATCTGAGAGAGGGGTGCCTATCTTTGGGAAGTTGTTCATCCTTCAGAGGTTTTCTCTGGAAGGACAGCTAGTTAGACATGATGCCCTGTGAGCAGGAGAGCAAGCCTTGTCTCCATGTATTTTTCTGGTTTTAATAATGGGCCTTGTTTGTCGGGCTGCCTGGCACATGTGGCTTCACAGACAGGCATTTTGGATCAGCTCTATTCTTCTTCCTGAGCGAGCCAGCACCAGACTAACGTTTGTTTATTGAAAGGCAATCCAAAAACTGGAGTTCCAAGCGACATCTCCATCAACATCACCAAGGGATATCTAAGCCAGTTAGAGGCCCATAATGTTCCAAATAGTAACCTGCATGAAGGAAAAGCAAACTCACCCAGTCAAGGACAAGGGGGCTTTCTTCCTACAAGCAGGTGCATGAAAATCCTAATTTTCACAGAAAAATTACTTAGATATCTTTAAAAAAAAAATCTTTTTAGATTCAAATCAGGGCTTCAAATGGGATTTGAGGAAACAGGCTGGCATCTACTGGGGAGAGGCATAGGAAATGTTTCTCAGTGTGTCTGTCCTTTTCATTCTGTGACTACACAAGGTTCAACAGACCTCTTTGAAGCACTGAGATGATGTGTTAGCAATGGCAAGCTGAGTCCTACAACAGCTTCCAGCTGATGATGTGTTGTACACTTTCACAGCACGATTTCAGTTTAAATTAATGCATTACTTCGGTGAATATGAGACCGTTTCACAAGTAAGAATGCAAATATTCCAGCCAGTACTGGACTTGTCTTCCCACTCTCCTTTCCTTTGTGGCAAAGAGTTTTTCTGATAGGAGCATTTTCTGAAACAATTATTTTGCCCCTGCACCTGGTATCAGCAAAGACTCATTTTTAGCTTGTTTTCTTGTTCTCACTTTTTAAATATGCTTCTTCTGGTCATTGCTTTGGTCTTTTGTTTTCACTTTTTTGTTCCAAAGCTGAAAACATCAATGTGAAGGATGCATGGTGGGATTGAACAGCAGGTACCAAGGCTCTGAAACACCAGCCATCCTTTCTGGAGGCTATTTTCTCAGTATCTCTCCTGTGAGTTGAAGATACCCATACCTCTTCTTTCTCTGGATATACTGCTGGCAAATATTTCAAACAGGACATCACTTTCAAATCAATTTTTTTCTAAAATGTACGAAGTTATTTCCTGGGCCACTTAATAAAAAAATACTTTTAGTTGATTGGATTTTAATGAGAGAAAAGGGCATTAGGAAGTTTGTGCCAAGGGGTGCTGTACAAAAATAAATTACTGGTATAAGCTACATTTTCCCTCTAATTAGTGCTTGTGATATGTGGATAGTGTAAATGCAGTGGGAAATGCAAAGACTTCAGGAGCCTAATATAAATTCAACATTACTATGTGAGCAAGTATCTGACAGAGCTCTGTAACCATCCTTCAGCCCTGCAACATACTAAGCAAGGTATGAAAAGGCATCTTCAAGTAGTCTGGATGCCTGATAGAAAATCCATCTGTATTTTTTTTTTTTTTTTTTGTGATGCTCATGTTCCTGCACACACCAGCATCAACACTTGGCTTTGGAGTCTGGGCTCACATCTTGCTTCTGCTATATTAAAAAAAAAAAGAAGCTAAAATATGGATGCAAATTCTACAACAGAACTATCTATAAGCAGGCTGCTGCATTCATGGAGTCCAATGAGTACAGGGTAATTGCAGGACATCAGCTGATACTAGGTAAAAAAGCAGACTTCTTCATTATTTTCTTTTTAAGTCCTCTGCTCTGTGTATAGAGCTCTTCAATTTGGAGATATTATATTCCTTTCAAGAATATAAAATAATTATGCCTGTCAGTTTCTATTTGATTTCCTTGCAAAATTTTAAACACTTGTCTTTTTTTATAATTTTAAATCACAAAAATAAGAGTAATCAATCATTTGTACTGCTATATAAGAAATAATTTTGTCATGTTGTTACCCACTACTACACTGGTGCAGTGTTTCATTAGATTGACACAGCATATCATGTTGAAAATTATATAAAAATGATAATGGCAACTTAGAAATCTCTGAATCTGAAGAGACCCTGGAGAACAGTACAGATCCTTTTATAATTATATCAAGCTGAATCGAGGGCAACTTCTGTCCATAGAAATTAGTTATTTGTATTAATGCCAGTTAGAACAAAATTTGGCTAGCTGTCCAACAGGGAGAAAGTCTGCTGTATTCCTGCAGTTATTTGTTTATTTCCATTTGTTGTTAAGTTTAGAGTAGCATAACTACCAGAAAAATGGGCAAAGGCTCTAGGTCTGCAAACAAGCCACTGATCATCTGTTTTAGGGAGATACCCCATTCACAAGGGATGCTGTCTGGAGCAGCGAGTAGCAGGGGCACCTGAAATCCAAGTTCCTCCCTCTAATGCAAGACACCTAACTGAGGGTACTACATCCCACTCTTTGATGCTAACCATGATGAATTGTAGGCATCTCCAAGAGTAATTTGGGCTTTAGGAGGAAATAAACCACTCTGGGATCATATCTTTCATATTCTCTGTCTACAGAGAGATTAGAAGAAATGTGCTTCAGATCCTAGAGTTTGGTGCAATAGAACTGAGCCTACACTGTTTTTCCTACATTCAATGTTTTAACTAAATAACTTGTGGCATCAGTATGTTACACTGTGCTAAAAATGTATGTAGTCCATTAAAAGGAATCTCTCAAGCAGTAGTGGGCTTTTTAAGTTTTCTTATATATAATGAGAAAAAAACCAGTACTTCTAATTTTAAGCTGTTGAATAGGGAAGATTAAGGCACAAAAAAATCAAGACGAAAAAACAGCATGAAAGTAGCAATAAGAGAAATCTGTGCAGTATTTTTCCACAACAGTCTCCAATGTTTTGGGAACAAAATAACAGCTGTCTTTGTGTCTCCATGTGCACATCTTAAACACAGCAACTGAAGATGTAGAACAAGTGGGAAAATTTCATGGGTCACAGTTGCTAGATTTTGGCTACTCAGATGCAGGGAGACTTGAGGGAAAATTTGAAATGGGAGGATGAAAGTTTCAGTATGCCAAGAAATATATATATGCAGACAATGCAGATATCCGTACCCTAGCAAACAACTTTAAAATGGAGAAATGCCAACTGTTGTTAAATTTAGTACACCAGAGGCACAAAATTACATAGGAAAATGGTAGATGTCTAATCTGTGTGCTAATTAAACTCTCATTTTCTTAGTTATTGCCCATATGGTCTCATTTTTAAAGGTCATGTGACATTTAGGCATCTCTTTTTGGGCATGAGCAGAATACTCCTCAAGATAGTGCTAAGAAACTACATAATTGTTTCTCTCATAAGGATACACACATACTCCTACACATATTCCACCTTTCACCTGGACTTAAAACTGTTGGTGTCTTCAGAGTGCAGCTATGAAGAGTGCAGCTGCTTCTTTTCTCTAGAAGAAGCCAGACTTCTCTTTCTCACTTTCTGCCAACGTATCTGACCATCTCTTGGTCAATGCACCTTCTAAAGCTGTGCTGGTCTTGGGTTCATTTCCCCTCTCCATTGGAAATTATCTGAACCTGCTTCAAGTAAGAGGCTGTATTTGGTGGGTGCTGCTTGGCTCTCCTGTGGGTGCTCAGAATGATTATCCCTCGTTTCTGGGCTCGGGAGGAAGAGGAAAGGAAAGAAAATCCTTTTGGGACACCACACAAAACAGCTGATTTTGTGAGGGTTCAGCTGGGAATTTCAGCACTTTAAACAATGATATTTAGAAACTCATTCTTGTGTTTTGTGAAGCTGTGAATTCAGCTTTAAAGAAAAAAACCAAAAACACAAAAGAGACCCACATCTCTTTCCAGCAGGAACATTAGCACATCTGATCCTGAGAGGCAACAGTGACATTACTGCCATAGCACCTCTTACCAGCTTAGATATCCTCTCTGCGTGGCTCCTGTGCACCACACAGGCATCCCATAACCCTCATCCAGGAGTGTGGATAACACCAGGCAGCCTGCCTCATCAGTTGCCAAGGGAAATCTCAGAGCTGTAATGCTCAATGCTTTTAAAGAGATAGTTTTTACTGGTAACAAGCTTTTACTTCCCTTTTATTGTAAGGGATAGACTTACATTTCCCTACCAACTATCAGAAAGTTGATACTGAAAATAGCATAAGATAGAGTGACATTTAGGAACATCAGGGGAAGACCATAGGATAACTATATTTTCTTTGCCGTACTTCTCTGTACCAAAGAAGAATACTAATTAAGGCCGAGGAACCTCAGTCACCTCCAGGTAGGATTTCATACCATGCCTCACTGGAGAGCCCAGGACAACAACAGCATCATTTCACATCCTACCACAGCACTGTTTTTTCTTTACAACTTGACAGATGTGTATGCATTCAATATTTGTTTTTATTGCCATCCTTTTCACTACCTTTTAACTACTCTAAATTGCAGTGTCATTACTCTTGCTGTTCAATTACCTTCCTCTATTTTCCTATTTATTTGCCTGGGCAGACAGGAGGAACAGGAACATTTAAAACCAGACACACTGAGGATCTTCCCATTGCAGAGTACTTCATGTGAACTGCTACATGGGGGAGGCTGTATGCAGTAGAAGGGATTTTACTGATCCTACCAATGATGGAACTAACCCATGTATTCTTTAATGTTTACATGCATGTTGAATGATTAGTTGCCTCTGTATTGATGTTGAATGCTCTTGTAACAAAAATGTTACGTACTGCTGAAGAACATGCAAACTAATTTAATATTCACTATTTATTTTGTGCCTTGTTGATTACACTTAAGGTACTCAATGTTAATAAAATTGTATCCTATTAAAAACACTGACCAAGCAACCCCATGAAAAAGCAAACCATGAGCCAGTCTAGTACAATAACATAATCTGCCAAGAGTACCTTTTGTTATCACCTGAATTCTTTAAAAAACACAGTAGTTTGAGTTGAAGAAGTTGCTCTGTGCCAATATTTCCCTTTTGAACATTGACCTTGGTTTGGAGGAAGCAGGCTGGGAGTAAAGAAAAGAAACCTGTCCTCAGCCACAGAGGGCCAAGCACTCCACATTGTTGCTTGCACCCAAAACAGTCTGGCCACCCACAGTAACTCTGCAACACCCTTAGGCTGAAGCCAAAGTGTGTGCTTCAGACAAAGACGTCCTTGTCAGCTTCTCAGTAAGACAAGTCCCATGGCAAATCTTCATGTGACTCAAATGTTCAGCCTTTTTTTGATCACTGACTGACAGAACTATCCTCTAACTAGATGCCAAGAGGGTGCATGAGAAATCTGCTAGATGTCTCACTCTCTGGAGATGCCTTCTCTTCCACTGACTGTAAGGGCAGGGTATTCTGTCAGAGGCAGGCATTTCACATCCCTATCTGTAAATTAAACCCTCTAAAGTTGGTCCCTCCAGTCTCAGGAACTGTGCTGCCATTAGCGCAGCCTCATCAGTGTAAATGTCAGCCATGTCCCAGCTGAATGGCAGAGATTTGAGTGACAACCAGTCCTACCTTCCTGCACCCTCGTTTCTTTGGAAAAGGAACTCGGATACACATCCTAGGCAGAAGTTGGAGTGTGGTGCAACTGTTCCTGAAATCCCTCAGGTCCCATTTCTAGATGCCTGGATATCTCCCAAGTGACCCTCTTGCAGATTTCCAGATCCACATGCCAAGTGCTGGGAAACCCATTCTTAAAGGGAGTTCATGCTGGCAAAAGGCAATGCAAGCCATGGGACAAGGGACACTCAAACATACAGCCTGAGATGATCCTGCTCCACTTTTACATCTCTGTTTTCAGAAGGAATGTTCGATCATGTCTAAATATACGAAGCCTTTGTTACTTTAACCAAGATGACAGATAATGGATTCCAATACCTGTAGCTTGCATGTAAAGGTCATGTGTGTCTAATAAAACAATCTTCTTTAAAAATGAAACTGTAATATATACACAGAAAGTGCAGAGACATATGGAGAGAAACGAATCCATGAAGTTTTCCCAGTGGAATTCTTTAGGCATAGGTGTTGACTCATTTCTGGTGTTTTGGCTAAATACATTTTATTAGCCTGTGTCAGTTTTTCAGATATTGTTGTAGGCTTGGCAAAAGTATCAATGATGATGCCATTTTCCTGAAGGATTCCTGCACAGGCAATATTTTGTGATGAACATGGTAGAACTGCTAATGTAGAGAATATTCTGAATAAAATTAATTCTCTCATGTTATGGGTAAATCTACTGAAGGATGAACAATGATATAGCTCATAAATCATTGTTGCATCAAGAGAGTACTCTGTGGTATGTACCACAGGGAAATGGCTAATGTGTGTCAGTTTGTCATAATTTCAAATACAGCCTGATGCTTAAGGAATAAATCAGCATAATTTCCCTGATTTGTTATCACTAGAACTTTGTTGATCTACAACACTCAATAACTGGATCCATGGTACAGTAATATTAACACAATTATTGCTATTTACATGCCTAAATAGTTTTGAATGCAGAGTTTGCCAACCAGTTGGAATATAGCTTGAACTCTGAGGAAACATGTTACTGCTATTGGACACAGCAGATCCATAATAGCATCAGAATGTATAGGGCACCAAGTGATTTTGCTGCTCTACATGTCAGAGCAAAGAGATTTAGAGTGTCTGTGTTGGACAATGAATTAAATAATAACATTTTTTTAAAAATTAAAAACAGAAGGAAAAAGAAAAGACAAAAAAAAATTGCAGGAACTATTTTTCTGTATGCCAGCAAGGAAACATCTAATGAGAAGAGTTTGTAAAGGCAGTTTGTCCAGTTTAATAACAGGAAATGTCAGCTCTGAATCAGACTATACTCATTGATTTCAGCAACACTTCTAAGAACATACAATAATGCTTCCCATTACTCTGTATTTCCAGGAACGGGTTGAATAAGATCCTGCCTTTCAGCATCTTTGCTGTGTAAGCAAACAAAAAAAAAAAATAAAAAAAAACCTCATAGGAACATATTGTTTTGAAGATTGTTGTAAGTCCCATGTCCTATACAAACTTTGCCTGATTCCTCACAAAGCTTTGTCTTACTTCCTGCCTATTTCAGAGGAATAGATCTGAGCTCTACCACAAGTAAGGCACATACAGTACACTTTGGAAATAATGAGATGAGCATTCCCTATGCTGGTATTTCAAACATTCTGTATAATTGCTGTTATTAACCCACTTCTTTTGTGTTGCATGACAGCTATGTTCTACCCTGTTGAAAATAATAGAGGAAAGTGTAAAGAAGAGCAGAACACTTTAGAAGAACCTCAAAAAAGCATTACTTGGTCAAAATTATTTTTTTAAAAATCTACTCTATTAAACTTTTTGCATTATGTTTAGCGGTACAACATACTTTATCAAGGATAGTATATATTGTTCATTTTAACCTCCTTTTCCTTTTTTCAAGAAAATATTTGCTTTGATTTTGCAGGTTTTTGGCAAATTAAGATGCACATCGATATTGAAGCCATTTTTAAAGGTTTTCAGAGCAAAGATATCCCCATTTTTCCTTCCATGTACCTTTTTACAAGGAAAGTAATGTTTTTCTCTGCTGTTATTGAAGCCACTATATTCAGTAAAAGATTTAAACATCTTCAGTGTCTCAAGGTTCAAACAGTTTCTTAGACATAAAAGTTCTAGCTTTCTTGATGAAAATTGTCATTCTGTGCTATATTTGGAATGAACTATGTCAGAAATTGGTGGAAATTGCAGTTCTAGAATAAAGACCCCAATGCCATGTATTCCAGTTCTCTATATCCTTTGACATTTTGTCAAACACTAGGCTGTTTGCAATCTCACTTACAAGACTAGAACCCAGTAGAACACTGTATGTAGCATTTGCTCTGTCCTTGGAAGAGTCCATGGTCCACATCTACTTCTTGTTCTGGAAAGGACAGCCTCCACGCATCCACTCTTATTTCTTCTGTGCTTCTGATGCCTTTAGTTGCAAAAACCAAACTCTGCATTTTTTGACAGTACTTACTGTTTAACATAGACTTGCTTCCAAACTCAAGAAAAAACTCTCAATATTTTTTTTAATAAGGGGATTTTTGACAATCAACAGAAAAAATCCTGCCAAGATGTTTTGGTTTTGCAGGAGCAGACAACACAGTCTCTAGTGCTAGCAAAGTTAAATAACTGTTTACTCAAACTCATCTACAAAAAGTAATAGATCTTTCTCTAGTGGAAACATTAAACTCTATTGTCTCGAGCACTCCAGTAACCTCAGACTCATGTAGATTATCCCCAAATTTGTTTTTTCAAACAGTCTGTACAACCTTTCTTTCCCCCAGTTTTTTGGTTTTTGTTTGTTGGTTTGTTTTTTTTTTTTNACCTCTTTACAAAGAGCATTATGAAATGCACAGAAAATGAAAAAAAAATCACATTAGCTGCAAATCAATAATGACTGCTATTTGTGCACTGGGAGAACAAAACTCGCAGTTTATAGGTAGTTAAAAAAGTAGTTTTAAAGGTAGAATAATCTAAGTAAAAACAACTAAATAAAGAAGAGTTATTCTTCATGACAAGTTAAAGGTTAGTCAGCTCCCAGGAGCTCTGTATGACCTTATTCTTTCAGATCATCTAATATTTTAGCTGATAACTTTGTGGGTATAAGGTGACCCTTACACTGAGTTTTCTTGGATAAGGCTTTGTTTATGCTACCCATGATATTACAGATAAATCTGACAATAACACTATACCTGTTTCCCAGTTAATACATAGCCCCAGACCCTTAAACTAAGCTCTTCATTGGAAGTTCAGATTTCCACAGACTATAACCCTGATGCCTTGTAGGCAGCCAGAAACTATTTGCACTATCAGCCTTAGGTTATGTTCACATCCAGAATCCAAACTAATCTGTTTAATGGACCTAGATATTAGAACACAACATCTTAACATTTTACCCTGAAACTACTAGAAAGCTGAAAATGCCTTATCTAGCTTCTCTTCACTGTCTGAGATTTGTCTAGCATTTGAGTTACAGAAAGCATCCATGCCTTTTCTCTTTGCTGTTGAAATACCTTGACATGCTGCCCTCTTGCTCTTTAGTTTGCTTCCTTGTGGACTACTCCCAAGCTGTTCACTTCTCAGAGAAAATAAGGGAAAATATGTCCCTGGCAGTGGGCCATCGAGTTCAGGCACCTGGCTTAGGAATGCAGCCTTCCTGGTTTCCCTTTGGGATCTTCGGAGAAGTATGGAAATCTGAAGAGGATAACACAAGTGTCTGTTTGTTAGTTCTGGTCTGAAACACTTTCTAGAAGTGCCAGAAACTTGCATTACCTTTTCAAGGACTTTATTGAAGCCTCCTGAGTTACCTAACTTGCCAGGCAAATACCTTTCCAGATTTCCATCAAAGAATACCATTTGGTAGAGCCTAAAATTTATTCAAAACATGCCAGGATCGATGGACTTTAGAAGAGAGATGTAAAATTTCAGCATCTGTGATTCTACACCCAACAAGTATCCAGGAGCTTTTAAGCTGTCTGTTATGAAGAGAGCAATCTATCCAATCTGTCCTTTCCAACCACCTTAATTGCCACCACACTCACAATTTCAGTGTGTTCAGCAAGACATTGCTTTTTTAGCAAGAATTCTCAGCTTGCATGGTCAGGAAGACATTTTTCCTTTAGAAACCCCTAAGAGTTGGTTGCTTATCTGAATTTTCAGGTCACAAACCAAAAATTTTAATGGTCTTAATATCATTCAGATCAAGGAAGGAAGGAAGATACGAATCTTCAATCAGTTCTGGGTGAAATGCATCATATTAGTGATGTATTGGACAAGATCTGATTTAGTTCAACACTCACTACCAGTTAAAAAAGGCACTTTTACTTCCTGGTCTATTGACTCAGAGAAAACACTTGGAAAAATTCTGCCTTGCTTGTTTATCCAAGCTGTGGGAAGCTATTGGTCCAAGTGCTGTGCCAGATGAGTAAGTGAAAAGCAAAGGGCACAAGAACAACTTGAAGGGGATAAGAAGAAGGATATGTAGAGGTAAAGCAAATGCAGGAATGAGACATGTGGGAAGCAGTAAGACATTTCAAAAACTGAGCTGTGAAAAAATAAGAGGCAGAAAAATTATAAGAAAATATAGGGGCTAGAAAAATGGGAGGACATGGAGACTGGATGGCCATTTACCTCCTGCAAGGTCAAGTGACTCCTGCAAGGCCAGAACATGAACACAATCCATTATTTTGGGATGAGGAAACAGAAGTGCTGTGGTCAAAGGACAATACTCATTGTTCCTGTCCTTGCAGTCAAAGTGAGCAGCAAAGCACAGATGATTTTGCTGATGCCAGAAGACTTTAAGATGTCCAAACCATCAAGAGATATTTACAACAGAAGCCAGACTTTATTCTTACACATGCTTTGCAATGAAGCCTTGGAGATTAGTAGTGACCTCTCCCACAGCAATGCTGCACAGCTGTGTACACATCAATTTGTACTCCAAAATGTGAATGTTTGCTCACTTTAGTGGGAAAACTAGGCTGTTTCTCTTTTCTTGCTGATTTGGCCTGTGGTTGATGCTTGTTAAATCTTTTTCCTTTCAATACTTTAATTTGATAGTTCTTTCTCAGGCAGCATCATGTCATAAATTTTAAGCATTTTTAAACTAATTGAGGCTAAATGAACATTAACACTGCAAAACCCACCCTTGTTTAGAATATTTAAAGAATTGTAACAATCTTGGGACTGAGATGGTTGTTGAAGTTTGAATTTAAAATGAATAAAAGTGTGTCATTAGGAGAAAGATGCAGATTTAGTGAGATTTTGTTCATCACTTTTTGAGTCATTTTCACATGTGTCTGTTATGTGGGTGCTCTAGAAGCTGAGAAACAGCCCAGAACAAAACTTCCTCTTCATTATCACTAGGCTGTGAAGAGGAGTAGGAAGCATTAGGAAATGCAAGTCTTAATGTTATTTCAAGTATGTTTTTCATTAAATAGATTGAGTAGGAGAGAGAAAAAGTTCCTATGGAGAACACTAGATGTATGAGTGTAGCGGGATAAAAAACTCTGTAGCTCCGTCTAGACTACTGTTTATGTAGTCTTCTAAATTAATTTGGTGTGTTGCCAACTCATTCTAATTAATGTTCACCTTGGAAAATTATGTTGCAGCCATTTCATAAAGTCATGTGTTTAAATCTTAAAGCTTTGGATGCATGTTTTAGGTAGGAGATGATCTCACAGGTTCTCTCCAAAGCACAGGCTCAATTTAAGCTGATGACTGATCCCATCTCAATCAGCGGGCTCACAATCATAGATGTAATTATGCACACTGTGGAACTAGGACCCAACTAGCATTTTATTATTCAAGCTCCAAAAAATATTTCTTACCAAAAAGAAGCCTACAGTAATGAATATGTAGAGGGTGTGACACTGGGAAGGCTGAAATAAGCATGATTTTTCTAGTCATGTTTAGAGATCAGTCTTTCTGAGGGAATCCCCTCAGTGAATTGTCCATGGATTTCTGGGGCACTTACATAGTGAAATGCAGCACTAAAAGAAAATTAAGAATAAATCATCTCTGCAATTTTATTTGCTGTAATGAACAAATGTGGAATTTGGTCTCATCAAATATTTTATATGGTAATTGTTACATTTACAGGAGAAGGTTCAGTTTGAGGCTCAAAACATTGCGTAGGGAGAGAATTATACTTTCTCTGGTGCTGCATCTTTCCTACTGTCTCTGCGCTGAAGGATTCCAACTGAATGATATTATGCTACTTTAGCCAAAATACACATTTTCCTTCACTGTTGAGAGGCTGTTCCTCAACTTACAGAAAATTGATGTTTTCAAACCTTGCTCTGTGTATTAAAGACTTGAAGGAGAAGCAATTTAAGGCTTTGCTGAAAGAAAAATAAATCATTTTATCTCCTGAAGAGTGAGGATTCCTGAGGACAGCGTCCAGATAAGCCATTAGGTACAGGCATACAGAAAGCAACACAGTCAGTACTGTTTGACATCCCTGTGACTTCTAATCTTCATTTAAGTGCTCAGTGTATTAGTACCAGGGATGTTTTTCTTGTTATTTACACACACACACAAAGAATGTCCTGACCACTGACAATCTGGTGTGTCACTATTTACAGTTTTGCCAGAGGATTTTTTGCAAACATCTCTCTCTGTGACCTGACAGCCTGAAAACCCTACTCGTAAGCCTGGTGAAGAAATCTACTTTTGTTCAGTTCAAGATCATTTCAAGTTTAATCTGACAGTTGTCTCACTCCTGGTTGAAAACCACTGCCTGCCACAGTGATTGTTACATGCTTTAATGCTTCAATCATCCTGGAAAATGCCTCCATGCCACAGGGCAGGGTTGCTCATTCATCCCAAGCACCATTGGGCACTTTCATTTTGAAAGATTTTGGCTTAGTGTCCTATAAAACAAAGAATGTAAAATCCATCAGAGTGCAGGATGTTCCTATGTAGTGCTAACCGGTGCCATCTGAACCCAGCACAGGATGACCCTCATCTCCACCCCCAGCTGCTCCCCAGCTCTTCCTATCTGCATGCTGTCAGAGAGAAAGCACAATCAAAATGGAACCAGCTTCCTTTCGAGGTGAGTCTTGGCTCTGTATAAAGTTGCCCCAGTGGAAAAAGGGATATACTCATCAGTTTTTGTCTTGTCAAGGGAAAAATTTGACTCAGTTCCTCTGCAACAGACCTGTCATGATATCTAAGGAGATCAAGTCAAAGATAATTGCAGAGGTTATTTAGTTTTTGAAGATATTCTGGAATCTACAGTACTATTCCTACTGTATTTATGCAATCGTAAGAATATGTGTAAGAATTTTAGTTGACTTTCAGGACACAAGTTTTTGCTTTGTGAATACCTGAAAAGCTCCTTACAGTATACACCGCAAATTGTATTTTACCCAAATGTCATTATAGATTCAAAGAATACTTTTTATGACCCACCGCAATGCAAAGGTAGCTACTCCATTCCTGCAAACCATGGAGTGTATAGGGAAGGTTCATGTGTTTGGGTTGGATGTCCAAGGTTCATTTTAAACTACAATTCAAAATGCCCTCCAGGAATGTGTATGCTCTGGTAATGATTTTACTGAGAATATATATGTTAACTTTAATAGATAATCACTTTCTTTTATGCACAAGGCATTTCCCTTTTTTCCCCCCAGGAGTCAGACAGAGGCCACAGAAAAACTTGTGCAGGTAATACAGACTCACAGAATAACCTAGTTTGGAAGGAGCCTTTAAAATCACCTAGTCTGCTCTCTGGCTCAAAGCCTGGAAAATCACAAAGTTAAATCAGGTTTCTCAGGGTGTTGTCTAATAAAATTTAGAAAACTATGAAGGCTGCACATTTCCACATCCTCCTTGTGTCTCTCCTCTAGTCCTTCCTCATTCACAGTGTGAGATGTTTTGTTCCGTGCCCAGCTGAAATGGATATTTCACAGAAAGGAAAACAGCATAGGTTTTACCAGTGAGCTGTTAAGTTACCCTCAGTTTACTAATTCTAAACAGCACCAAAGCAAGGCAATGTTGATTTGAAGGGAAAATACATACTTCATAGCTTCAAGCATTTTTTTCAGGGCACATCCTATGAAAGTTTAAAATTAGACTAAAACATTTATGATGAAAAAGAGGTTCTAGGTGATTTCAAGAATCATTATATAGAGCTAAATGGAAAATACTTTGCAAAGAATATCAAGGTGATGAAGAAGAGGTGTGTAAAGATTGTCACATCGCTTTCTGGAAATAGCTTTCCAGTAATTTTTCTTAGAAGATATTTAGGTCTGTCAGACTACATAATCAAAAAAGACCAAAGGCAAGAATTTCTATTTTAAACTAAAGCAGTCTAAACTTCCATTTCTTGACTCCTGGGCAGTTCTTGGAAATGAGGAATTCAGAGGGAATTATTAGTGCATTATTTCAATGAACTGTACATGTGGGAGCCATTAGGAGACATCCCTGCAAACAATCTTCATTGGAGTGTTATGATGATGCATTGTAGAAGATACACAGGGAAAACTTTTGCAGTGGCATTGATAGATTATGATGCCAAGACTTGACTTTGCAGGACCATAAAAGATCCATCATGATTTATACTAATCTCTATATCTCAGAAAGGCAAACAATGAAGTTCAGTCTATTTGTCAAACCCCATCACTTGCAGTAGCAAAACCATCCTATGGGAGAGAGTAGAAATCACACAGGACCTAACAACAGAAGGATGCCATTAATTTCTATCCCCTCTGTCAGCGACAATTCTTCATGTTTTCTTGGAGAAGTGTGAATGAAGTCCCAGTGTCCCAAAAGAGCCAGTGATTTTCGGTGGTATTTTGTGGTAACATCAAGCTGGGAAGAGCAAGGTGCAAGCACAGGCAAAAGGTTGTTCTTCACTATGGCAATCCTCTAGATCCATTTTCCCCTTGTGACAAAGCCTTGGACTACCTTGTGTTTACCACATGCTGTAGCCTGGACTCTGACTCTTTACATGGCATCCAAGCAGAAATTATAAAAGTGTGGGCTGTTCCACACTAGAAGTCAGGCTTAGGTGACTTAGGTATGGTCCTGAGAGTTTGTAGTTAAGCTCAACCTGTGTTTCCCCAGAAATGGAAATACATCTCTAATGGCCTGGGTTTCAAAATCTACACACTCCAACACCTTTGAAAACAGGCCCAAGATCTGTCTCCTCATGACATTAAGTCACATTAATGACCAAGAACAACTTGTTTTCCTCCTTCTCTAATATTTCCTCCTTCCTCCCCACATGGCTCTGTATGGCAAAGACCTACTTCTCAATGTCCTGCATGTGCCCTGCTGAAACATGCTGAAGTCCTTGCTGAGTTAGATAGAAAACATAATTTCAATCCTCCGAAGTTTTCCATCTTTATATTTTAACCAGTGGTAGACCTACAATCCTGAAATCTGCCTCAAGATCTGTTTTTGTCCAAATCCAACCCTCTTGAGTTTCAAATCTTGGTCTAAGTGTCAGATTTCTGCATCTTTTATTTCTGTTTGCATTCATGTTCGCAATCAACTTTGATTGTTGACAGTCTAAGCACAATGACACAGTGCAGTACATTCAGTTCATATCATAGAATCAAATAAAAAACATATAGCCGAAAAACACTGCAAAACACCAAAACAAAGTAAAAAAAACAACCCACCAAAATTAATGATCTTACGGTTTTGTAAATATGTACACAATATGTACTGTAATAACTGCAGCTGTTTGGATTCAATCGAGCTTTTGTGGTTCGTTTGGTTTTGTTTTTAGTGCCAAATACTTAATGAGTTCTCAGCTTTCTCCAAGCTTTTGTAGCCAGTGCACACTACATACAACATGTTCAGGCAGTGGCTAGTGCCTTTGCCTCTAATATTTCTGTTCAACAGTAATAAAGGCTTCATCAAAGCCCTAAGTGGCTGTAAGTAAGTGGATCAACAAAATCTATTCTGATTCAAAGTTATATTTTCAAGTGGTAAAGGGAAAGGAAGTTTCTTACCTTTTTTTCCCGTTCAAAAAACCTGTTCAGGGAAACTAAGGAAGGTAAGGACATATTTTCTTGCAAATGACTATATTTGGCCACACTTTCCAAGACAAGCAAGATACATTGAATTCCTTCTGCAGTTTATATTTCTCTCACTTTTGTTTCTACCAGGACTAATTAGGTACACTGCAAACAACTTTTGAAATGAAAGACAAATCACAATGTTCCTCACTTCTCCATATCTCCAGAGCAAAGAAATGCACAGAGCTGAAGTTCTTCATCTTCATTATAACCAGAAAAACACCCTCTGTTCAGAGAGAAGAGAAAATATATTAAAACTATGGGGTTTTTAATTTACAATTACTTTTTGGATTGTCACACATACTCTGGCACTAGTATTCCTGTATAATATCAGATGATCTATATAATTGATTAAAGGCTTATATTGTCTTATAAAAAAAAAAAAAAAAAAAA
>VWZN01012199.1:192727-223057 GCA_013396955.1 Regulus satrapa
TTCAAGGGGGGGCCCCCCCCCCCCCCCCCCTTCCGCCGCGTGTATTCCCAGAATTCCTCTTGTGACTCCATGTCATTGCTATTTGCAACCGGTATTTGTCATTTGTCACTGTCTGAGATACAATGAATTTTTCACTTAGAAGCCCTCAGAGAAATGGGGTGATCATTAGGACAAGAGGGTTTAGATGGTATTTTGCTGAAGTGTTTTCTGTCAATCACATTTACAGCATCCTGGTCTTGGTGTGTTTGGGGTTTTTTGTTTGTTTGTTTGTTTGTTTGTTTGTTTGTTTTTAAGTGGGTTGAGACTTACGTTTATTCTCCTGGAAATTCTAGTTCATATGTATTTTATAACAACAAAAATATCTGCTTTGCCAAAGAGTCAAATTCCTGTATTCTTTCCTTGTGAATTATAGAAAGTCACTACTTTCTGTTCCCCTGTTTGGGAGTAGAGCTCATGCGTAACACCAGAAAATTGTGCAAAAGAAAAATCAGAAAAGCATTTGCCCATGTGAAAAACTGGATTATTAATGACTCAGAACATTTGTCTATTTGTGGAAGGGACAGGGTGCTTTTCTGAAGCTACATTTGCACGCCTGCAGGGAAAGAGCTGAGTTTTTGGGTGTGTAATGGCAAACCTCTGTCTGCATAAGCCAGAGGAGCTGAACCATCACCACCTGAGGCTGCAAACAGGCTTTGAGGCTGATAAGAGGCAGATCCTGTGAGGTGGGATGGGGCTTTTCATCATGCCAATTGTCCTCCCCTACATAAGTCACTGAACTGCAAAACTCCCCCCACACCTCCACCTGGGAAAGGTCCTGAGGGTTCTCATCCCTCCTGATGGGGCATTCCTGGCTCAGCTGTGCTGGCATGAGAGGCAGCTGTCCTGTCTTAGAAGGTGTCACAAACCATCAAAGACCCTCAAAGTGATCCCACACTAATTTCTGAGGCCTTCCATCAGAGGGCTGAGAGCTCTCCACCAGGGGAGGTACCTGGATCTCCCACTGAGCCTGAGCTTGTTTGAACCACTCGGACTTGGTGTTTAATGGGTTTCTTCTCCCACCTCCATAGGATCATCACTTTGACCAAGGGATATCTAAGACCAAACCACCAAGTTTCATCCCAAAATCTAGGGGTGGTGATTATGGTATCTTTCTTATCCTTCCTTGTTTCCCTTATGCACTTTCTTAAGTAATATTTTTATTCTTTCATATTGATGTATTACCATAGATAACAGCAAGCAAAATGGCTACATGACTGCTTTCCATTGCAACAAGATTATTCTAAAATAAACCCGTCATGTGTATATTTACAAACAGTGATCATCAGTCTCCTTCCGCTCTAATCCACCCCAAAGGATATATTAACATAAACTTGGGTTACTCTCTCCTTCTGGAGTGGATTGTAACAGTCCACAGTATTTTAATTACACCACAAACTTCTTGGGACATTGGCCTGATAACTGGCGGCCACTTTTAATGACAGTTTTTTAATCCAGAAAAATCCTGAATGGCCACTTATCAAAATAGACAAAGTCAGTATGAGGTCTTGTAAAATTCCCACCAAAACATTAAAGGTGGTCGTTCTGTTTCATTAGAACAAAGCAGGGAGAAGGATGCAAGACAAAGCAGTTTGGATTTTTTGGAGAGGGTTCGCATAGTGTGCATTCAATGGCAATCAGAGCCTCTGTCACCTGTACTTTTCAGAACTTCTTTCCATCAGACAACATTTTCAGTGTTTCAGGTATAGCATTAGAGCTGAAATTCCTTTTCCAGCTTTATCATCCTTTTCTTCCTACAATAATTTCAGACTGTGATGAATGACAGAAATCTGCTTAGAAGTTTTCTTGGCTTCTTGCATTATAGAAAGATCGTGTTTGGAGAAGTGGAACCCACATAGAATCACAGAATCATCATTTGCATCAGCTTAAGTGTGTGGGTTTGTAATGATTTCACAGTACACTGTGCCCACAGTTCAATCTAGAAGATGTAACATTTGCCTTGGGTAAATGTACAAGTCTACAAGGCATTACGTCTCTTGTGAGGATTAACATGACCTCCGTATCTCTGTCAAAATCCCATTTTGCCTCTAAGTTACGCCTTCTGAAAGTTTTATCATCAACATAGTGATCATGACATGGATTATTTGAAAGCCATAAACCACATAAAAAAAATTA
Organism: Regulus satrapa; assembly: GCA_013396955.1. Lineage (NCBI taxonomy): Eukaryota > Metazoa > Chordata > Aves > Passeriformes > Regulidae > Regulus > Regulus satrapa. The sequence goes on from VWZN01012199.1 coordinate 194,900, forward strand.
GGACTAGCACTAAGGAAAAAACTGTCCTCAAATAATTTGGAACCCTAATAAATCCATGAAATATCAGAAAGGCTCAGTAATTCTATAATGATAGAATTATAGAAGTTAACAGAACCATGATGACATCACTCCATCTCTAGTTACATTTCAGATTCAGAGTTTGACAGCAACAGAATTACATGTCTGCATTGCTGGAGGAGCTGTTTCATACTTGTGATGCTAGAAAAACAGATTGTGAGTTCTCAGATTTTTAGGACAGGAAAAAAATGACTGTTTCCCTGATGTCCTAAACAAAAATATGCCCTTATGGATAAGTCAAATTCTGCAATGTGAGCCTTGTTCAGTAGAAGTTTAGTTTTGAGGTCTTCAGAGCTACAGTCATGAACAAATAAATATTTGTCAGTGTGAATTAGTCTTACCAAGGCTGAGAATCATTTTAGGAACAAATACTGGCCTTGCCCTTTATTTGAAGGAGTGCAAGAGAGAGGGTCTGAGCCAAAACATGGTTTCTAAATGCAGTTTGGAGGTGTCTCACCTAAGAGAAGAGAAAGGCAGTAGCTCTGTAGCCCCTTAGAGCTACATCATTGATCTGTCACAACTTTGATGAAACTGAAAGAAACTGAAGAGAATACTGAGCTTCAATAGCTTTGTGCTTAGCATGAGTTATCTGACCCATCCTTACTTCAGAAATAATTGCTTTTCCTCCCACTTCCTCACTTTTATGTTTTGGGGTTTTTTTAATACTACACAATTTTGCCTTTCTATAAAACCCATCCCTCTCCTTAAGTGTTCTTCTCTTTAGTCACCCCAAATATTACATGTATACATTTATTGCATTTATAAGGAATTCATGTACTTTCTCTTGCTCATATTCTTTTAAGCCTGGTGTCTATAATCTGCTCTTTTCCAGACCTTTAGCTTATGATCTTTATTGGTTTTTACCTTTGATCAAGTTCTCCAATGGCCTTGTCTTTAGAAGGTGTTTTTCCAGATTAAAGATATAGGCTCTCATTCAGTCCATATTATTTAGAAATGTCTTTTTGATGGGTTGAGACTCATGCCTCTGGAGTCTGTGGCACGTCAGAGGGCAGAACTGGGGCTGAGCTGGAGCTGTAACATAATCCTTCACACAGTTGCCTGCTATGGGAACTCAGATAGTTCCTTCCCTCTGTTAAATGCACAAGGATAGTGCAAGTCGGCTTCTTCAAATGTCTTTAAAGCTTTAGTTCCAGTTCTGTATGCCTGTTCCTGTGAAAGCTCCTATTAACATCAGATGATCTGGGAATAGGTCTCACCCACAAACTGCATATCCTGAACACAGACTCTTGTAACAAAGGCACTGTTAGGGGTTGGTAAGTGCTCTTCACTGTCATTCAGAGCTAAACCTCACAGAACCTTTTTTCACTTTATTACACAATAGCTGGAAGTGAATCAAGTCTTAACTGCATAGAATTTTATGTCGCCCACTTTTACTGCTGTAATGTCAATTAGCAGATGTTTCGAAGGTGCAATAAAAGTCAGTGTCACCTGTCCCCACATAAACATGAAAAACTGATTAATGTTTCTTTTCACTTCACTGCATTAGCATTAGGTCTCACTGATGTATCAAACACAAAACAGTGCGTTTCTGCCACTGCAGTCATCCCAGTATATGAAAAAATCCTCCTTTGTTTTGTTTGGGGTTTTGTGTTGCTTGCTGATTTTGTTGCAGTAGATAAAATTTCTAAAAATAAAAAAAAAAAAAGAAGTTCCTGTAATTATGGGAAAGGTGCTGGATGAAAAACATAAGTTTGTTGCTAGGTTTTGTCCAATATCTTGAAATATTAATGAAGTGTGAGTCTCTATGCCGTACCATTTGGTTATTGTAGGACACTTATACAAGCTGAAATTATTAGTAACTCTTGATAAATAATTGGGTCATCCAGTCAAAACCGATTTATTAAAAGATTTTGAACAATGAACGAGGGAAGAAGGGTATGGAGAAGAAACAGGCAGGATTATCCCAACATAAAGGACTTGTAGTGCAATTCAACATGTGTGTGAGAGCACTGGGAGATTCAAAATCCTGGTGAGGCTCTCAGACCATTATGGATAGCAATGTTTAGGGAAAACCTTCATCACCAGCTGCCTGAGGTTGTGCTGGTGTCCAGAACTGTTCCTGATGGTCAATACCTCATTGTACTACCTGCTGAAAGTGCACACCGGAAAACATCCCTCTATTTTCCAAGATGTTCTAGTAGAAAAAGCACACAGAAGGAAGGCAAAAGCTACCATAGTTCAGCAGATTAGAACTTAACCTTGTTTATTTCTATAACAGAATTCATCATACTTCAGTATTTTGGTTCTTTATACTAAATTAATTTCAGACACTATGTATGGGTGGGAAAGGGTAATGAAGGACCATTTCTTTCTTTTATGTAACTAGCAGAAATTAAGAGGTTGCATGAGAAGAGACAAAAATAGAGAATAGACCTTTTAAAATATGGTGTAGGGCATGAAGAGCATGTATTTTTATAATCTCAAAGGACTGATTAGTGCTCAACAAAATTTAATACTCATGAACACTTGCATTTCCTAGGATAAGGGTTGAAAAGTTCTGTGCAACATCTCTATAATTTCTGAGAGGTTATCAGCGGTACAATAAACCCAACATCAGTTTAATCGTTGTTACTTTTTCAGCGATCTGAACTAAAACATTTTGTATTTTGGCCACTCCTACAGACAAGGACAGCTTGGAAGAAAAATTTTAAAAGTAATTTTCATAAAATTAGGCCAAAGCATCACAATATATTTTTCTTTCTGGAAACAAGTAATTGGAAGGTATCTTTAAAAACTTAAAAAACTGAAGGGTACTAGCAATTAGTAGGACAGCACAGATGTAGCTGAAATTGTGTTGTGGATATTTTTTTAAGCTTTTTCAATCTCGATAAGGTTTTATATTCAGTACAGATGGAGTTTCCAGCAGGATTATCTTTCAAAGTCTCTGCAGCACTTAGAATAATCTTCTCTGTGTACACACAAATCATTTAATAAAACACCCAGAGAAAATACCGCTCCCTGGACCCTGGCAGATAGCTGACCAGAAGGAAACCTCTCCAAAGCTGATTCACCTGCAAATACGAATGTATTTCTACAAATATATCAAGTAGGGTAATTTATTCTAATAAAGTTGCCTTTCCCCAAATTTCTTATGAATACAGGGTTATTTATGAGTGATTAGGGTTCACAGCTGTCCTAAGATGTAAACATACATTGTTCTGAAGGTGTACCTTATAATCTGCCATTGAAAATTCAGCCTGGACTGCAGTGCCCCTTGGGTCGTACCTCAGAGGCATCATAACTCCACGCTGCCTCACCAAAAAGATGGCATTAATTGCACATCTGTGTCACTGTGTTTTGGAACTAGAAGGCAACAAATTTTTAAATCAGTTAGATTAAATGCTTCCAGATGCAAAACATCATTATAAAGGGGAACATATTCCCACAAATTATTCCAAAGACCAAACCTTGCATGAACTTGAAAAAAGAACTATCAGTTTATGAGATAACTACTGCACTTATATAGATGAAGTTTTATATATAACCAGTATTTATGTGATGAAATAACAGTGATCTATTTATTTATGTTGTGCATAAGTATGACACACACAGACTTGAAGAGGACAGTTTTCTTGTGAACATATTTCTCAGCATTTTTTCTCTGTTCTTCTGAAGCATCTGGTAGTGGAGCCTGTAAAAGTCCTTGTCAGAACCAGTCAGATTTTTGGTTTGAGTCTGAATATCAAAACCCATTTTCTAGCTGCACACATGACTGTGTAGGACTGTATAACGAAAGTCTGCAAGGAGAATTATACCTAATATGAAAAGAAATCTACTCAGTGAATTTTCTTGCAAAATGGTAGAAGTATAACATAATAGAAAATGCTGAAACAAACCTGTGCTGTTGCCCTGGAGTCAGCATTCTGCACTGCACAACTGCTCAAGACTGAGCACCCTTCAGTCTATAAGGACAGATAAATGGACCAATGAAACAAGGCCAGCTCCTTTAAACTCTTTATCAGTGATGCCAGTGTTAAAGTAGCACTTGATTGTTGCTGGGAAATATGTATCATTGCAAATCAAGCTGGTATCCTCCAGGATCAAAATGGAAAGTTTGGTGTAAAACTGTGCCCTCTGGTACTCTCATTTGCTGCTGCTAATGATTCCAGCTGCAGCAAAACTGGTTGGCTCACTCTCCAATCTTCTGTGGAGAAGGCATTTGGGAGATATTTCCTGATTTGCAGCTCTCTAAAGCTTATGTCATGGCTTACTAGCATGGATATATTCCCTGTAAGACATGGACTCAGCTTTAAGCTGCAAGGAAGTTTGGGACTTATGGGATTTGCATTGTTGGTTCTTTTTATTACACAAAGTATTTCCTGCGTGTAAGTACCTCTTCAATGAAACACAACAACAGTTCTGAGCAGAGCTTAATTAAATACAGCATAAATTTAAACACGTAATATTTTAAGAGATTAGCAAGATAATTTTCTCATAATTGCTAAGTGTGTTTACAAGAGTAACCACAATTCCAGGAAAAAAAATCCATTTGAATGGATTGTTTATTCTCTTTATTGTTTAAACTTTTGTTCTGCAAAGCTTAATTATAGTGAATATCTGTAATGATGATTTTTTTTTTTCCCCTCCAAAGTGCTACAAGGCCCTTGCAACCTCAGAGTGCACAGAGATCACAGACTCTGGTACTCCAACATGCCTGGAGCCCATGACCTTCACAGGTGAGGCATATTGTGTTTCTTGCTGGGCTGGAGAAGACTCAACAACACTAGCTTTAATCTAAACACAAGTAAAGAGGATCAATGTATTGCTCTGCATAGGAAATAACTCACAGTCCATATATTTGTCCTGTCCTCACTCTAACTTGGGCCATTGCTTTTGCTTCAATGGCTTGCAATACTGCTCTTGGATTACTATCAAAAATTGCATATCAGTTTTCAGAGCAATCTTAAACTTGTTCTCAGTCACAAATAACTGCAGGTTAGCAAACTGTGCTGGATTAGTTGCCTGTTCACAAGCGTAACAAAGAGCTATTGTTCAACACCCCTCTGCTTTTGGATTTATCCTGCAATTGGTTTTAGGATACTCCCCTAGCTGCTGTGATAAATATTTCATCTGCTCAGCATTTATATCAAAAGCCTGTACAAATAGTGAACATTCTGTTAGATTACTTAAAAATATGAACCAATCCATTACTGAATTTCCTCCTTATTTCCTGGAATGAGCCACCACTTTTCAGGAGCACAAGGGATTATTCCATGGCAGGTGAAAGATCAGGCTCATCCCTCCCTGATAAGCAGGGTACTTAAGCCAGGAAGCCAGGAGCTCTCAGACCTTCACTGTTATCAAACTAAGACATCTCTGCAAGGTGATTTGAATTCTTATCTGGTGATGACCCTCTCTTTCTGCTGGGACAATGAGACAACCTGTTGTCCCAAAGCTAGGTACCTGAGGTGCATGCAGGTGGGTGCAGTGAAACAAAGTTTCACCCAGACCGGTGGGGTTTTTAGCTGTCTAAGCAGTTGTAAATCATCAGTGGTAGCCAGGAGCCCTGCAGAATTCCTGCTGACCTGAAGAGCAAGTAACAAACACTTGAGGACAGAGTAGACCATTTTAGAGAGGTGATATGGCAGTGCTAGTAAACTTTTGAAGAGTTTAAGTGGCTCAAAGGATGAGTAAATTATTTTATAAGCTAAGGCATAGGGCACAGGCAGGGGGCTGTGAAGGAGAGCTTTTCCAGATTCTCCACAAGAACTGAGATTCTCCACAAGAACTGACTATTGAATATCATGGGACAGAATGGAAGGTGGAAGGTAGGTCCAGTCTTTCTAGAGAAAAAGGTTAAGTATTTTTTGTTTCTGTATTTGCAAGGTGATTTAATGGAGCCTTTAGTATACTAACACAGTTGTACTGGTGATTAGAAAAAGAAGATCTTTGCCCTTGGGCACTACTCTTTTGGCCTTGCATTCAAGCTCAGGCTGCAGTTCTTATTTGCAGGTAAAATAAAACTTGATATTCTTTGCTTAAAATCTAATACTTGGGCAAGATTTATCCTAAATGGGCTGTCCTGTGTGTTACAAACTTCAAAAGTATATGAATGTTACTACTAAAACTGTTATCTTTGTGTTAAATTACATTGCCTGTGCATTCTTGGATGCAGTATTTGCTTTTTTATTATTTTATTTGTCCATGGTTTTCAACAATTAAGGTGTTTAACAACATTCTTTTAGATTTAGGGGGTTTGTGTATTTTGAAAATTTGGGGAACTGATTCCTTGTACTCTTTTTCCTTCCAGCTGTCAATCCTTAATATAGTGTATGTTGGTATATCAGCTCCTTTTAAAGAAACAAGTCACATGGAGAAATTTCAGTCAGTTAAAGTTTCATTACAGAAATTTAAAAAGATAAAGCAGAAATGCATTGCTTTCATATAAGGAAGAGAGGAAAATGTAGCGCTATTTAAGTAAAAGATTTTTGGAAAATGTTTCACAGCAGCTTAGGAAACTTCACACCAAAGTGCTTTGCATATTGCACACAGAGCTTTGAGGATATGCCACGCAGTCTGTCCAGGAAAAGGGGTAAATGGGGAGGAGTGACTCAAAAGAGCAGAGCACACTTCACTTCGGAGAATTATTATCCACTTCCTTGGATCAGGGGAAGAATATCAAATTCCATTAAAAAATACGCAAAGATACAAGTCTGAGGACTGGTCCTTCTCAAATCTGTGCATGGAGCACCTTCTGCCAAGTGTCTGTTGACCTTTATGAGCCTGACAGCCTTGAGCTACTGTTGATATTAAAAGTAGCAACTGATTGGCAGAAAAATATTTGTAATTAAATGCACTTTTATGTTTTTCCTTTTTCATGGGTGCTGTCCAGTGCAGGTCACACAACATGGATTTGATGGATTTGCACTACATTTTTTTTTGCACAATTGGAAACAGAAGAGGTTTCTAAACTGAAAAGACCCTGAACTTGCAGATTTTCCAAAAGCTCCCTCTTTCAGTGAAGCCTGAGCAAGGTGATTCGCTTTTGGGTTTTCTTGAAAACAAAGATTATGAGTCATCTTCCTGGGAATAGGTTCTGGAAGATGGAAGGAGATGAGGATGATGGTTCTGTCAGCTCTTTCAATTCAACTAGAATTACTTTCCTGAAAGACATACTAGAGTTTCATGTTCACAGCTGGCTTTTCCAACAAGTTCCTCTTCTTTGCATAGTATATAAACTGTGTGGGATTCCATGGTCTTAAAGAATAATGAGCTTTTCTGTCTGCTTTTTGTACGTTCAGTCATTCTTCACAGGCAAGTCTCACTCTGAAGGTCTCAAGCCACTCACTGCTAGATGATGGCTCTGAATCCTTAAATGGTTAAGCCAATTTCCAGTGGCAATTCAGAAATTCTAGACACTCATGCTAGGGAACTGATGGTCTACCAGAAGGGCACGAGAAGATTTGAACAATTTGGATCTCTCCCTAATGATTCACTTGGTGTCAGGAGGTTCTGAGAATACCAGCAATGGAATGAGAAAGTGGAAGATGAGCTGGCAAATCTGGTGGCATAAAAATAGCTGTCTTGTACCAGTTCTGGGAAGTCTGGAAGAAAAAATGCCCTGTGCTATTCTAAGGCATGGATGTTTCAACTTAAAGATGTCAAGATCTTCCTCTCAAGATATCAATAAGGTCCCTCTGAGTCAGATATGAAGAATAAAGAGCTGGTGAAAAACTCAGAACAAGTCCATTTTGTAAGATTTTTACTAAGGACAGTACTTGAACTCTTCACATTATGTTAAATTTTTATTTCTTTTGAGACAGTCTATTTCTAAAGGTGATAAACAAGATTTTTAACTGTAACTTTGTACAATGGTATAAGACCTTCTCTTTCCACTAAAATATTTTTTGCCCTGAAGTGACACAAAATTGCTGGACTAATGTAAAAGAAAGCAAACAAATAGTAAGAACACACATAAAAAAAGACAAAGTATTTAAGTTTTACTGTGTTGTAGTTTTGCTGAGTTTGGTCTATGCCTTTGCCTGGGGTTATTCTGACAAAAACCTTATTTTTTGTTATATCTGATGAAGAAGAAAGGGGCTTGCAAGGAAGAAAAAGGAGCTAAGAGGCATAAAGATTCAGAAATATTATTTCAACAAAATCTTAAATCTGTTTCGTTCCACTGAAGAAAAACCCACTGCTGTCTCAGGAAGAATGTCTTACACAGTTTGTATAACCAATCTAGTGGTAGATGAGGGAGAAAAATGAATCTGTGTTTCTTGCAGGCTGGGCATGTCCCCTGCCTACTGGGTTACAGAGATGGCTTAAACAATCCTTCTTTCCTAGCAACATGGGGAACAGAGAGAGTGTTTTGTTCAGGGGCTTTTTGTGCAGTACAGTGCAGAACAACTAATAAGATGGCCAGGATGTACAAATTTGCTTCCTCCTGAGAAAAACTGATAAAACAGTGGTTCAGTACTCACTTGAAATGTGGAGCACAGATTCATTTGCTACTTACACAAGTGGTCTAGGAGATGCCATAAACACTAAGCTGTTACCTGTTTAAAATTACCTGTTTTCACACTCTCTACATTTTCAGAATGCCTGTGAAAATATTGATTTTCTCCCATAACTCAGGAAGAGAGCGTCTTTGATATCTTAAAGGTCCATGTGGAATGGGAAGTCCAGCTGTGCTCAGGACAGCTGTGCTCATTCATTAACCTAAGACAAGAAGAACTGATTTTTTGTTGGACTCAAAGACAGATCTTTAAAAACTATGACACCTAATATTGCTGGTCAACATGAAAATCACCTTTCAGGTGATTTACTGCTCCTGAGAAAGCCAAAGACTTCTTGTGGGCTTTCCTGTCCACTTTCTTTGATATCAAAGTGTTTGTAGTCCTGAACCAATATGTACTGAAATCAGTCTCTTCAACAGATTCTGGGTCTTTTTCATGCCTGGCTAATATGCAGCAAAATCTCTGAATTTGTTTTATTTTTTTGCCCAATATTACCCTTCCACTAAGCTTTTTATATCCTATATGTTAAAATCTATTTTCCTCGATGTTTTTATTTGCGTTTTCCACATAAGCATAAACATTTACATTTCAGATATGCAGTAGCTGAAAAATTAAAGCAAACAAGAAAATAAATACTTTTCACAGAAATTGCAACTAATCATTAAGATTTCCAAATATGGGGTGGTTTTTATTTTTTGGGGTTTGGGGTTTTTTTTCCCATAGTTTCCAAAATAGTTGTGTCCATTTCTCATGACTGAAGAATGCAAGGGAATATTGACAATTGGCACATACTAAAACTGTAGTATTTTCCCACATGTTTAAACCTAAAAAAGTTCCTTTGGTGTAAGATAAGTTCTTAGAGATCTAGAATTCCAAGTACACTACAAGTTCCCAAACACCTAGAATTTTAAATTAATTCTTCAATTGAAAGTCTGTCTGGACTGTTAGCACTATAATTTTGGAGACAAAACTAATCAGCTGTACTACATATTTTCTGTCTTCTAAAGATGAAACACTGTTCTAGTATCATGATTTTTTCAGAAACCAAGCTGGATTTGAGCTCAAAAGAACTGCTTCTGCGAGCCTGTGCTAGGGAAAAAAAAAAAAAAAAAACAGTGTACATGGCCTGTAGCTTCTGAGGGTGACAGACTAAAGTCTGTGTTGAGTTGAAAACCTATGTGGTCACGTAAAATCTCACAAAAATCTCAAAGTAGATATTTTAAACATTATAACAAAGTTTGACTGGACTTTTGAAGGGTGTGGCCTTCTAGGGGATGGATGTTGCAGCAGGAGGCAGGGAAAAAATAAATATTTGCCCTCTGTCAACCGTGTCACCATAAGTCAGAACCAGACAACGTAAGTCACACCAGACAACACATCCACTGTTCCTCATGTTTCTCATTCTTGTACTCATTTGAGGAGCATAGGACAAGGAAGATTGAAGAAAAAGACTCTCTCCCAACATACTTCCAACTGCAGTTACCTTCTCAGGAAATAACAAGAAAAATTTAGATTAGGATCCTAATATAGTAGGACCATTACAGTCTTGATAAGAATCTATCTGTCACTAGTGCCTGTAATGGGCATAAGAGGAGCCCCCTTTCCATCTTCATCCTCTGGCTGGCTCGCATGTGCCATGGGACTCCACAAGGTAAGGACACAAGGCTCCAGAGGAATATCTGCAGGGAAGGCACTACTCAGTGAGACCCTCTGCTTCTCTGCACATGCCTGTCAGGATACAAATGGCCTCACAGTATATCCATTGATAATCAGATTCATTCAGCTTAGGGGAGCTGCCTGAAGGAAAGTAAAAAACTTAAAAATATATTTTTGACACAGCCATCCACTACCATTTAATATACACTAAGGAACAATAAACTTAGGGCTATTCACTCTCCAGGTCCAGTTCAGTGTCTTGTATTTTGCTTCTCTATTGTTCTTTATTACATATTTTTCTATGCCCAACACACCGTTTCCACTAAAGAATCATTATTCTATTCTTAAGACCTTATTAAAAAACTCTCTATACTGATTCCCTCATGAGGCTTGTCATCAGTTCCAGTAGTTCATAACATGAATTAATGGTGTGTTTTGATTTATAAAATATTGCATGGAACTTCAAGTCAGGCTGATCATCATTTTCTGTTGTTTTTCTAACCAATTTTATTTTTAAAACAGTATGTTTTTAAAACAATATTAGTGAAATCTTGCCTATGATCTTGTCACTTCTTATCATAGTTCAAATGATAATATGTTTTCTAATCTAGCAGATACTGCCAAGCCCCTCAGAAAATGTCGCTTGTGTCGCATGGGGATAAGCTGCTTGATGACACATTTATGGAAAGAATGAATTGAAGGCAAGAGCTCCACAAAAAGAGGAGGAGGATTAATTTGTCCTGTTCTTGTGAGAAATAGGTCTCAAGCCCTCTGCCAATACAAATTCATTTGATCACTACCAGCTGAGATTCCACTACTGAGCTGGAAACTGAAACCATTCCCCAAGACTGAGCACACTTGTTCATCAACCTCTCTCTACAGAGCTGTCAGTTAGAATCACACATGGAAAACACACTTTCCCCCCACCAAGTTCTAGCTTGTCTCCATTTCCTTTCCTAACTTAAACTACACAAAACATTCCCATTGCAGGTCAGCTCTTGGCCATTTTTCCTGTCAGCAAGGTTCAGCAAAGAAGCCCTTGGTTTTGCATTTTTTTTCTCTGTTAACCCATTACTTTGTTTGGACTGGTGAAATTCAACTGTTACAAACTCCTTCAGAGCTTTTGGGATCCACGTGTTCTGCCTTCCACCCTTGTATAAGCCACTGATATTTTCTCTTCTGGCAAGAAAATGCCTTGGCCCTTGTGACACCAAGTCTGAAGTGAGCCCACACAATTTCCATGGATACACACTCTAAGAATTCATAATCCTGGCAGTCTTCTCTGCACTTTTGCACAGTGAAAGAGGGAAAGCTCCACTGCTCTGCCATGCCAGTTTATTGGCTACCTTGATTTTCTAGACAATAAGGCTTTTTTTCTTGAACTTTAAAATGTGGGTGGAATTCACGGTGCCTCATCTTTTCACTGATTTCTACATCCAGACTTCTGAGTTAAGCAAGAACTTATAAGGAGAAAGTTACATTAACAAAATACAAAATACAAAACCATCTAATTAGATGTGTAATTTGGTTGTGTTACCATGTGAGCATGACATAAGGAGTCAGATTCCACAGGTAGTAAAACCGGGAATTAGTAGTTAAAGCAGGGTAACACCACCCTACTCACACATGTACTTTTCTGCGCAGTTTTATGTAGTTTCTTCTAGGGGACAATGCCTAAAAAGCTGCCTGTGTTAATTTAATTCCTCGATTAATTAATTTTATACTATTCCATTGCTTTTGTATCTCAGCTTCATGTTTGTTCCTCTTCCTCACTTCTTAATAAACAGGAGTTTTGTTCCTTCCCTCTGTTGCTTCTCTTCTCTGCTTCTCCCCTTCTGTACTTTCCCATTTTCACTCAAGACCCTCTATTTCCCCTCCCTCAGGCTCCTCTCATTATCTTTCTCTCCTCACACTCTATTATGTGCTTTTTTCTTTTTGTGTGTGAGTGCATTTTTAACTCTTCCCAGAATGTTTTATTCCTGAGGCCCCTTCAGGTCTCTCTGACCCGTAGTGGCCTGCACACACTGACACACCACTATTTTTTGCCGCAGCCTTAAGTTCACCTGTACCCTTCCTACCACACTCCATAGCACAGGCAGAGAGCAGGAATGACTAAGAAATATTGTGCTGGCAGGAGAGGAATGTCAATGTTGAAAGATGTTGAAAGCCGGGAAGTCAGACAAAGAAAAGAGGGAAATCCCCCTGTTAAACTGCAACTACCCTGCATTCCTCTACAACTCATTTTCCATCCCTTGTCATTCTTAACTCTTGAAAAAGGCACATTTTCTCCCTTGGGTTTCCCTCATGATGGTCAGTGCAATGTTTTCTCTTTCCATTTGCCCTGTAAATGTCCTTCCTGAAGAAGCAATACCTTTCCACAGTAGTGCTCTAGGCTCAAGATTAATTCCAGCTAGTCTTTATGGCTGTACTTTGCTGGCACATCCAGTGTCCAATCAACCAATCAAGGGCATGACTATATACTAAAACATACACAGATCCCATTCATTCCTCTTGATATTAGCCAAATGTTCAATATATCACCAGTTTTCGATTTACCTGAGGTGGTGGATTCTCATTCTTTTTATGTTCTGGTTTTCTTGTGTGTCTACCCAACTCCAGATCTAAATTGAAGTCTTTTTTTTGTGCCCATTTTCTACCCTTTCCTCAGTCTTTTATTTCACCTTGGCTGTACCCTGACAGAAATTTATTTATTGACCAGCATCCCATGCTGAGGTTTCACAGTCCACTTATTGCCTCCCAGAGCCGTCACTCCAGTCAGAAATAAATTTTTGCAGAATAATCTTTGTCTCCTCTCTTTTAGTTGTCATGTGGTTGTGCTTCTACTGCTGCTCTTGACATCACCAGGTGGGAGACACTGACACCTGGGACTGCTGGCACCCCCTCACCTTTAATTCACCATACAGCAGCTCAATGAGCTCCCCCTGAATNGTTGTCATGTGGTTGTGCTTCTACTGCTGCTCTTGACATCACCTCCTTGGCCAATCTGGCTCTGGACTAGCTTCCCCCGCCACTGCACAGGGGAGCATCCCTGCATATTTCAGCACAGTTTGCTTCCTCCAATGGATCTGTGTTTCCCATTGTGTCAGCAAACCAGGAGCAGGGTTCTAGCAGATGCCTGCAGTATAGGGATCCTCCTCCCAACTGGCTCCTCACAGCTGCTGGCACAGCAGAGAGTGAGTTAGCAGTAGCACCATGACATTTTACAGGCTCTCTAGGCTCTTCTCTCAGAAGTCTTTCCTAGCAGCAGGCACATTTTCTGTCCCTGTTTTCCTCCATTAATGAGCTCGGCTGATTAGCCCCCTTGCTGCTTCGTTTTCTCCAAGCCACCGTAACACAAGCAGTGCCTCCACACACTTTCTCAAGAAAGTGATTGCTCTTTTCTCTGTCTTGACCTTTTTCCTATCCTTCTTAAGCTGCCTTTTATCAATAAACCAGGACCTGGCTACTTTGATTTCAAAGTATGGTAGTAGTCTCTATGCTTCCAATTAATTCATGTTTAGTGAAACATTGTGCAGCCAAAGCCCCAACTGCTGATATCTTTTATCACCCAAAATACAGAATGATGGAGCAGAAACCTTTGTTCTTTGGCCCTCTGGTGAGCCAGTGGGACCCAAAAAGGGAATTTAAATCTGCCTAACACAGATTGCAGACATGCCAAAGAAATTGAAAAAGAGTACACAGGAGAGGAAGAAAACCTCTCCAGGAAAGACAAAAACAAAGAAACAAACAAAAACACCTAACAAAAAACCAACCAAAAAAACCATTTTGAATCTTTAGATTAACTTTGTGTAGTTTGAACACAGATGCATGAGCACTGTCATCATGATTGCTGTTCACGACAGTCCCACTTCCATCCTTGGTAGTCTTTGCCAAGTTGGTGAGAGACTTTTGCTGAAGGCCACAAAAAACCCTGTCCCACATGACTAAAAGGCTATCACCTCTCTATGCATCCCCAGGCAGGATACACAGGTCTAAAGAAACAGAAACAATGCTGAGCTTCTAGGACCTGATGGGGCATAATCTTGATTTTCTACTGACTTTTTTTTTTCTGACTGAATCACTGTAGTTACATTTTTCTTTGTGCAGATGTTATCTGTTCTTTCAGCACTATGGCTGGGTTTTTTTCCTTTTCTAGTTTCTTGCTTGTCTGCCCAGAATTTCTTTGTCTGTATTCCATATCCCACTTACCTAGTAAGACACATAATATTATGCTGCCTGTTACAGATTTTGTGACCTGTTTGGGTGTAACAGGAGCAGGCAGGGAGTTCTCATTGGGTTATTGCTGGGAACAGAAACTAAGAGAGGAGAAAGGAGTACTTTGGCCATAATATTGAAGCCTCTGCTATTTCCACTGTGTATTCATGCCTGAAAAGCACAGAAGAAAAATTTCTGAGGTTGCTTGGAGCTCTCATTTGCTAGGGTAGTGGCAATAAACAAGATTGATACGACTGGTTAGAGAAGGAGAAGCAAGTTCAGCAGTGACTGACATAATACATCTTGCATTGTACAGAGCAAGATGAATGAAACCATACAAACAGACAAGGGGAAAAATTCAAGAAAGCAAGGCTATGGAAGCAAAGATAGGATATTAGAAAGAGAAAATGCTTACCTGAACACAACTGTATTGTTTTCCTTATTCTTTACATGTCAAAGATGCTTTCAAATATTTTTAAATGTCTGTATGCAACTTCTGAAACCAGTGGTGTCATTACATATTTCAAAAAGCACAGGTAAATATAAAAAGACAGCAATTCAGAAAGTAGTAGTCAACGAATACTACCACATTCTCTGCTTTATGGGGCTTTTCCTCCCCAGGAACATTTGATTTCTACTGGCTCTAGTTATTTATGACTTAAAATAATGACTTGGAAATTGAGAAATGTGACTCTGGTTCAGGACAGCCTTAAAAACATGTTTCAGCAAGTTTCAAACTATTCTTCTGTATTGACCCAAATGTTCTCTACAAATTATACAAAACTATATTCTGGGATGCCCTCTGGTCTGCAGCATTTATCTAATGAATCAAACTATTCTTTAGTGTTTGTAGGGATAGCTGTGAGGTTTATGCATTATAAAAATCTTAAATAATGCATAGAATGTAGAAAAAATGATAAACAGATACTGAGAAGAGAGACTCAGGAAATTGTATGAAGTCATGAATAGGGGCACCCGGCATGGTCTGGACAATACAAAATTAGAAATGCATTTATTTCATGGAAATAGATTGCTCCTTGGCACACTGGAGTGCCTTCCTGCCTCTGTGACAAACATGCTGAATGGCAATGCAATCCTTCTGGAGAAACTGTGAGACTTTTAATTTGCTAGAACAGAAGAGAGACTGAAGGATGGCAACTCAAGCTGTACATGATGTGTCTATTGCAAAGACTTATTTATTCTGTTTAGTCCTGGGTCAGGGGGTTGTGTACTGCTGGAGGAGCTGAGAAAGCCTTAATGTGTTAACTCAGGGGTGATATTCCCAAAGTTTAAATGATTGCAGCTTTGTGTCCAGAGTTTTAAATACATCTTGGAGATATGGCTTCAGATCTGGGAGTAATCCCATTGCTTTTGCCTGTTTGGAATAATCCCATTCTTTTTATCTTGGACTCACTGAGTCAGGCAGCTGATTTTACAAAGTCCAAGATACAGACTCTGTTTTGATCCTTATCAGCTCTGTGCTTAATGTCAAATGTTTGCAGTTTGCCTGTTCACTGAGCCTGCAGATATTTCCTTCTTTTGCTCCACCCCCCTGCCCCCAGTTTGCTCCAGGCTTGAGGCTCCACAGCCTCCAACAGGGTTTCACATCCCATCAAACTTTGGCCCCCTTCATAAACCAGGCACTATTTGTTTCACACATTTCATCCAGTGGTTCTGTACCTTAGTTTTTCACTGGGTCCCACCCCAACAGTCTCTCAAGATCTCTTGTTTTCTAAATTTGAAGTCCTACGCCTGACTTCCACTTTCCCTGTCTAAAGAGAAAAATAATCATTTTTCTACAAGAGATGAATATCAAATGCTGGCACTTAGTGCAATTCAAACACAAATTCTAATCTTATGGCTGCCCCTCATGCCTTCCAGTTGTCAAAGCTGTCCATTTTCTGTAACACTTAGTAGAGCTGGACAACCTTCACCTGACAGCTGAAATAAAATAACTGCTTTTTCTTTATTCTGAATAAAGTAAACATAATTTGACAAAAGACCCAAATTTCCTATTGTATAGAAAAAATTGATGTAAAGAAACAATGAAATCTTGAAGTGCTTGAGTGTGACTCTTAAATCAGACCATTCATAGAATACAGATGTTCAGTGTTACAAGGATAAGGAAGACAGCAATTTTAAAACAAACAAACAAACAAACAAAAACCACCACACACACAAAAAATCTCAAACCCACATTATTTTAAATGTGGC
The DNA here is from genome assembly GCA_013396955.1 of Regulus satrapa. NCBI lineage: Eukaryota > Metazoa > Chordata > Aves > Passeriformes > Regulidae > Regulus > Regulus satrapa. The sequence goes on from VWZN01012199.1 coordinate 211,543, forward strand.
ATGAGTTTTGCTCCATATATTTTGATGGTACTGTTGGATGAAAGACTTACATGCAACTTAGCTGACATCAGTCCACATAGAAGAGTTACAACACAGTCTAAATGTACACTGCATTTCCTTAATTTATTTTCACACCTCGTGCTTCTATAGACTGTTTTTCTTATGCTTATGTGGCAGATATAGGAACACCACTCTCAACACTTGCAAGAAAATCACATGTTAAATCTCCACATATTATTTTTGACCACTATTTCTGTCTTCTTCCCAGAAGTTAACTCTGGAGTGTTCCAGGGGCTCTTGTATTTGAATTTCTTTAATCCATCAGTGACTATGGTAATTCATTAAAACCTGAGTGCTATTAAATATTCTCAAAACCCTAAATTCATCTGGAGAAATATATTTCAGACACCTTAGTTGGCTAGCTGGGATGAGCTCCAGATCTAGACTTGCTACCTCTATTAGATACAGGTATTAATCTGAAGTTGCCCTATACTCATTAAAACCTTAAATGTTCCAGCAAGAACTTATCTTCCTAGCCATCAGTTCCAGATTTAGGCTAGTGTAGATAATCTTTCAAACCACACCCTCCAAATGGAGCTGCTCCTTTTTCTTCATTTCTTTTTGTTCAGATCCAATCAAGAACCGAATAGGAGATATCACATAGTCATCTGTCTTAATAACTTTCCCCAGATTCTCCTCATCTGACCTTTGTTACTGTCTGAATCATCTTCTATGGCATTGAAGTGTAACTTCCTTCCTTGTCATAGGATATTTTGCATTGCATTAAAATTAATAGTCCCACAAACATCTCCTCCAGCTCTATTTGCTTCAGTTCACATACATCACCCTGTCACAGTGCAGCTAAAATCTTTGCAGCTACCATTCTGACCCTTTTGCTTAGCTCTCTGTGTGCTCTTTTATTTCATGGCTCAGCTGCCTTTTGTCACTGGGCTACTAAAATATTTCCGCAGTCAGTGAACATGCAACCTCATTACTGTAATACTGGACAGTTGCCAAATTATTTTAAATATCCATTTGAAAGAATAAATGAGCATAGAAAAATTGTCTTATGAATAAGATCATGTATGTTCACTTACATTAACTTACAAGAAAAAGACCCTTGTGAACTTCATGAGGTTCAACAAGGCCAAGCACAGGTCCTGCACCTGGGCAAATCCCCAGTATCAATGCTAGGTGGGGAAGAAAAGGACTGAGAGCAGCTCTGAGGACAAGAACTTGGGGGTGCTGGTAGATGAGAGGCTGGACAGGACCTGGCAGTGTGCACTTGCAGCCCAGAAAGCCAAATGTGTCCTGCAATAAAAGTAGCATGGACACACATTGAGGGAGGTGGTTCTGCCCTTCTACTCTGCTCTGGTGAAACCCTACCTGGAGTGCTGTGTCCAGTTCTGGGGTCCCCAGCACAGAAAGGACATGGACCTGTTGGAGTGAGTCCAGAGGAGGGCCATAAAGCTGATCAGAGGGGATGGAACACCTCTCCTGTGAAGACAGGCTGAGAGAATTGGGTTGTTCAGCCTGGAGAAGACTCCAGTGAGATATTCTTGCAGCCTTCCAGTATCTAAAAGGCCCTTCTTTATAAGAAAGAGGGGGACAGACCTTTTGCCCTATATTTCTTCTACAAGTAAAACATTTTTTTATGATGAGGGCAGTAAAACACAGGCACAGGTTGCCCATAGAAGGGATCAATGGAGTCAGGCTGGAGGGGGCACTGAACAACCCGATCTAGTTGTAGATGCCCCTGCTCATTGCAAAGGGGTTGACTAGATAGTCCTTAAAAGTGCCTTTCAACCTAAACCATTTATGATTCTATATCTGTGTTTATTTCCTTTATCACATTCCCCTGAGGATATAAGCCCCCCTCTGGTGAAGTGAGAACCATGACATTGACCAAAGCCTGATATTCAGTCCAGTTTGCTCTGCTACAAGTGGTGTTCCAAAATCTCAGCAGCCGTGAAAGGCATGGGTCTGAGTTGCAAAATGCTGATTTGCCTATTTTAGTGTGTGGATGCTATCAGTTCCCCAAACACTCAAGTTTCAGTCCAGAACAGCATCAATGTGGGTTTAACATTTCACATTTTCATTAAAACACTACCTTCTGCTGCCTTTCTGAGGGATGCTGTCAGTGTGTGCCCCTGAGGGGAAGTAGCTGTCAGGCAGCCCCACAAAACAGCTTGCTCCTGCCTGTGAAAATGTAGAGAGGACCGTAAGTTTGAAAAATTCCTCACATTCTTTAAACAGCTCTCCTAAGTAAAGCAAAGTGAGGAGGAAGAGCCCTGCCTCACCAAAGGCAGGCTGTGCCATACTGCAGTGAGGGGAAGAGGGAGGTTGAACACAAAACATTAATGGCCTTGAGCTCTACTGAAAATGACTGACTGCTTTAATTAGTGGGAGCCCTGCCAGGCTTCCACCTGAGAGCCTCTGTAAGGCTCCAAATTGCCAGGCTTACACCAATTTTATCAAGATACTGAATGCAGCAGCTGAAGAGCAATGACTTCTTCTGCCTTCCCCAGCTTCAGGCAGCTCAGCACCCAGTCTTAGCTGCTTGAGACCAAACACTGGTGTAGATAGATGCTCTCATGACCACAGAAATGTGAAAGCTGCAGCACCTGGAAGGTGTTTGTCAAAATATTTTCTTCTACTTGTTCCTCTCCAAATATTACTTGTTTCCACTGCAAACTTCCTTTGCTATGCATTATTTAACTAGTTGTCTCTTCCAAACATGCTCATTTCACTGTGTGTAGAGTCCTTGAATCGAGAGTCATTTCTGCTGAGATAGCAGCAAAAAACCTTTGTCTATCCCACTGTGGCTTGACAAATTGAAATTCCAGGCACAACTGCCTGCAATTCTAGCTGTCTTTTTACCTAGGATTGCGTTGATACAATTTCTTCCTGAAACACTTTTGCTAGGTGTTCCTACACCATGAAACTTTACCATGTTACCAGTCTTCCCACAATGTCATTTGTTTGGGCCTGAAAAGCAAGGGTGAGAAAATATGAGTGAATTCCTCCTCTGGAAGTAATTCAGTGTGTAGCCTTAGGCTTCCCACATGTGCTTTATTAGTGAAGGGCATCTACAAATAGTGGAAATAAGGGGGAAGATATGGAGAAATCCTCAGAAGACTTACGGAAGTCTGGCAGATACTGAAATACTGTGGGGTTTGTAAATTTCATAGACTTACTGCACATTATTTAACATGCACCAACTTTTCCTAAAACCTCTGGATACCACTGGAATCTCTTGCTACAGGCACTATGCAGCAAATCTCCCTTTGCCATTTTCTCACCAATACCTTCAACTAGCAGGTCTTATCTGCTCTACAGTCCTTGCTTTTCATTACTACTGCTGCATTTTATCTTTTAGTTGACTGCCAGTAAATGAAGTCTATTGCTCCCAGGAGTTTCTACCTGTTTCATGTGATCGTTTTTGATTTCACTGCTCTCCATGATGGAAATAAAGCTCTCAGTAAGACATTCAGGCAGCATTCCTGTATAGGCACAAGCTATGCTTGCACTGGCTACCAAGAATTTCATAGAGCAAATTAGAGTAGCCGACAAACCTGTCTTGGCAATGTAGCCAGTTTTGTAGGGAAGCAGACATCTGGGGACAAGGAGTGGCAACCATCCTGCCACTACAGCCACAAAGTAGGCAGCTGGGTTTGGTGAGGTGAATATTACTGCTGAATGAAAATTGGTGAGAAAAGCCAGCCTTATTTTGGGAGGTGTAGTAGTGTCTACTACCACAGCAGAGGAGCCTTGCTCTCATACAGGCTGAGCAATAGTGCATAATGGCAGCTGTAGTTCAATTCTTCTGGTTCAAGATGTTGTAACATATATTTTTACATCCTCTTCCTCCCCTGACAGGCATTCCTTGCTAGCTGCAGGGGCAGAGGGAAAGGTGCACATCTGGTCCTCCTTGCTCCCATAGCCACCAGGGAGAATGGAGTCATTGCTGTGTGGGCTGATCTCTTTCCCAATCATGGGGCAGGGGAATAAACGTTGCAGTAGTCTAGACTGCAATTTCCTCAGCATGCTGGTAGCTGGCAAGCTTCCTTTTGACTAGGATTGAATCAAGCGGAGAGCAAAAATCCACAAAATTAATGTGGTGACCTTTTACTATGGAAATCTGTAGCCACCGAAATAGCCATTACCTATATCAGTCAGTTTTAGCATTTCCTGCTGTATTGTGATAGCAGTGATGAAACTGGGTCCATCTGCAATCCAGCTGAAGTGTCAGCATTTTATCAGTTTTGGAATTACAGACTTTCAATCCAATAGCAACATAATGACTAATATTAACTCCTCCTGCCCAACCCTTGAATAATCACTTCTCTGGATGTGATTTTTCCATGGGTTTAGTGTCATTAAAAGGTCACGACTGGGCAGGATGTAAAATATCATAACTCCATTGACTCACTCAGTAGTTCCCATTCTGTATTTACTGAAGCATTTCTGCCTGCCTGGTAGCTTGCACTTGTCCTTATTGAATTGCTGGTGTTTATTTTTTTTTTCCCAGAGACCACTTATTCAATTTTTCAAGTTTATTCTGGAGTCTGAACCTGTCTCACAGTCTCCAGCAATTTGTTTTATAGGCCAAATTAATATCTCTATTCTCCCCTTTACCATTAAAGTAACCAGCAACAGTAACATGTAACAGAAAACAACACTGAGGTTATCTCAGAGTTCATGAAAGTTTTCCAACCTCTTCTCTTCCTTTTGACAACAAACCATCAACACGTTCTTTTTTTAGAAAGACTGTCCACCCGGTGTTATGCCAATGTTTTCCTAGTTCATGAAGTACACTGGTTTAAAATATTTTACTCCTAAGTAATCTACATTGACAGTCTCTCCTTAGAGGCTTACAGTTTGACTTTTTTCTTGTTGTGTTCCAGAGTTTTTTCCAATAATTCAATTAGGTTAACTGTTTAGACATCTTTATTCTTCAATCTCTTTGCCCTTTTTTTTTTTTTTTTTTTTTTTTTTTTAAGCCAGGCCCTACCTACATCTTTTTCCAGTCTTCTGGTGTCTCACTCAGTCTCCAGGAGCTGTCTCTGATTATGGACTTATCCAAATATTGCAGTCTATTTGCTAAGCTGACAGAGACACAGCCCATTAGACTTAGCTTACATTAAAATATTTTAATCAGCTAGCTATACCCAGGAGCTTCCCTTCCTCAGGTGAGGGGTGCTATCAAGGTATGATGTTGCTAACTGCTACAAGCTCTTGACAGCTTTGGCAGGGCAGCACCTTCCCTCCCCCAAATGGTGGTCAGGAGTAACATGCTCAGAGGACAAAACAAGGAGACTCAGTTTAGGTTAATAACCACAGCCTTGAGAGACAGGCTTCTGTCCACCCTGAGGAGGACAGACAGCTTGGCAGAGGGAGAGGGAGGAAGCATTTCTCTACACTGAAAATGTAACCAGGACAAAGGGATAAAGGGGACCATAGCTACTTGCACGAAAGAGTAAAATACAGCAAGTAGTTTCACCCCCAGGAGGAGAAGAGACAGGGAAAACATTAAAAAATAATCTTAAAGCTTTTAAAACAAATTAGTATCTTTAAAAAAAACCAGAAGAAAACATTGCAAGATTTGAATCCTGAAATGGACTTTAATCTGCAGTTATTTTGTCTTTTGCTTAAGGAGAAAAGAAGAAGAAGAAGAAGAAGAAGGAAAAAAAAGTTACAGTTTGACAGAGACTGCAACTAATTTCAATCTCAATTTTTCAGGTTAGCTGAAGAGTGAAAAAATCAATTGTTTGCAAAGCTCCTGTCCTGAAGCCTTTGAAAATTACCCTCTAGAGACAATGATTACGAGAGTTATGGAGCAGAACAACATCATGGAAGTTTAAATCAGAACTGACCGAGTTTCAGGTCATTTAGAAAGATGTTTGTTTTTAAATGGGCCTAAAAGCAGTTTCTGAAGCAGTAATGAATACAGGTTGGCCTTCCCTGCACCTCTTCACCTGGCACCATTAAGTATAATTACCTCTAGTGCTCTCCATGCTGACAGCATCAAATGACAGGTAGTTTTCTTGTTGTAGGTGACATCTCTAAAATGTATTGTTGTGTGACTGTGCTGCCAGGAAAGATTAGTAACTTTTACCTTTATTCACTGTATTTTCATTCATGAACATCAGGATGTAATAGGAAATTCTTAGGGAATTCAATTTTTCGTTAGAGCTGAAGTTCTCTGGTTCTTGAAACAGTTCTGAGTTTATCCACTGGAGAGTTCAGCAAATGGGTTGTTGCTTTCTTTAGACCTTGACTAATAAGAATAGATTACTCAAGTGATGAGTGAAAAGGTTAAGTCTTTTTTTTCCCCCAGTAAATCAGTGGATTAACTCATCCCTGAATACCATTGCTGTTCATGTAGTTCACACATTTTATTAGTATCACAAAGTCTTTGAGACCAGGTTGTAAGCTTCACTCAGGTTCAAGCTGGTAAAGATTCCATATCTGGTTCCTGGAGCATCTTCTTCTGGTGTTGTCCATTCAATGCCTTCAGTTGCCTCAGCTGCAACACACTTTTCAAAAACCACACTTTGACCATCTATGGAGCTGGTCTGTACAACAGATGTCTCAACCATTTATTTTTTATCCCAACAGCCAAATGGAAAAAATAATCTCTGCGTGTGTGTATGTGTGCACATAAACTCAAATCTTCCTAGAGTTTTAAGTGAAACTAAAGAGAAAAGAAGTTTTAAGTTGTGTGTTATATTCTTTCTGACAAGTATTTTATTGTGTAGAAGACTAGGGATAGGACAGGAGTTCTCTTCACAGTACCACAACAGAGAGGAATCCCCTACTCAGCTGATGATGAGATCACCCCTTCAGGCTGTGAAGGATCTTAGGTTGGGTCCTTTTTCACATGCTTTGACATGCTTTGAGCACCCAGTGGCTCCCAGAACCCAGAGAGATGTCTTATCTCTGTCGTCAGCATCATCTAAACTGGCTTTTCCAATCTCTGATTTTGAGGTTTGGTTTGGTTTTGGTTTTGGGGGTTTTCTTTGTTGTTGTTGTTGGTGGTGGTGGTGGTGGTTTTCTTTGTTGTTGTTGTTGTTGTTGTTGTTGTTGTTTGGGGTTTTTTGTTGTTTTTTTTAAACAGATCTTAACCAGTCACAGAAGTAGCATTGAAGGCTAGAATCAGTCACAGAGGTTGATTTCATTAGGGCATCTTTATCTCAGTAGACTTCCTGTGTAGGAAATAGATACCTTGTTTTGGTTTGAGTTCAGTATCAAAAGCAAGATATGGTGCCAAGACCATCCCCACATGAGGCATGTGCTTTTGAAATTAATCCCTTTTGACCTAGAAACGTGCCAGTTTTGGTACTACGCAAAGCCTGATCACCCTGACTGCTTTCCCTCAGCTTTGCTTAGAAGTGCACTGAATATTCCTATTATTGATACAAGGAAAGCCTCATTGGGATTTTGGATGCTTTAATGTTTCTTGGAAATCACATAAAATAAAAGGAAGCAAGCATTATAATGTCTCAGTTGTGGACCTATTGCATACCAACAGGGGAAATAATGTTCTGAATCTTTCTCCTTGGAGTATTGCTTCTTCTGTCTTCAGTAATAAACAATGAAAAGTTAGTGCTTCACCTGTGGATGTCCAGCACCTTCCTTTCGCAGGTACCCTGAGTAGTCAGAAATATTCCTTTTAAAGCTTTATCAGACAACTGCTTTTGAGGGGCAGATTCTTAATACAGAAAGATCCTTCTGGGTTTTGCTTCTATTAATTTTACATAAGGCATTTTTGTTAGTCAGAATTAGATAACACTACTAATTTATGAATAACCCATGAAGGAATTCATGAGTCAATATGAGATGCTTTCCCAGTCCCTGGTGCTGGCTATTCACAAATCAAGAATGGCATCTATGCAGAACAATCACCAGCAGAGATATTTCTGCGGTATGCTTGGATTAACTTACAATGAATTATCTTCCCAGATATATGAGTTGTTTTCCCTGAAGCATGTTTCTCCCACCCTTCCCCTATAGGGAATAAGTCAGGATTATGGTAGAGTTTTTAGCTGTGCACTTTACATGGCCTCAGTCTTATACTACTCTTTAATTAAAGGGTTCTAATAATTGTTCCCAAAAATGAAACAGCTGGTAGAGGTTGTGATGGGGAAAAGGCAAAGCAGCAATTGTAAAATTCTTTCTACTCCAGCTTTTCAGCTCAGCCAGCCCTGCCTGATGTGAGGCACAGGCTCTTCAGCAGTCCTTCTATGCGGCACCATTCATTCTCTTCCAGAAATTGCACAACGGATAAAAACACCCCAAAATAGTGAATTACAACACAGAGTAATCCACTGCAGGATTTTGGTCACATCTGCAGGTGTGGCAAGAGAGACTCCATAGGGAAATCAAGCACAATAAAATATGGGAGATTGGGAGTGAACTTTCTTGCAAATTTTGGCCACAATGTCTAAAAACTTGTCCAGATGATGTCTTTCTTTGGCACCAAGAAGTTGGGAAAGTCTGGGTAGTATTTTAGTATTTTCACTCTGTCCTCTGTAGTGCCCAAAGCCACCAGGAAAAACTGCTTGTAGAAGGAACACACACATTATCCCTTACAGAGAGACAGTCATTTCAGTATGCTGTAACCCTCTCAGAATCTCCAGAAGAAAATTTGTTTCTAATGTGTTTGCTGAAGCACACTGGCACTCTGTTCAACCACCAGGCTGGTCATTTTGTGTACAAGGGTATATAGCCCACAGCAATGCAGATTCTAAAGTACAAGCATCTATATTGGACTTAGGTTAAATTTTTCACAGTATAATGCAGAAGGAGAATGCTGACTTATAATTTGCCAGAAGCTTTGCACAGCTGGTAAAACATCAGGTGAAATTCAAAAGCAGGGTAAACACATTCAGAGTACATGTATGGGCCCTGGAATGCATCCAGAGTAAATCAGTGTGTATAGGCAGTAAAACACGACAATTATTTGTTTTGAATTGACATTTAAATTACGAAACAGTTAATATAATTATTAGCAAGTCTAGTTTTTAAAACACTTTTTTTTTTTTACTCGTGGATATAACCATTAATAAAAAATAAACACAAGCTTAATTGGATTTACCAGGATCACTACCAAAAATTCACATCCAGAAAAATCTTACTTCTCCTGATTTTTAAGATACAATTCATTACTATGGCTACTATGTATGTGTAACTATGTGACACGTACTACACACATACCCTAACCAAATACTTCACCTCTCACTCAGCATTCCTGTAAGAATGTCTGCTTTTGAAATTTGCAGGTTTGGTTTAGTATTTCTGCAGTGTGTATTCCGAGCACACTTAGTCACTTGGAACACATGGAATTCGCACTGATCCCCTGGATCAGTATGAAAGTTGTACACAGCCAAGAGCAAGTGCTGATTGTTCAAGCGATTCAATGGTTCTACTCATGGCAGTGAGTCCTTGCCTTGTGAGAGATGGCTGAAGATTCTAAGAATTAAGATCTTTAAGATTTCAAACAACAGAATTAAGCTCAGGCCTGTTTGTCTTTTGGGGGAAGGGGTGAGGCAGTGTTCACCCTGCATAATGAAAAGGGCTTAACTCAGGCTCAGAAGTTTATACAAACAAAACTGAAACCCCTTCTGTCAGAATAACAAGCAAAAAGCCAAGCTATTCTGTGTACAGAAGAATTACTAAGCAAATTTTTGAATGCTCTAGTTATTTTGTTTGCTTAGCAATATTATGTACTCTAATCTCCTCCTGGAATTGAATTGCAGCTTTTCCTTTCTCATTCTGCAACAGTCCACTTGTTTTTTCAGATGTGCTCGCTTTCCAGAAAGCAATGCAAGTCCAATAGATACACAAGCCAACACTCGACAATCTGATTCCAGGAAATAATTAGATTTATTTTTAACAGACCATGTATCCTCTTAAATAATACAAGAACAAAAGACCTAATAGTCTCGGGAAGAGAATCATAAAATCCTAAATAACTGGGATTGAGAGGGACCTCTGGAGGTATTTCTAATAGAAAATCAACTCTGTGACTGCAGCACATTGCTCAGAACCTTCTCCTGTCAATTACTGAGTATGCCCAACGATGGAGATGCTCTTAATACCATTCATGTAGCTCCTATATCACACTGTTAATATGGAGTGATGCTCACAATGGAAACAGTTCTCACTTCACAAACCATAATATAGTCACATTTACCATCAAAAAACAGGTGGAAAAATATTTACATTCTATCTGAAGCAGATTTCCTGGATTTTTAAGAGCAGAGGGACAGCTGTGATCACATAGTCCAAATTCCTGAATAATATAAGCTGGAAAGTTGCCTTCAGACAGCCTGAAGTAGTACTCATACACTCATATATTTCCCTTCTGTGAAACCCTGAGATCATTTATGCAGCAAGCTTTATGGTGTCAATCACAAAGGACAGTTTTAGCACCTATGTTCCACCTGCACAGTCTTCTACTCATTTGTGGAGACCTCTTCATTTCTCTCTATCAGGCAAGGGTGCTTCAAGGGTTCTGTATCCTGGCAATTATTTCACATTGAATTTTAGCCCCTCTGAATCAACTCTGAAGTTGTTATTCAAACTCAATTTCAGCAAAAGTATTGTGTACAGGGTTAGAGGCTGTGAGATTGGGCCCCTTTGTACTGCAACTGTAATTGAGGAAGCAGAAACAGGCTGTGTCTGCATTTTAATGAGCTAAAAGACAGGAATTTCCAAATCTCAGCAGGTGCTGTTATCAGGAAGATTTTCAGAGAAGATCTAATCCTTTCTCTAGTTGCTGGGTAGCTGAGGTAAGAAGCCTGTTAACATCTTAGTTTATCTCCTGCTGTGTTGAAAGATGTAGCTTTCCTCTCAAATAACATTTTTGTCTCCACATGGGCTGAAACACATCTGCCATGGATCATGTAGTGATGAGGCACGTTTTTCTTCTCCCAGAGTGCTGGTTTGCTGTTAAGCTACAGGAGAGGCATAAGCTGCTGCTCCATGACTGCACAGCTGTGCTGCCCTCGCATGGCTCAGGGCATCGCTCCCGTGCCTGCCCTGGGGACATGTGCCAATGTGCCAGATGAATTTCTGCTCAGCTTCTCCTCCTGCCAGACCTGCAGCACTCCTGTGTTGCTTTTGCAAAAGCACTTGACTGCAAACAAAGATCAACCCTTGCCTCCTTTGTATGTTGGGTCATTTGCTATCTTCCGTCCTTGGTTTTATTTGTAGGTTTCCAGCCAGGCATTTGGAGTTATGGTTAGTGTTATAGATGTCTATTAAATAGTTGGCTTTTCACAAATATTAAAATGAAAAGTAGTCTGTGTAGTGCTAGATTAATATGATTGTTTGGTTCTGCTATTAACAAAGAAATTAGGAGTGTTGTAAATATATATATTTTTACAGGATTTGGTTTTTAAAAGAGATGATAAATCTCCTAATTGAGAGAAAGCTTATCGGGGAGCAAGACAGAAAGTCTGGAGAAAATAATTTATGACCAAAGGAAGTAGACAAACCGGTGCCATTG
>VWZN01012199.1:223118-249467 GCA_013396955.1 Regulus satrapa
GGTGTATGAATATGTAACAAGACAATGCATTTAACCAAAGGTATCTTAAATTGAGGTGTGCTCTTTTTGGCAGCATGCCAGAGGACACCCAGCTAGCTGCTTTGTTTTTTTATATTCCTCAATTATTTTATTATCAATAAACTTTAAAACTATAATAGAGAAGTGAACCTCGTTTTTCACATTTTCGGTGTAATCCAAATTTAAATTTCAGTGAGTCTGGAGTATTTAGCTCCCTTGCATACCTCTGTCTGCTGGCTTCTGGTTGATGACTCTTGCTGCAAAGGCAGAAATTCTAAACTTTATCTGGTGCATATTTTTGTTTAACGGAATCATAGAGTCAAAGGAAAAATCTGAGATGGAAGGGACCTTTAAAAGTCATCTAGTACAACACTCTACAATGAGTAGGCACATTTTCTTCTAGATCAGGTTGCTCAGAGCCTTCAAGATCCAACCTTGAATGTTTCTAGGGATGGGACATCCATACCTCTTTGAGCAACCCATGCCAGTGTTTCACCACTCTCACTGTAAACAAGCTTCTTCCTTATATCTAGAGTAAATATACCCTCATTTAGTTTGAAATCATTGCCCCTTGTCCTATTGCAATAGGCCCTATGAAAAAGTTTGACCCCATCTTTCTTATAGGTCCCCTTTAGGTACAGAAATGCAGCAACAAAGTTACCCCAGAGCCTTCTGCCTTCTCTTCTCCAGACTGAACAAAATTAACTCTCTCAGCCTGTCTTTGCAGGAGAAATGCTCCAGCACTCCAGTAGATTCATAGAACAGTTCAGGTGGGAAGGGGCCTTTTAAAAAAAGGCTTTGTTTCTTTGCTATGCTTGATTCTGGTCTAACACCTCTCCTCACAACGTTTCTATTTTCACATCGCTCATGATGCTCAAATGCCACTTTAGGCTTTCCCTCACCCTGCCAGGAACAAGCTGAGTTAGGACAACCTGCTGCAGTCCCAATGGCCATTCACTGCAGCCCTATGCTTCTGGACTGCTTGAAGAAAGCAGCTGCTTAGCACTATCCTGTGCAGTACTCGTATCTCCTGGTCTGGAATGATTTATCTGATGTGTTGCCATTGTTTCCTAATAGCACATCTTCCTAAAATAGGTTTCTAGTTCAAATCTAATGAGCACATGCTCTTTTTTTTTTCTTCTTTTTTTTCTTTTTTTTTTTTCTGTGCCAGATGGAAGTTTTCAGCTACTGTGGGGTCAATCACAGTTACAATGCTACATATTTCCAGCTCATTTCACTAATTAAGGATTTGTAATATGGCAAAAAATAACTTTGGAGGAGGACAAAGAGACTCACTTGAAGAAGATCATAAGATATTTATTTTCTTTCCATCTGTGAATGGGACAGGGGTGGGGACATGCATTTTAGTGTGCTGGTTAAATTGAGGGTTATTCAAGAACAAAACACGATTTAAACCCATTCTTCTTGCCCTGCATCAGAAGCGGGAGAAAGATCTGGAAGAAAGTGGAAGAAAGAAGGAAGTTTGGCTAGGTCCTTCTGCTTCACGACTCTGTTACAATTTCCCCAGTAGCTGAACAGGAGCAGGAACAATTACTGCCTGCCCTGCTGCATGCTAGGCAGTCTCATATCCTGCTGAGGGTTGCCACCTCTAAAGAAAAACTCAGGTGTATTGTACAAAGAAACTTCTTGAACAAGACACAGAAAGTATTTGCAGTCAGCTTTGCCTAGAGGAGAGGAAAACAAACCCCCAAGTTAGTGCAAGGTGAGACTTTTTGTGAACCTATTTTGCGTGCCTTTCCAAAAACTGTATCAAAGTGCCTTGTGGAAAGTTGACTCTAGGGAAGAAAGATATTAATCTTTCTTCTATTTCTCTCCTGTATGAATATTTGAGTCATGCCAACACGAAATAAATGTTAAAACTTTATTAATTAAATATTAGGAAATAAAGGCTTATTTTTTTTTTTAAAGAATATGTTTTAAAAGGCTATTTTCTTAATATGTTACAGCTCATTTTGGAAGTCTATGATTCACCTGCCTGGACTACATTTTCCTAAGTACAATCAGTATTACAGACAGCAACAAAGCTGTGGCTTTCAGTTTTGGTGAACCTGCACCGGCAGAAGTTCTGCAGAACCTATCCATACCCTAGGCCTGCAAAACTGGTTTGATCCAGGGAAGTGAACTTGCACATAAAATTCAGGCTGTTGCCCTCCTGAGAAGCACAGTACCTTTGCTGAGTTTGCTCTAGACCTCCCCCAATATACAGAAGCTACAAGTAAAAGCTCAATTATTTAAAGCATTTTATCGTCTCAGATGAAAGTTTGCTTCGGGCAAGGGATTAAAGGGTTTTTATTTGCATAAGGAACTTATCTATCAAGGGTTTAGGAGCCATAAAATATTGTGGTTTGTTAATCATCACTGCCAGCTTGATGGTCAAACTTACCTTACACTCTGGAAACTACATTTACATTCTTATTGTGAAGCTCTTCTCACTGTTAAACAAAGCTCTGGCTGGAGACAACACTAAAAGCCTCATTTCTGCAATTTTTTTCAATTGCCTGCCTAATCATCAGCATCGTCTTCAGCCTGTGAATTTTCCCTGTATTTTTCTGAATCAGAACAAAATCAAAACTTAGCACTCTACAGCATCTATTGACAAGCCTTCCAGAGTACTGCAGGAGGCACAGGTAAGGCTTATCAGGCTGTGCTGCTGCCATCCTCATTTCAGATATGTGATATCCAGTCCATCCTAGAATGCATTTAGGAACAACGATGGAGCTGAAGAGTTTTGGGAGGTCCTAGGACAGAACTCACACAACCAAATTATCCCAGATATGGGAGCTTTGAGCAGTTCTGTGTACTGCATATCTCAGAAAGAAACCTCATCATCTTCAGGGCAACAAAGTGGCTCATTAATTACAGATGAGTTTGGAAGATTATAAAGTGCAATAAGAAAGATTTTAAAAATTGAATATTTCCTTGTTGACCTCTGAGCATAGATTTGATGTTTATGAAAATAGTTTCCCTTTCAACCTAAAACCCTGTGGAGCTGATGAAAATTATTCCATTTCAGAGAAGATAGTTTATATTTTAATATGATTTGACTGGAATATTTTTTCTCCCAAGTGGACTTCAAATTCCTGCATTTTTGTAGGGTCAATAGAAACATCAAAATTTTCATCTTGTGGGAAATTCAGATATTAATGTTGTTTAAATTACTTTTCTCTGTGTGCTATCTCCATATAGTTTTCTTTGTGAAAACACCAGAAACAGATTCTTTCATGCCAGTATCAGCTATACATCCATTTTAAACTGTTGCGAACTTCATGAAAATTTTAATTTAGATATCTTAGTCTCCCATTCTTCCTAAAAGTTTAGAGTCATTTTTAAACTAGATCACCAGTGAGGCTGTACTACGGATGGTCAAATAATTTGTATAAAATATTTGGTCTTGGTGGAATAGCCCAGCCAAGAAGAAAAGGCACCAAGGGATTTGGAGAACATGGAAGTATCGAGGCCATTGTTTTGCTGGATCACCACAGGATATCATACAAGCATACAGAAATATTCAATTCACCAGGTGTATGGATTTGGGTTGGTCTTCCAAAAAAAAAAAAAAAAAAAAGAAAACAAAAAACCTTGTTTTTTTGATTTTTTTTTTTGTTTGGTTTGGTTTGGTTTTTTAAAATTCACACATAAAATGTAAACTTAATCAGCAACAACTGAATTTTGGTACAAAATATCTATGTTTTAAAAAATCCCTTTTCATGAAATAAAATAGTTTGACAGCTCCTGAATATCACTCTTCTTTAATGTAAGAAAAAAGGTGAAATTGTACATCCTTGTGAAAAAGAACAGCCAGAGGCAGATGCTGCATAGCCAAGTGAGTTTTTGGAAGCATATCACTTATCTCACTGAAAGAGAGGTGAGATCTTGGTTTAAATTTATTTTTCTTATGGTTCAAACAAATCTAGCATGCTCCTTACCCAATCTTGAGGAAAACTTGTATGAATTTCTGAAATTTAATTTTGAAGTTAAGATGACCTAATTACTATTTTATAATAAGAAAAGGCTTTCACAAATGCAAGATGACATTAACCTGTCTTTATTATTAGACCCTGTCAACTCAAAGCTGAGCGTAGTGGTAGTTACAGGGAACAAAGGACTCTTTGCTGGTTGTTATTTTATGATGTGGCTTTTTGAGGAGGAAGGCTTTGGGGTGACATTTTTCTTGAACTGCACTGCAGTTAGAAACAGCTTTTAAGCTTTATACATGTCTTGTCAATAACTGACTCAGTTTTACATATGAAATCTGTCTATTGGGCTTGTCTGCTCCTGTAATGGACAAGAGATCATCAACATAAAACTAAAAATGCTTGGCAGAATGATAGCATGTCAAGAAACACCAGAAACAGAAAGTGGTCAAGAAATACTAGAGAAAAACACCACCCAAATTTAGCAAAGATAGTATAAATCCTGATTTGTGCTGCCACGTTTCAATCACTGAATGATGACTCACTCAGTGAATCCTTCTCTTTCTTTACAAAAGAAATAGCTTCTGTAGAGTACAGAAAGGAGAAGGCACCAGTATAAGATGAGATATACAGATAATTATACAGGCTGTGTCACCCCTGGTGAAGGAAGGACTCTTTTCTCTTAGTCATGGAATAAACACATAACAAGCAAAAGCAAATCATTGGAGAAAAACAAAACCTAAGACATGAGACAGAAGATGATTTTACATGTGTCTGGCAGGGAGATGATGGAGGCAACAGAGCCTGTCTGAGCTGAAAGGCAGCAGATGCTTGCTGTGGGAACAAGAGCTTCTTACTCCTTAGGACTCTGAATTAGAGCATTTATTCTCTATCCTTAAGTATACATGTATGTTTCCACAGGGAAACTGTTCCTGTGAACTGGCTGCATACAAGAAAAACAATGTTTGTTTGGTTTTTTGCCCTGAGACTTGAATGAAGAAACAAGTTCTTAATACAACATTTTATTTACCTTGCTGAGCACAAGCAACATCTACCAAAAACATACATAACCTCACACAAATAGAGAATATGGACAGCAAGGGACCTTCTGAGACTACTAGAGATAAATTCTATGTTTCCTCTCTAGAAAAGAGCTTTGACTCAACTTAGCAACTAGGTATGGGGGAAAGCCATGGCTACTTACAGGTTATTACTTGTGAGCATCTCCTATCGAGTTTATCAAAGTTAGAGAGTGTCTTTGCAGACTTCACCAGTATTTACCTCAACTCACTGATCACTCTTTCCAATGTTGCATATCACATATATATGGCAATATTTTTTCTGCTACCTATGTGGAAAACTACATTTTCTAAAACAGAAAAATAATGAATTATTATTAAAAGCAAACCAACAAACAAACAAGCACAAAAAAGATTAAAAAAACCCAAAAACCTGTCCACAGCTAATAAAACAAAAAAGAAACCAACAAACAAGCACAAAAAAGAGAAAAAAACCTCAAGAACATGCCCATAGCTAATAAAACATTAGTTTTTCGTTAATACAGTTAGATACAAATGAAACTTCAAGCAAGCATTTAGTAGCACTTGAAAAATGGCATTTTATGTCTAAATTAAAAGATAGTTGTAGGTCTCATGGTGGCAATCATAACAAATATACATTGAGAACTGTATTGGTTATATGTTTATGCAAATTTTGGAAAGGCATGCAATCAAAAAAAATGTGGTTCCTTTTCCAGAATCACTGCAGAGGCAATAAAAATGCTGAATGATACCCATGCAGTTTATGAATAACTTCACACATATATCGTTGTTCACACAGATTAACCCAAACTTTACACAAGAGAATTTGCTAAGAATTTGGCTGAATTTCTATGACACATATTTAGCTGTGACTAAAAGTGCTGAATGCTGGTATCTGTATCATCTGGCTTGATTTTAATAGGCATTTTAGATTGGGAAAACAAGTGGAACCCTGGGCCACTTAGTTGTTCAATTGACATGGAGCAGCTTGACTGACAAAGCTGTACACACATCCTGACACCTGTCAATCATAAGTAGCCCATCTGGGCCCTGTTCTATTTATTCCTATCCAGTAAAGAGATGCCACACAGGAGGCAGCTGGCAGGCTGCAGAGAACTCTCCCTTCTCCTTTCATTTCAGTGCCTCTGCCTGCAAAAGGCAGGATCTGGCTGTAAGGACCTGGTTTTTCTTTTATGGGAGACCAAGATACAGCTGAGGTAGTTTTGGCTTAATTGTGCAGAAGCTGGTGGGGCTATGATGAAGGCCCTTGCAGGTAGGACTCACCATAGCAGATAATGTCAAGCAGGAGATTAAGATCTGTCTCTCATTTTGCCTTTTCCCTAGATAACTTCACCACACAGTTCCCCTAAACAGAATAGAGAGCAAAGGGACCATGGTCCTCGCTGCTAAGAACCACCAAGAAAAAAAAAAAAAGAAGGAAAAAAAAAAAAAAAAAGAGGAAGTCCCTGCATATTGTATACATTATATGGCAGTTTACATGCAATTTTTAGTTTATAGAATGGCACAATTTAGCGGGGGAAAGCACGCACAAACACATCTTTTTTGGAACCAGAACCAGAGTTCACACGACCAAGCTGCCATTTTAACAACAATGTCATGCATTATACCAAAATGATGGCCTGGGAAAGCCTTTGGGCTGCCATCTTTTTGTCCTGGTTACCATGAGCTGAACTCTTTGCATAAGGGCTTAAAAACTGGGATCAGAGAACCCAAGCTGTCTAAGGCAGGGACAGGGGGATGTTCAAATTGCTCCAGGGCTTCAAAGCAAAACCCTGTGGGAGCCCAGGTCCTGCTGCTGTAGTACCCAGCACTACCCAGCACCTGACCATGAAAGAGACAACAATACTTTCAAAAATGGGAGAGCTTATGACTTTTTTATTTTGCCTTGACTTTTCAGTTCTTCCCATATATTCGTACTGCTTTTCAAGACTTTTGTAAAAGACAAATTATAAAAATATAACCCTTTGAGAAGGAATGAGGTATTTGAGAAAGTATTTTCCTTTCATTCTTTATGAGAGTTATCATCCTCTTTCCAGAATTCAGTTTTGCTGGTACAGAACTATATGGACAGTGAAAAAATATTTTCTTCACCTTTTTTCTCATGTAAATGGAATTAATCTGAAAACTTTACCTCTTTTCCAATCCATTCAAGCCCAGAACTGCCAAAAGCAATGAGTCTATAGGTTTAACATGCTGGCCTAGGGCTGATGCAATAACTGCAGTCTCTGCAGAAGCAGCTTGGGCAGCTACAAAACCTTACCTGAAAAAGATGCACGTCTGACAAGGGTGAAGTGCTCCCCTGGTCTGGCACCCTTTGTCACTCCAAATGGCCCACACAGCCTGGCAACCTGAATGATCACCTCAAAATAATGTGCATCAGTGGAACTCAGGGTGTGTTGCAAATATCCAGGGTATTTGCTGGTGAAAATCCCAGCTCTTGGATCACATGGTGTGGAAAGGATGAATAAAAGTTCCCTGGGTTTGTATCACTGAGAAATGAAGAATGCAATTCCTCTAGTTTGAATTTCAGTGAGTGCTACTCCTGTTTCTTGTCTTCAGCATCTGTCTTCGGACAGGGAAAATTTTACTCTGGAGGTACCTTCTTCCTACTGACCATAGGGCAATGCCTGGGTGATGATTTCAGATAAAGATGGATCAAACCAATAGATGACACACAGAGCTGTGCACATACAGGGCACTATAAGAGCTATCAAATAATGGGTTTTTCCACATGGACCAATGTGAAACTTCAGGGGATGCTACTTCTGTGCTGCCATCCTCATACTCTCACCCTTCCCCACAATCTGATCTGAGAAAAACCAAAGCTGGACATATGGGGAGGATTGCCCCAGGGACAGGATGGGTTTCTGGAGTGGACAAGACAGTTGCATCCCATGCAGAAATGCCCACCCTTTTGATCACCTTTTGATTTTAGCACACAGATGTGAAGTCTTCAATCCTTATGTCCTGTTTCTTCTCCTGAGACAACCACCTTTTTTTTACTCCCCAAAAAGGATTCTGGGCCCTTCTCAAATAATTTCCAAAGATTAACAGCACATACTTAACATCTCTGAACCAGAAAGGATCCACAAAATATTTTTGTAGATTGTAAGATTCTACAAGCTAGCAGAAGCCTCCAGATCAGTTTCAAGTATGCGATGAAAACTCCTGCTCTGAACAATAATTGCCTGTTCCACTCTGCCACTTCAGGCTCTGCAAGAACATTTGTGTTTCAGCGAACACTCCAAATCATTGTTCACTGTTTTGTTTGGCACAGCAGTGCTCATTCTCACAAGAATAAAATAAGGCAATAACTCTGAAAACACATGGCCTGGCGACAGGCATGGCATGGCAATGTGGTGACAGCAAGCCCCCGAGCACTTGGGTGAGCCGGTGCCACTGCCAGCAGCACAACCAAGCCCTGCCACTCCCCTTCAGCAGCCACTGAGCACACACTGCCACAGCCAGGGATGATTTGCCTCACAATTCAAGCAAACTGTAAACTGTAAAAGCACAAATGGGCCTGATTTTTGTTATTACTTTTGACTTCAGCAGATGTCTTGTAGACAGTAGCTGCCTCCTTAATATTCCCGTGGAACAGTTTTCAGCTATAGCTGTAGGCAGCTCTTTACAGAACAATTTCACAACCCTGCATCATGTTTATGTTTAATTAGGGCATAAGTCTGGAGTGTTTTAGAACTGATAGCTCATTAAAATAATTCTTAGCCATTAACATTCTATCTAGGAATTAATAGAAGAATAAACTCCAACCCAGACAGTAAATCAAGCAATGTCGTAAACATTTAAACAAAACAAACAAGAAACAAAAAAAGAAGTATATGAGTGATAAATTGATTGAAATCATTCCTTCATCAGGCTTTAAATGAGGCCTTCCAAATGGTAGGCCCTTCCACTCTTTTTTTCTTATTAGTGAAGAGGAAAAATCATCATGTGTAGAAGAAGCACTTTGCCACAGAGCCCAGAGGACCTTAGTGTTTCTGCTTTCTACCTGTATTTGGAAATTTGTAATTTGGGTGCTTGTGAGATTTTTCTGGACAGATTCACCTTCCATACTCTCATCTGTTGCACTACAGAAACAACTACAGCAAGGATGATAGATGCTAGCTGCTGGATATTAAGCATTAGCCCTGGACAATCAACTTACAGCTCCCATCTATCACCAGGGCACAGATTCCAGCCACCATCAGAGACGCTGGTCCAGAGGAAATCTGGAGTATCAAAGTTTAGTGAGTATCTTCATGTATCCAGGCATTTCATCCACCCCTTCCCAAAAAACCTCTTCTACATAGCAAGATGAGGGATGTAGGTAGTATTAGGAAAGGCCATCAAAGAACAGATATTCAGTGCTAGGGGGAAATAGTTAGTGGTACTTAAGCTGCATGTGGGTACTAGGAACCTCATCATCAGAGCCTTTCCCACAGTTTCAAATACCTGACAATGTGAGCAAGACTGCTTGAAAAGGCTGCTGGTGCTGGAGGCTCCATCTGTTGCTCATTTGCAGCACATCTTTTCAGAATACTGGGAATGCCACTCTCCCACCTTTTCATACTCTCACCCTGCTTTGCATCAGTAAGATTTCAGACAAATATTTGTTGCTCAGCCCAGAGGGGAATATGACAACATACCTGTCATGTTTTGCCCCTGCCAACGTGTCTTCTCTGCAGACAGAAAAGTGAGCTGCTGCTGTCCTGTTATCTGGAAAGACAAAACGCAAGGGATTATTTTCCCCATTGTTTTCAGAGGTAGTTTTTTTTTCCTCTGCTACTTCTTCATCAGTACTTAAGTCCCATGCCTTTAACCAATATTGTGCCACAACTTTTCTGACTGTGCTATATTTATCCTTCCTCTCTGTTTCAGCTTTATACCATTTCCATCTCTCCCTGCTCCACTTGGATATGATTGGATCAAGAGGAATGTGAAGTACCAAGTACCATCAGCTACAAGGATTGCAGTGGAAGCAGCAAAGGCAGATCAAAAGTCCAAAGGCACATGGGACAAAAAGTCTAGAACTGCCCAAGGACTTTTTTAGACATTTTCACTATGGAGTGCCCAGTCTCTGGTGATCATGGCTGGCTGTCCACAGTAAAACCCCCACTATTTCTTTAAATTCTTGTTTATCCTGTAGTGCATAGTAAGAGACTCCACTCTGGAGTATGAACATGCACTTGTGATGTGGTGTTGGTGTCAGCACCACTCCAGTTAGGACACTCCAAGATGGCTGGATGACATTCATTTAATTTGGGATGTGCGGAAAAAATCAGCATCAATTCATGGTATCCATTTGTGGTCCAGAAGAACAGAGCTCCCAAATTCAAGTGGAGTAAATTAGACTGCTATCCTTGCTCCCCTACTCCACATGATGGGGATTTCTGAATTTCACCCCAACACAAACATGCATGAGTGAATGCCATGATGTAAATGAGAGGAGCAGATTGAGTCCCTCCATTGCCTCAAGACATGGTGAGAGTAGGAGGCAGGCCAAAGCACATTTAAGCCATTGTTCCATACAGCATTCATCTTGATAGCTCTGAGTCACACCTTTTCTCCACCCTGGTATATTTAGTACTTAGGGACATGGAACAAGAGGCAAGTTATGACTCTGAAACAGAATTGACACAGAAACTCTGCAAGACAGTAGCAGAGGAAGGTGGTAACCAGAATATTACAACTTTATACCAGTTAAAGCTGATACTAGACATTATTACAAGATATCTTTATAGACAGAAGATGTCAGTTGCTGTCAAGTCAGTACAAATTAAATTACTAGTGTGAGAAAATCAAAATCATTCAAAAAGCATCATTGCTGAATATTTGTTTAATTGAGTTAAGGTAAAAACCAGTTCAAAATATGAAGCAGGACATTATCCTGAGTGCCAGAAACTGAAGGAAACAAAAGAAAATGAAAGTTATTTTAAAACTGTCAGAAAATAATGCAGATTTATTTTTGAAATTGCTACAAATAATCATTAAAGAGAACTAAATTTCTGCTTGGCTGATTATTGGTCTTGCATAAATACTGTGGAAGGGCCCTAGGGTATTACCAGCTTATCACAAAATAAGAAATATCTGCTTATAGACAAACATCTGAAGTTTATTTGAAAGAGCAATGTAACTTTTCAAGAGTTGGATATTTGCTTTTGCATGTGCAAATTAACAAGAAAAAACACAATCTCTGCAAGTGTATCCTTTTTAACAGAGAAATCCACAATGATATGATTTTTAATAAACACAGTTCATATTACCATAATGATGTTTTTCTAGCAATATCTTGGTAATTATAGTTATATTTAGCATTCATTAATTTGATGCAATTTTCATGTGTTATTGACATATTTTACATCCTCTGATGGATCTGAATTACCCCAGGATAATGGAAAATTTTTCTGTGCATGAATTTTCAAAATGCCTTTCAAATACAACAAACCATACAACAAAGAAAAGCAATCTCATGGGAGCACGCAAAATGGAATTCCTAGTTCATGATCTGCACCTAGGTTTCCTGACTAGTAATGCAAAATCTTAAAATAATTTGGATGTGACAATAGCCAGATCCTTGTCTCATGGTTATAGCATGTCATTAAAAACTTGTTTTTAAAGTTCATGTCCAATAAAAATTCTGCCTGGAAATGAAGGAAATGCAGGTTGTGATCAGTTTTTAATAATTCACTAGAGAAACTAGTACAATGAACATCTTTTGAAGCTTGGTAGTTTTGTGCAGTTAACACCAATACAAATATCTTAGGTTTAGTTATCAAAGAGGGAAAGGCATTGATTCAGCCCCACAGGAGGTATAAGTTAGGAGTTAGGAGAATAAATTAGGCAATGAAAAATAAAATATAAATATCAGGGATAAAGCAGCTGACTGTGAAGACTCTAAGAATAAGCTGCCAAATTGCCATAAACAAGCAACACATGAGCAATGACAAAATATCACAGGCAAATATATTGCAATGCCTGGCAGCAGGGGTGGTTTATCTCTCTTTTTTAATTTGACATATTCCAGACCCAAGTCTGCAGCAATTTATCCTTTCATTTTTAAACCATGTTTCCCTTACTGCTCACAGCTCTCATGGGCTGGGACAGAAACAGCAGCAAGTGGGACAAGGAGGAGTTTCACGCTGGAGGCGAGGTGCTGATGTCCATGCTGCAGAGCACACAGAGGAAAGCCTGCTATTTTGGAGTTCATTTATTAAACTATTGAAGAAAAACTACCTTTTCATGCTTGTCAACAGAAGGGCAAAACAAATGAGACAGTGAAGCCGAGCAAATACCTGTTTAGGCATGCCCTTGTGGAAGGTGTTTCATAAGGGCAGCTACAATCCGTAACCAGAGGCACACCACCACTTCATCTGGATAGCAAACAGGGAGGTTTTCAAGGAAAATCTCTTTCTCCCTTTGTTGCCATGACATCCTTATGAAAAATACAGCAAAATCTAACACAACCAACACACTCAGGATGTGAAATTCCAGTGAAGTCAGGATATTGTTTGATAGACTAGCTCAGTAATTCAATAAGAGCCATTGTCCTAAAAAATCATACATGAATAGACCACTGTTAGTGTGAGGGAAATGCATCAGAAAGAAGTGCTGCATGCTCCAGTTCAGTGCTCATGGAAAACAGTGAGAGAGGGGGATTAGAAGCAAGGCTTTTTTGGGGTAGTCTTCCTTTTCTTAACCATAGAAATTTTCAGAGTTCTTCTTAAATGTGTTATTCAGACACCCTGACTAGATTTCTGTCTGATTTTTCACATTTTAACACCCATTGCACTAGACAGACTTTACCCTCACTCAAAATTACCAGCTATACAGCACCACTTTTTAGTGTTCAGAACAAGAACCCAAAAGAAGGTCAAATACTTTTCTCTCTACAGAAAATCAGTGCAGAGAAGTGGCTACTTAGAGCCAGGACACAAGAAAATGTCTATGTTTAAAGTGCTTAGATGAACTGGGACCTTCATCCCACTGCCAGATTGAAGGTCCTCTGCCACCTGACTTCCAACTGTGCCTTAAATTTGGTAAAGTTCATAGCACCTAGAGCTTTAATTCATGTTTAAGTGAGCCCAGGCCTGCACAGCCCAGGAACTGAGCCAGTGGCTCATATTCAGGAGGAGAGGTAAGGGACATTACTTCCCTTCCCAGGGATCTCTTTGAACCCTACAGGGTGAAGGCAGAAATTTGACCTGCTGGGACTTTAAGTGTTGATATCTCACTATGGTAGTCAAAAGAAGCAGCAACAACTTGTCTCATCATCCTGAGGAAAGACCCTGAATGTCACATCATCTTCTAAAGAAGGATATCTTTAGATCAATCAGACCTGTAGCTACCACTTTGGCTGAAGGTCCTCCTTGAAACTTTAGGTCAGATGTCTGATCTCCAGACAAATATACAGTTTCAAGCAAGTTTTCTGGGCATTCTACAATGAGGAAACATCTGCAGAACATGTTGCTGTATTGACTTGTTTCCTAACACATCTTATTCTGTGTCTGTAAAACTCATTATGATTGACCAGAGAAGGATCCTTGCTTAATTGCATCCACTCTGTGGATCAGAATGACCATGACTGCCCAGCAATAAAATAGTCTTCATGTCCCATCCTTGTGGCACTCAGACAAAATTATTCCTCTTTGTGAATGCTTTCACAGTGCAAAGTATCTGAAAAGTTGCAAATTCAGCCAAGCTGAGTGGTCTACGTGAAGCTAAAATTTTGTGTAGCCAGTCACGGAGAGTGGCACAAAGATAGTTCTGGAGAGCACAAAGGAGTTCTGCTGCTTGTGGAAAAGGTTTCTTGGAGCAAATCATCCTCAGCAGCAACATCTTGCCATTGTCTTGAAGAGAACTCTCTGGCATTATCTGGAACAGAGACATGAAGCAATGTGACATGAAATGCTGTCAGCCCCGTCATGTGCAGCACAGAACCAGTGAACACAGCTGGATTTTGCTCCTAGGATCTGACATGGTGAAGTTAGATGACACAGCACACCATTGGCAGCCAGAGCTGTCTTTCACATCACTTACAGCCCTACAGCCGCTCTGCATCCTAGTGAGACAATACTCAGTAACTGAGACACACAACACTATTGGTAGTGTACTTTTATAGGCTGATTTTGCAAATTTTAGAGAGCTAGCTGTTACCACTTTGGCCAAAGCCTGTAAATAATTGAGACAAGATATTACTTTTGCAACTATATATGCTTCAAGCTGCTGCAAACACCTGATCTTTTCTTCAGTTCCCATTAATCTGCTAATTCTAAGAGACCAGAACTTCAAAGCACATGGAGGACTGTGGGATTTCTCTTTGCAGTTTGGTGTCTTCTGGTAGCTGTCCAGAAGTGTAAATGTTGAAGGATAATTTAGAGTCAAGACCAGGAAACATGAAAGAAAAACTATACCCAAATAAAAGGGTATATGGTATATGTCTATACCATCCCAGACAAAAAAAAAAAAAAANCTCAGGCATACATTCTGCCACATACTTTTTCCCCCATGCAAAACACATGCTGCTTTTGCAGAAGGCCTTATATTTTCTAAACCCAGCCCCTCAGTAGAAATGCATAGTTCTAGCACTGAATCAATGCTGTGCCAATGGTCTCTATCAAAGGCAAGCACCAAGCCAGCAGCAGGAAACCTTCTCAACTTCAGATGACTGGAGGAGAAGTCAGAGGCCTTTGTTCTGCCATGAGAGCTAGTCTTTCCTGCTTCTAGAGACTTTGTTCTGCTTGTTGGACAAATGAACCTGAAAAATATTTCATGTAGTCTATTCTTCGAGCATATGTCATTTGATTTCACTCAGTTATCCTTGTACTGAACACAATAACCTAGTTTTGGCTACAGCAGATCTTCCAGAAAGACTTCCAGTTCTGATTTGCAAACACAAATGAAAAATTAGCTGCTTCCAAGGCTAGTTCCTTCCCAATGATGAATCACCCTCCCAGCTAAAAGTGTGTATCTTAAATCTCTTCTGAGTTTTAATTGAAATTCTCATGTGAATGTTACTTCTGGTTCCAGTAGCATTAAGCCAATGAATCACCATAGCTCTGATCAAGGGTGACAGCTCCTATACATAGCAAGGAAATCCAAAGCCTTATGAAATGCAGAAAGCTAAATGGACAAATGCTTCTTATATACCAAATCTACTGGCATATGAATCTCTGCATGCTGCAGTGAGCTATCAGCATTCTGGGGACAGACAAGCATCAATTAGAATATTTTATTAACCCAGTATCATGATCAAATATTCAGGAAGGCAAATGCTAATAGACTTCGAATCCAAATAAATAATTTCTTTCAAGAGCTTGAAATCAGTGGACTATAGGAAAAGAGACCTAGGCTATATCACACTTATGTCTGAGCTTCAGGGTGATGCTGTGAGGACAGAATGATCTAATCAGATGTCTTTTTATCTCAGATGGTTTGGAAACTGTATTGGAAACTACCCAACCCTTTCACAGGATATTAACTTGAAATTGAGTTCATCTTCCTCACGTTCCTGATCATCAATTTGCTCTGCAAACATCAAGACAGATTACCATTAATCTACAATAAGCCTCTAGACCAGTTTCTAGGTTTGTGGAGTAAAAAAATTGTCAAAACTATGTTTTTGACACAAAGCATTGACCCATAAGGGCTCTGCTTTCTTCATTTTGAGGTTGACTGTCTAGCTCAGCTTGAAAAAAATCAGGCTTTCTGTGGTTTCCAGGAGTGTGATTATAGAGAGCTGCTGAATTCCACAGAAAATAATCACACATAAAATCGATGCCTGTAACCTCTCAAAACATTGGTTTTGGAGTGTGGGTTTTAAATTAAAATCCTTCCTTACAAGAAAGTCTTGTATTGCTCACACAAAGACACACATTCACATTTCTTTGTTTCAGGTTGATTTTGAATGCTCTGAAATGTTCTTGCGTATTCATTTTGTTCAATGAGACCCCACAATTTTGGAACAGTTTACATTTAAGTATCTGTTTAAGCCTCACTGAAACCAAATTGCAGTAAAGTAATATTGCGAAAAACAGGGCTGCATTGCACCAGCTGTAAGCAGTGTTGTTAACAGAAAATACTAATATTAGTAGAATGACAAGCTTAGGCATCTTCATTACTGAACCTCTTCAGTTCACATGCTCAGAGCACAATGCAATCAGCTTTTTTTCAGAAGGGGTTTACATGCTTTTTACATGCTGGTTGCCAGCGAGCAACACCAACTCTGTTTACTACAGAACTGAGTTTTTCAGAAATGTGTGTGCACGCTTTGTAAAGACTTCCTAATTGGAAGTACCAGTGCAGACATGTCCCAGGGGCAATGTCTGATTAGATAGCATTACTCACAGGTAACTGTGAATGAGTTCCAGGTAATTTTATGCTTTAACTATGCACAAATTTGTTCTCTTCCATTTCTGAGAACCAGGTCCACTAAAATAATCCAACACTTCAGCCATGGCATATAAGCACAGCAGTAATAAGGAGTGCATTTCTCTTGAACCATGTCTTGCTGCACTGAAGTCCCTTAGATGCTGCTTCTCTGCAGGGACCCTGGCATGAACAGAAAATCTCTTCAGAGATTGTGAAATTCAGGGAGTATATCTGAGTCACTGAAAGAGCATAAAATGATTAAATTATGTTTCCAGTACAAACACTGGGGAAGGGACCCATGGGACTGGTTTGCAACAGGGTACACTAAGCTGCTCCTGGTCTGCTGGAAAAAGTTTGAGTCCCGTCAACTAATACATGTTATAAACTGAGACACAAGTCTAGCTGCTTAGGAAAACTCAAGGTAGCTACCTCTATGGCAACATTTGAGAGGTACATGTAATAACGAGTCTAGGATGCAGTTTATGTATTGTCACAGGCCTTAGTCGTGCACCTGTACTAGGTTTTTTCCCTTCACAACTCTGGGTAGCACCTTGTTACCATCTAACATATTGTCATTGTTGAAATACAGAGTGAAGGACTCTAAGGTGAGTGAAAACCTCCCAACTTAATGATGAAGCAAGAGCTATAAATAAAGCTTTCTTTAGTCCTCAAATTAGTTGGAAAAGCAATTTAATTACAGTTTGGCAGATACAAAGGGAATGAGAATTTAACCATAAATGTCAAAAAGGTTAAAGTAATAATCTGAAGAAACAAGTCCGTCCACTCCTCTGGATGGCAAGGATAGACATCCTATACAGAGATGCATGAGGTTTAACTGCAGAAATTCTTGTGATAAAGAGGACATCAGAGAAGAGATGAAGGATAAAAGACCTCCATGCCATCCATATCTAGCTGTGCCCACTCTGCCTTGGAGATAAGGGCTGTCTATGGGACCACTTTAAACTCCAAACACTAAATTTGAAACACTTGAAATTAGCATAGGTGAATGACATTAAGAATATTGCCAGTCATGATGAAAAATATGAATAATAGATATATTTATCTTGAATTCCTACAAAACAGGGTTGGCACATCTCATAGAGAGGACTTCTTCAGACCAGAAGGAAATTAGGGGGAAAACTGGGAGTGATTTTGGTTCTCAGAAGTAATAATTGAGGTAACGAAAAACTTGGCAACAGCTGACAGAGCATGAGGAAGGAAACTCACACTGACAGAAACAACAGCCAAGGAGCTAGTAGAGTTTCTAAAGGGCTGTTTCTCTCCCTGATGGATTGCTGAGCATGGCTGCTAAGAAACTGCTTCCCCATCATGCACTTATGTAGGAGACCTGGCAAACAGACCAGGCAAGGTCAAACTATTGGAACAGAATGTGAAATCAGACACTACAAGGAATAACAGCATGTGGTAAAATAGCAGCCACATTTAGAGCAGATGTATTGAGAAAAAGCAGTGTGCAGAAAGACAGAGATGAAGCTAAAGGCAGTGGGGTGCATCAACAAAGAAATTGAGCATAAAAGTGTAAAGGTAGAAACAATGGCATGGTTACAACAGTATCTGTCTCAATGTCACTGGGAAAAAAAATTGCAGTGGTGTTACTGGGCTGAGAAACCACTATATAATTTCATTATGAGGTCTGGTTATTATAGATTCTCAGGCAATGCTATTAGGAGGAGAGTTTTACTAATAATCATATCATTAATGGATACTTTGGTATCCTACATAAAGGATGTAGAATAAGTGTGATGGGTAATACAAGGGTAAATTACTTCTAGATGGGATGGGTGGCACATTTCTCCACCAAATAGCCAATAAAACCAAGGGACTGTGGGTTATTCTTATTAGTCTTGTAATTACAAAAACCATTCCAGAAAATTTGATCATTAAAAATAAAATCCAAAGAAGATGAGTTTATATTGAGTGGAAGAACATGTAAAAGTAGGTCTGCAAGTTCTTCACTGAAGATAGAGCATTATTGGAAATGAGGGAAACTAATTTAGCCATCTGATGCTGAAAAGACTGATATCATGACTAATTGCAAATATTTCTGCTCTTCGCTTAGATTTAACTGCTTCTTAGTGGAGAAGGAGATAAAAAGACGCTGGGGTATGGCACAAAATATGGAGAAATGGGTAAAATTGTGAATGAATAAAAAATAATTCCTAATTATTTGAGGATTTCAGTTGAAACTAAAGAGATGAAGAGCAACACTGTTAAGGGGGCCAAAAGAATATATATATATATAAAAGATCAAGAAGGTAAAACAATAAATTAAAATAACTGAATGTTCACACATTTAATAATTTAATATGGAAATAGAAAGGTCTCTTGCCTTTGGAAAAGCAAGTTACAGAACAATGGGGTTTTGCTCAATGCAGGGGCACAAAACCAAATGAAACCTAGGATAGAGGTAGATCCATGGTTACATTATGGCTGCAGCAAGAGTGGAAGGATCTTCCTGCTGCCTGAAATACCACTGTCAGAACTGCTGTGCTGCTTATGAAAAACGGCAAACTGTGTATCTTCCTGTTGTCTCCTCAGTAGAACAAAAAATATATGAAATAATAACAGAGAAAACTGAAGGCAACCAAAGTTCAAAGGAGCAGTATTCAACTTGCACTGATGTTCCAGTATTAGACTCCATGATATTGCTTTTGATGCAGTGCAGGGTGGTAGCTATTGGGCTGGAGATGCCAATAATTGCATGCTGTTGATTTTTATTTTAACATCTTTCTGAGTACCAGAGTCTATTTCCCTCTCTGCTGAAACACATAGCTTGCCAAAGTGTGTGGGCTGAAGAGGAAGAGCTTGGACTTGATAAAACACTCCTTCCCACTGCTAGCAGTGTCTTCAATAATGAAGAAGTAAGGGTTCAGCCCTGCAGAAGGCATCCTGTGTTACTGCCCACAGTGTCAGTGACTGTCACTAGCATCAAAGAATTTGGCTGCAAGGACCCCTGTAATGTGAGGAATTTAACCTCAGAGTGTATCTAAATGAGCCTCCAACAGCTGCCCTGCAGATGTAACCCAAGTGGCCCTCTTGCTTGCTAGGTGGGATACTGATCACAGCACCTCTGTACCTTCAAAATCTTCCTGGGAAGATGGGTGAATATTCTAGCAGGCAGCTGCTGCTGAGCTGCTCCCGCTGTTCTGAGGGAAGCTCAGGTTTAAGACAAATTGTCCCAAACAGAGAACAAAGAACATGCTGAAATAACATCTAGTAAACAAGAAAAGTAATCTGAAAAAGCATGCCCAAAAACAGCTGTGGCAGAAACTAGAACTAGATAGAGAGCAAAACAATGAAGGAATTGTCATATTGTCACCCCACTCCTCTTTCGAGATCCTTAAAAATAGTTTTCCTTCAAACAACAGAAAATTCAGACAAAGTCTAGATGAACTGAAGTAGTGATTTGGCCATTCCTCAGGGCTGCTAGACTATACTTTCCTGGTGCACAGCTCCTTGGATATATATCCACAGCCATCAAGTTCACCTACATGTGGAAGAGCACCTGGAAATGGGACTTTATTTCTTCTTTCCACTCTATGTGATTTTCTTTCTGCATTCTTTTGGTTTGCCTTTTTGTTTTGCCATCTGTTTAAAAATAATCTGTGTCAGAGAACAAGGAGAGCGTCAGAACATGCTCACAGCAGCACCATAAATAGTCCATGGTTGAAGGAACTTGCCAGCTCCTGGAGTTATTGAAAGATCATTTGCTGTGCCTGAACATTTGCAAATAAGGAGTGTATTCAGTTCTTAGTTTTCCCTGTAAGTTGTGGCATGTACAGTCCCAACTCTGAAGCCCACCATAACTGCTATTTTTTACTACTTCCAAACTGCATTTAATTATTTAAACCTTCTCTAGTAATCAGATTAATTCATTTGTCTTAATGCTAGATTATCAGGGTGATTTGTGGGGAAAGGAAATAAAAGGATACTTGCAGTGTGCTTCATGAGCTAGCAGCTGATTCTTACATGCTCTGGTTAAGTCTTTCTCATTTTCACCTGCTTTGTATATTGCTTCTCTCTGACAGCACCATAGAAAATAGCTAGCTTTGTCTAAAACTGGACTATTTACCATGCAAGCATTAAGTTGCCACTTTGAATATTTATGGACTCATCAGACAAACCCAGAGAGTGGAAAATACTAGCAGCACCTATAAGAAGGGTACCTTAAGCTGGTCACAGCAAGATCAGGTCTGCAAAAAGGAGGAATTCCCCATCTTCTTCATTGATAGTCCTGTAATACTGGCAGTGAAAGTTCTACCTGCTTCACATTTCCCTGGGCTCCACTTTTATCCAAATATGAGCTAAGGGTAGCAGAAAATTGAGGTGAATAGGTGAGTCGTCACTGAGTGCTACAGCCCTGATGTTCCACAGACGAGCCCTGAAGTCTTCTTCAGCGACTAGCATACCAAAATTATGTGGCTAACTATAACATCTGGCACTAGTGAATGATTAATGCTGCTTCCATGGCAGTGAAAAACCAAGAGGTTATTCATCTGGTTCATTACTTTTTAAGCTCCAACAGTCCAAAACCAGATAAGTTTTGTTTTAAAGCCAAAATAGTTCGGATAGAAGAGGATAGTTTGTGACAGCTGGAACAGCAAGTGGCCAATGATCAACTATTTTAAAGGAAGATGACTAATTCTCTCCTGTCACACATATAATCTATTTTAATATCAAACAAAGAGTGTAATTTGGAGAGACTGCATTATCCCCCAAGCCCTTGAACACTGAGAATTTCCTTCTCTATCTCATGTGAAGTTCTCCTCTCATTTCATGAGCAATTTCTGTAACATGTTTATTATGAGATTTTGAAATAAACTCTTCTCTTATACGATGGAGATTCATCTGGCTGCAAACACAAGAAATTTTGATTAATTCTACTGATGAAAATGTAGTAGAAGTCATAGTGAGAGCATCAGTTAGAGATAGGCAGAGGGGATTAAAATTTTGTTAGTTTTGTGCAAGTAGAGGATTTAAAATTATGTTTTGAAATATTTGAAGGAAAATTTATAGATGCATTGGGGTTTCTTTTCTTTTTATTAGGGTAGATCACAGTGCTACTCATATAGCTTAACACTGCTGAGGGGGAGAGCAATCCTAGAGTCTCTTGCATTGCCTTTTGAAGAATTTTGGCAGTACAGCTCCTACCACAGATCCTTTTCCCACTTTCACATAGAAAAAAAAATTGGCCATATGTCTTACAGTTTCTTCCACTGTGCTACTCTGATCTCAAGAATGACATCAAAGAAACTGCAAAGGACCATATTCATTAGAAAAACTCACAGATTTGCAGTAGGAACTGAGCTCTTTGAAGACTTGGAAGCAAGATCACATTGCTGCCCCATCCTTTAGTTTTGCATGAGGAATAGGGTGCAAAGATTCAGCCAGCATTTCCTCAGTTTAGAAAGAGCATTCAACACCAAAAATCTGTTCCCTTCTACACTGTGCTAGAGGTCCTTGATCATTTTATGCAATATTTATAGACCATTTAAAAGCACTGATGGCATAGAAATTGCCTTAGAGAGTCTAAGCATCTACACTTGAAAACAGCAAGAGAAAATCAAAGTGTAGCAAGTGCCTCTTGAGCAACTACAAGCTTGTTTTTCTAGATGCAAGAGGTAAGACTTGAAGACTTCACCAGAAGAATAAATGGCATATTCTCAGGACAAATTGTATGCCAATCAAAAGGAGAAACAAAACTTCTTTGTAATTCCCCCTGAGTAGACATGACAGGCAGAGCTTCACTTCAGATGGTGAAAATCTGGCAAAAAAAAATAAACTACTGAAAATCAGGTCTAAGCAAGAGACACCTCAGACACTTTCCCTAACCTGCACATTCATCAGCCCTCTCTAAAATTATGCATTTAGTGGGTGCCAAATTTTACTGCAATCATTCAAAACCTAGAGAACAACCATCACTTCTCATCCTGCTTCCTCCAACACATAAATTATGAAGTACTTACCTATTTCATCCATAGCTCATTCTGAATGTTTTTTAATAGCATTAACCTAATCCCACATAGGCTGAGACCTCAGTCCTTGATAATCAGTTCAGAGTGCTGGTTGTTAAAACTAAACAAACTCTCACCCAGACCCTGCTAGGCTTGTTGGCCTTCTGGTTTGTTTAGGTGCCCGGGGAAAGGCACACAAAGAAATCCAAACAGTGAAACTGCACTTTGAGATTATTTAAGGAAATTGTATATACTCAGAAGCACATAAATAAATGTTTTTAAAACATAGGAATTGACAGAACAAGAGATAATTAACAAAAAACAAACAACCTCTTCTCAGTGGAAAAACTATTTCTGCAGATTAATAGTATCATGCTTGAAGTAAGAATTGAGCACCAGACGAGTCAGAAGCACCTGCAACTTCAAGAGAAGATAAGCATTGTTCCAGGGGCTTCAATGCATCATCTTTGTGCCACAAAGATCCATGAACAGAGCACAATCCAAAATCATTTGTGAGATGAAGTGCTTTCAAAAGAGGAAGTAACATCTTTCAAGCCCCAAAGTGGTTACTTTCAGTAGAAAAGTTACTACACTGACACTCATCTCCTCAGCTTGCAGTGTGGTTACCTGAACATAAGTAGTAAGAGCTAAGAAAAGAGAGGTCAAGTATTTACCCTCCTGCTTCAGTGACTCCTGCTAAAGTTTGTCTGGCTGCAGCAGGATTTCAGAGAGGTGAGTGGTACCTAACTGTGCATTGATGCTTTGGGTTACAGAGTGAGTGAAGTATAGAAAGGCAACTTGGACTGAAAGTCCACTTCTGCTGTGAAAATCTCACATTTTCATGTTCTTTTAAGTTTGATAACAGCAGCAGGCTTTTTTAAAAAAAAACTCTGCAAGCGCTATATGGCATTTAAATAGCAGATCTAATATAATTATGTGTAAGTTGGAACAATTATCTGAAAATCACGCAGTAAAAAAAAAGGAGAAAAAGCACTCAGCCATCACAAATGAAAATGCCAGAAGGGACCTAAGCCTTCATTATAGATTGATGACCAGCTAAATTATATTGCCAGAGCACACGCAAGGCCATCATTGACAGTCTAATTCCAGCTTACCTCTGTGGAGACATGAGAAATTCTTCTCTCAGCCCATACTCAGAAAGCAGATGAAAAGAGCGTGAAAATTAAAAGCTTCATATAGATCTACTGGATCATACTGATACTACACCAGAACTTCATTAAAGAGGTTACAGGGTCTTAATATTTCTCCAGTTGTCTCAGTAGCCACTCTAATAACAAATGTAATTGATAGATGTTGAGTGTGCAAATAAGGACAGTCACCAACCCTTTTACTCTGGAAAGTCAATTTTCTCACACATGCACTCTTGAGTTGCAAGTTCAAAGTGGTACAAGCTTGCTTAGCCAGGATGCAGGTGATGGTGGAGCGGGACCATCACCATGGAAGCAGAGAGGGTAGGAATGAGAACTGCTGCTGGAGTGTATCTGCAGCACACAGAGCAATGCAGAAGAAGGACCCACTAGCTGGAACTGGTTTTGTGACAGTGTAAGGCACCAAATCCAAACTGGTTAGCTCTGCTGTGGCTCAGGGATCAGGTTAATAGAGCAGCACTGAAGTAAAACAGTTATCTGATTTTTTCATCAGGGGCAACACTGTGCCCCAACAGCCCTTCACAATTTCTTAGCATGTGCCATGTGTACAACAGAGCTGTTTTTCTGCTCTGGTTCCTTCTATGAACTGCAACCCAATCTTTTATATTCAATATTGGCACATGGGTGAAATATGGTGGTTAGACCTGCCAGGCTGCAGCAGTACTGATGGTTGTGGCAGTATCACCAACAGAACAAGCAGGTTATTGTAAAACCTTAAACTGAAACAAGGTAGGTTTAATTTTTTTACTGGTGCAAAATGCTTTATTGTGTGGGTGGTGAGACACTGGCACAGGCTGTCCAGAGGAGCTGTAGATTTCTCAACCCTGCAAATGTTCAAGGCCAGGCTGGATGGGACTTTGAGCAACCTAATCTTCTGAAGGTATCCTTGCCCATTATGAGGGAGGCAAAACTAGATGATCATTGATCCCTTGCAACCCAAATCATTCTAGAACTCTCTGATTCACTGAACTAGGGAAAAGTTTGACCCATACTTCCCTTAGGAGAAGAGGGAAGAGTTATTTTCCCCTCCTCAAACAAATGGACTGCTTGTGTGCCTGGTCTTCAACGCAGAGGGGCTGTACAGCACTTTTCACAACCATGCTGGTTTCTGCTCCTGCTTCAGGGGCAATCTGCCACTCCAAGGATCTACCAAGAAAGCAGGGAAGAAACCCAAAAGCAATGAAATGCAAAGGATGCTGAGAATAGTTTTTAAAAGTCAGGTTCCCCAAGCAGAGAGGACAGAAGGTACAGACACAAGCCCTCAGCCTTGTGAAATGTTGCACTTTTCACAGACCTTGGTCAAAGCGAGCACAGCATCACTTCCCAGAGACCATCAGGAGGGAGCTGCACCTTAGTTTGTGACCATGGGGAATAAGTAGAGATTCTTCATACTCCCCTTCACAGTTTCTCTGGGGAAATACTATATGCTCAAAAAATGCTTTAAAAATCAAAATGTCATCTGCCTTGCAAATGGCAGTGTATGTGTCTGCAAACTTCTTCACTTTTTCCTCAGGGTAGATACAGAGCTAGCTGTTCTTATATCATCAAACCAGTCATTAAGCCTAGACCACACTACAGAAAATAGAAACATAATGAAAGATTTTCTTGTGCATATAGGCATGATTATAGATAGTGCTTTATTTTTTTACATGGAGAGGCTATTTTAGTTTCTTATTTTTAGTTTCCTATTTTAGTGTCAAAAGAAAGCTTCACCTGTTCCCCTTAAGGACAGACATATGGAGGATGGTATTTCCAAATTGATAAGGGCATACCTTTACGAGAAAAATTCTTGCAGATACACCAATATCTACACAGCATCACACAATAGTTGCATATTTCAGGCATACAAATCTATTACAGCTATCTTTGGGTGAGGGAGGACTCATTAATTAGCTACATCAATATTAAGGCTGACTGACTCAGATGGCTGAGGTGCTGGAGTTGAGACTGAAGAACAAAAAAATTGCAAAACACCAGAAGCATCTTTACCATCACTCCCACCTTGATATGTAAGGTTTGATCTGGACAAGCCTCATAAAACTAAAAAAAGAAATGGAAATTTTTCTGTCATTGCAATGGACTTTTTCACATCTTTATTTTGCAATTTGGATTTTAAGTTTTCTAGCTAGTAACTGCCAAACAGCAGAGAATGTCACTGTGATTTATAGACTTTTGTGATTTTTTTTTTCCAGCAGCATTTTCCAAGGGAGTTAATTCCGCATGAAACACAATTATTTCTTTTTATGTTCCTCCAAAACTTATGAAATAATTTTGATATATACCCTCACTCCAGAAGCATCAGAATGTTCCAGCTCTGTGTCTTAAACAATGAAATTACCATATTTTGTATGAAAACATAGATTACAGCAGTTTAATTAAGACAGTTATGGAAAAGTGAACAAATATCAGAGTAAAATGTTCATCATTCAGTGAAAGACAAAATGCTACTTTTTTTCTTTTTAATCATCTGTATATTTGGCAGGGGAAAATATGTCCTAGACAAATAGAGTTTTCTTCCTGCTATCCCTAGAATGGAGCTGTATTCAAAAGTACAGGCAAAGTGGACTTTAATCACAATATTGGGCTAAGCAAGTGCAGCACAGAGCAGGAGAGAGAGTACATGGTACCTCATTAGAAATGGCCCTCTTCCTTCTCTGTGTGCAGATCCAGAATTAGCAAGTCTGGCTTTTCAACATAGATGAGGAAGCCAAACTTGTTATTCCCTTATTAAGAAGGGATACTACTATTATAATTCAAGCTGGAGAAATTCAGATTTCTTATTCTGAGGAGAAGTTCAAGGCACTGGCACATTCCATATCACAAA
>VWZN01012199.1:249478-346716 GCA_013396955.1 Regulus satrapa
CAAAAAAAAAAAAAAAAAAAACCACACTTCATTTTGACTGTTCTTAAATATTTTGTGTTATATTTTTTCATCTGCCTCTGAAATAAATGAGAACAGTAATAAAGTCAAAGTGAACCTTTTATATAACCAATATTTTGATATTTTTCCACACATATATTTTGACATAGCCATGGTCACGATTCAATTTAGTTTCTTTCAAATAGCATATGCTGACAGAATACTGTTACTTCTACAATGGTCCACAAACTATGATTAGAAATTAACTTGTTTGTTAATAGTGAACAAACAGATGTATTTTTCCACTGGTGACGACACATGGCAAGGCCCTGGGATACTTAAATGTCCCCTAGACTTAGAAGCAATATTACATCAGAGGAATACTATTGCACACAGGAGACTGAACTCTCCCTAGACCAGCCTGGCTCTGCAGAGTGGACTTCTCCAGAAGGAATGCCTGTTCACACCTGTGCTCCAACAATGGACTCTCCATCCCAGACTTCCTACTTTCTGCTAATGCAGCTGTGAAAGGGGGACTAAAGAAAAGGAGGGAAACCGTATTTAGCACTTTCCCAGTGTCTGAAATGGCCCTTTCCTTGTTATTCACCATGTTTCTTAGTGCCTCAGCAAAGGCTTTCAAATGCTCATATTCCAAAATGCACATTGACTGCAGTGCACTCCTCCCTGGTCTGCAATTGATCTAGTTGGTTTCTCCTCTGTTTGTTTGCTTGGGTATAGCTGCATTACTTTTACACTTTAAGGCCCTCAGGTTACACAGCTATTACCTGTCACACCCCATTTACCACCTGTCTTCGTGGACACCAGCAGTCCTACCTAAATGACAAAGAAAATAGTAATAGCTAAGTCAAAGGAAAAGGAGACCCAGATATCCAGAAAATGAATGAGAGAGGGAGAAAAAGCAGAGGCTGAGTGCAGAAGGCAGTGAAAAATTACTTGCTCCTATCCTTTTATGTGGGATATTGTTCCCTTGGAATGAACTGGGGTGCACCCATTCAGCCAAGGCACAGAAGTAATAAAGGCTGTTGTACAGCTGGGTGTTTCACCAGGGGGACAAAGGGGCTTCAGACTTTCTACCTGGAGGCATCAGTTCAAATCACCCCCACCTCCACTACAGGCAATTAACAGTGGTGGGAGCACAGACTGCCTCAGTGGAGGAAAGGAGACATCACCCCAACATATTTTTTTAATAATTATGCTAATGATCAGCAGAAGTGGGAGAGAGCATACCTGTCCTAACCATCTGTGTGACTCATTAATGTGTTCTGAATAGAAATAGGCTGGGACAATCCAGGCCAGAAACTGCACTGAAAAAAAGCTGCTCAGAAGTGACTACGACAAATATTAAAATGAGGAAACCTGTGGAAAAACTGAGAATTATGGGGAAAAAATTGCAATGAAACAATAATAGCTTGTATGTATCTAATGACTCTCAATCCAAAGGAATCCACAAGATTTTGCAGCTCAGTAAGGGAACTAATTAAGAGAGGTCACTTTACCCAGAATTGAAATGGATCTGCCTATTCTGCAAGTGTCTGGTTTACAAAAATCATTAATAGTACAGCAGCAGTAGTACAATATTACTTGGGTCTGGAAGCACAAAATAACACCAAAATCATCTAAAGGCTCTGGCACATATGTCATTCAGCCTGGTTTCTAGTTTGATCAGGAAGGGAGTTTGAGTTTATCCCTTCAAATACTGTGTAGGAACCAGATTTTCTGAAGTCAGCAACACAGGGATGTCTGTGCCTGAGCTATTCTCCCTAGCTCCTCTTAAAGACAGCAAATGGCAACAAGTACTTTTAGGACACAATCCGTGTGATTGACAACAGTGTGATTCATTTCAATGTGTGTGATTTGTGTGATTTGATTTTAGCACACAATTCATGCGATTCATTTTAAAATGGGAAGACTCATGTCCTAAAATTATAACCATATTCTGGATGTAAAGGGAATCCTGGCACATAGCTTGAACATAAATAGTTTTATTGTGATTTTTAAAAAATTTCTGTCAGTTGAAGACTACTGATATATATAGACACAAGATGCTGTGTGCAAAACACCCAAATTTGCTGGGATTATTTTTTTTCTTTTTGTTTTTTAAGTAAAGAGAAGAAAAACATAGCAAAATTAAAGTGACTGCAAAATAGCAAAGTGTAGGCTCTTCTGGTCACCATTTGCTCTCGCAATGGTGCCCCTATCTTTCTGCACTCTTTGCATTTCTTACATTGTAACATTTTATGTTCTATTTCCTCTTTCAGGGTGGAAGCAGTTCTGTAAGTGCCAAATCACCACATTATGGGAGAAGTAAGAGTTCGGAATACTTGGAGAAACACTACAGAGACCACAACTTCCTTTTCTCTTGCATCTCACACCTCTTTTTATTTTTCTTTTCCTTTATTTGGAGTTTAAGATCAAGATAGTAATTGCTTGGAGGGCATAGCCAGCAGCAAGGTCTGCTAATGCATAATCTGAAGAGAACATGCAAGGAAATAAGGAGAAATCTGCAAGGCAAAATTTCTGAAAGAGGAAATAACTGCAGCAAGAAAGGTAAGCTTTTTAGAACAGACCTCAAGGTCTTTCAGGAATCATCTGTGATTTTAACAGACCATATTTCTGAGTAGGGCAAGCAACATCTAGCTAAGCCCTGTTTCGATGCCTCTGCTCTTATTCTTCCAGAAAGTAAGTTTCATGTATAAAAATCAATATTTCTATATATTCTGCAATTATAGTAACCCAGTTGAATTCTAAAAATGACAATACTAAATCCCCAGAGAGAGTGTGAGAAACAGTGGCTTTAGCAAATGGCATGATCCTTGACAACATGGGGAAATTACTCATTTCTTAAAGATTTTTACTATTTCAGAGAGTAACTATTTTCTCTGAGCTTTGTATTTTCAAGAATACTAACGAAAGTTTTAATCTAACATAAGTGAACAATTATGTTCAACATTTAGAGAAGGCAAAAACAAGTATTGCCTCCAATGACCTGATTCTGAAGGTGCAACCAGAACTACTACAGAAAGCAGTAGTTCAACAGGTAGTTCTACTTTAAACAGCTACTATGACACTTAAATATTCATGTTCCTTTACATTTACAAGAAAAGCTCTCATAGTAGATAAGCAATTTCTTTGCTAAGTATATAATTATATTAATTGTCTAGGAGTCTTGCTGCAAATGGATGTAGCTCCTTACATATAAAGACATGATAAAACTGAACCATATT
Source organism: Regulus satrapa (assembly GCA_013396955.1). NCBI lineage: Eukaryota > Metazoa > Chordata > Aves > Passeriformes > Regulidae > Regulus > Regulus satrapa. Next base: position 252,721 of record VWZN01012199.1, read on the forward strand.
CTGTAAGGTGGGATGCAATGAGAAAGCAGATATGATGCAACATAGAAGTCTGTCAAGAAGCAGTGTTTATGAAGATCCCAAGGATTTTTTTTAAATGCATTCAGAGCAGATGGTATGATAGGAGCACGTCCTCTGTGCAAGAGATATCAGAAGCTAGAAAAATGGTGTATTTTCATTTCATTAGATTTGAACCATCTGGCTGTGGTAGGAGATTTTGAACTGAGCAAATCCAAGTCCTCACAGATCCTTCATGACCCAAAGCATCTCAGTCATCCCTGGTTTTTGCAATTAATCCATGCAAAAGTCACAAGTTCACCTTTTCTCATTTTACCAGTGTACCCTATCTGTGCATATTCTGCCTTTTCTCCTTGCTCTTGAAGCTCTGGGCAATGAGCATCACCATTAAACAGCAATTTACTGGTCAGATCTTGCTTACATTTTTAAGTGCTTTTACAAGCTTTCTTAAAACATTTTCTTTTTCATGTCAATGCCCTTTGGGATCATTGTCATAATCATTTTACAAATGCTCTTACCAATTTCTGACATATATAGACATTAAGTGACCTGCTTAATGCTACCAGAATTCTCTTGCTAAGAGAAACCAGTAGAGGACATAGGGCTGAATTTCAGGAATATCTCTCACTCCTCTCCCAGTATTTTGATCACAGTTTTCCTTTTCCTGATGGAAAGTCAACATGAGTAAAATATATTAAAGCCATGGTCAGCACTGAGGAATGATTCACTAATAACATGAAAACTGTAAAGTTATGAGGAGAGAAAGATGTTGCTGCACATGGAAAATGGAAGAGCTGCAGTGTGGCTCTTGGGCTTGGTGAAATGTGTCATCTAGTTTTAGAGATGGTATTCAGTATTGGGTTGTAGACACCAGTCAGAGGAAGCAGCTCAACAAACCCAGATACCTTGCACCACTTGGGATGCAGCACCATTTGGGATACCCTAGGATTTCTGAGATGGCTGACCTGCTCTGCAACATCATTTTTAGCACAGCACCAATAGACTTTGAAAGAAGTCTCTGTTTTCTTGTTGGTTGACCATAACTGACCAGTCCTGGAGCCACTGGAGAGGAGCAGCAGTTCTCTAGGCTTTCCAAAGGATGTGGAGGACCCTAGGGTGGTAGGAAGGGTGGCAAAAGACAAAGCAGAAAAAGCCAAGTACAGTGCATGGTGGTTGAAAAGATGAAGCCTGCAGTCCAGAAATCAGAACAGTGGCCACATGTTGGGACCAGTGAATCTCCTCTTTGCCTGTATCATATGAGACTGTGGACAGTCACCTTTGGGCCAAAACTGTGAAAGAGATTTTGGCATCTACAAACCATTCCCAGGGAGAGCTAAAATGCAGTGCAATAAAAAGCGGGATTCTCAGTAGTAAGCACATTAAGTTTTGGGCCAGGGTACAAAGTCACCTAGAAGGAACCCCAAAAGGGTGTCCTCCTTCAGATCAGGCACCGCCATGATGCCAGTATCCCCACCTGGCACCCACACAGAGGCATCCCTTTAGGGGATAACTGACAACTGCCTCAGTCTTTTAGAAGAGGCTGGGGGGCAGAGTCCTTGCCATTTTAATAAAGGATGGGAGTAAATTCTCCCCCGTGTGGAAAGCAATGGCTTGTGGTACCACCATGAAACTGCAGATTCCTGAATTTATCTTTCCAAGACAGTGTTTTAGACATAGGACTGGAAGTAAGCAGGGAAGGAAGCTTAACTCCTTCATTTTGCCTGTGATACAGAAACATGAGGTACTTAGTCTTGGAATGTGGAGTGTCCAAGTCTCACCCTGTGGCCAGGCAATTTCAGGTCCATGTACAAAAGGGATATATGGGGCTCCAGCTGTGTACTCTGTATTAATATATCCCTGGGCAAAGCTAAACATTGCAGAGACAAAAAACCTGAAATCAGCAATGCTGCTAGGGTGAATCATAGCATTGCCTTGTCTAAACAAGGTCCCCATGGAATTGTTTCCTGCACATAGGGGATGCACAAGCAGTCTCACAGAGCCTGAACAGAGAATCAAAAGCCAGCTCTCAGTTTGGGGTGACTTCCTCACAAGCTGTGCATTGCTCTGAAAATAACAAGCGTGTTGCTGTAATATAGTGTTCTAAACAACTGAAAGTGCTGGAAAGAAATGACACCACCTAATAGCCTAATTACTGCATGCAAGAGAAGCACAACACCTTAGTCAGGTCCTTTTATGTCTTCTTCTTCTTCTCTGTTGCTGAACACAAATCTCAAGCCAAAGAGTGTTGTCATCCTTTGAGTATATTAATTCAGGTCAAAATTGATATTAATGATCCTTTTCCAAGGAATCACACATTCTAGTATAACGCTCAGTCTGAAGTCCAGTTTAGCCATGTTGTAGTGTTCTGGGACCTCTGGAAAATTATCTCATGTATCACTGGATAGCAACCCAGGAGAATTTTGATTTTGGCTAGGATTCATAATACTTATTCTGAATGATGGATCAGCTACATTATACAGCTCATATTTCTCATAAAACTTTTGCTCGTAAATCAAAAGGGATACAACTTCCTATGTATTTCATCTAATGAAATATAGATTAGTCTAGGGGTAGATTTTTGGAAGCCTGTTTAATGAAAGTTAGTCGATGTTTCTTCTCATCGGCCTTTTTTGTAAAAAGAAAAAAAAAAAAAAAAAAGCCCCCCAAAACACAACACCAAAATGGAGTAAGATACATCTATTATAAAGGTATTAGCACAGAGACATTTACAGGAGTCAAAGCAATGGATTATTTTTCACATACCTGCCTCAGATGATAAACTGTTTCTGAGGTGCCAAGTAATGTCCTAAATGTTCTATTCACCGAAATCCTACAAACACTTTAAGTACTATTGGTTCCCCAGAGTTGATCCAATATTGAGGATAACCTTGTAAGGCTGTCAGTAAGTGCTGAGATAGCACAGCATACGCTGAAGCCAATGAGCTCTAATTACAAATTAAAGGTACCCATCTCAGCACACAGGGTGGCCATAAGAAACAAGATGAATACAATTTTTATTCTGCTCTGTGTAAGTCGTTCAGCCCTTCATTTAAAGCATCTGTTTATTTTTCACATGCACAGGATTTCTGCCTTCAACTCAGTGTAAATCAGGAGCAGAGCAGAGCAGAGGCAAGAGAGGTCTTCCAGGAGTGGTTCTCTCTGCAGGAAGTAAGCCCAGCTCTCAGGCGACAGAGGTGGAAAACTCACAGGAATAGGGAGCTCTCTTTCCTGCCCTGCTAGAGGCTTCCTCTGAACTACTTCCCCAGGAGCCACAAGCTCCTACCTCCCTGACACTTTCCATGCCCAGATGAGACCAGAAAGGGAACCCTTTTATCAAGGGTTGATAAAATCAGTAATGTCTCAGCACAATCAGCTGGGTTGGGTTATGACAATTATTAAGGGCTTTGCACAGCTGCCTCCAGAGCTAAGAGCTGGTCAGGGTGCAGGTAAAAACCCAGAATGTGAGACTGTGGAGAATATAGCAAGCACTGGGAGAGAAAATAATAGCAAAGCAGGAGTGAATGTGCTGTGGATGAAAAGAGACACAGAGGCCCCTGGAGCAATACAGCAAAGGGTAAGACAGCCTGATGCCAACCACTGCAGGGCCATTGTACAGTGGAGTCAGTGGAGTGTCATTAACTTACAAGAGCTGTTGTGTGTCCCAGGAAAATGTTTTGGAATGGACTGTGAAACTACTGCCTGCCCAGAGCAGCCCTTACTCTGCTGGCAGCTACCAGGGCATGTGGAGCACTGAAGAGCAGATCCTCCACACAGTAGAGCAACATGACTGAGAAGCTCATCACAGTGAGTGAGAGCTGGAGAGGGAGTATAAAAGAAGCAACTCCATTCTCCCTAAAGGACATCATAGAGATATAATGGAGATGTCCTCAGAGGCCCTGTCAGACGTGATAGGAGAGTGCATTTCCAATTATCTGCTCATCTGAAAGGTGAGTAATGGGTGTCACTCACAGTCAGGCTTATAGAAAAAATGCACTGCTCCTTTGAGCATGACATTTTTTGCCCAATTCAGATAACAGAAGCATAATCACAGAGTTCATTCTTCCCCAGGAGCATACTCCTGACATTTTTTTAGGAGCAAAACATATCCAAGTAAAGTAACTCATACCACCCAAGCCCATGGAAATTTCTTTGCAAGGAAGTTTGAGAATACTGTGAAAATCCCCATATGCCCCCACTGCAATTTGCTGCTCCAGGGAACAGTTTAAATTTGCTCCCCTAATCTCCATGGATCTTGAGGGATCTTTACAAACCACAGGACTACCAACCTCTGCTCTGGCTCTCAGAGAAGATGATAGAATGATTTAAGGGACTCTGCTCCACTGTGAATATCCATAGTGAGCATTCAATATCCCCTGCACAACTTTTCAGCACAATCATACGCTCCTTTTGGAAAGAGGAAAAGAAAATTTATGATAGCTTTCTCTTCCTGGCTTTATCTTGCACCATTGCCAGTTCCCTGGTCAGGTGGAAAATAGTTTGTACTCCAGCCTCTAATAGATGATCCTCTCTAGACTTGTCATATATTTAGTGTTCAAGTCTTAGATATGTTCCTGAAGACTGTCTTAGAAGGAAAATAAATTCCAAGCTCATTTTGTTATCTTCTGCTCTCTTCCTCTTTCTAATTGCCATAAGAACTCTCCTGGGTTTGGTTGTTTGTTTTTTGTTTTTTTTAACTTAATCATTTGCTGTGCGGTGCTGTGGTTATTTACACACACAAAGCTGCAGAGAGTCAAATATTAAACACGGCACAGGATCACATGTAAACCTCACATAAGAGAGTCTAAATTTCAGGACTGAATGCAAATAGAAGTGTTCAGTGAGCACAATTGCTACCAAGAAAAAACCCACAGCATTAATGAACAAAGATTTCCTCCAAGAATTAAGTAAATGCCAAAAGGAATAAATGACAAGGTTGACATTTTAATAGTGAACTTTCCTTCTGAGTCACAGCTGTGGGCTGTGAATTGTGCTGAGCTTATGCTCAAAGGATGTTGATTAACTTGTTTTCAAATTGCTTAGCAGCATGTACTATTTAACACACTTAGTTCATGCATCCATAAGCAATTTCTTCCCCTTTCTTTTTTAAGATGTGATTTTTGTGATTTCCTTGCAATTTTTTTTTTCTTATGTAACAGATGTTCTTGAAAACCACCAGATCTTTTTTTAATTTTTTATACAGAAGAGGAAGACAAAATTGGCAAAAATTTGAGGTTTTTCATGAAGTTGAAGAGGCCTCACTCTCTTATTTCTATATATATGTTTATTGCTCTTTTTGGACAAAATGGATGTACAGTGCACAGACAAGCTAGACTTTCTGTGTGCCCTTTCCACCACAGCAATTTGCACTCATTGAAAAGTGTTAGGTTTTTAAGTTGTTTTCCAGCACCCATTAAATAGAGTTGGATGCTACTACCTATGTAGCTAGTACCTAGATCTCAATTTTTGCCATTTGTTCTCTACAATGGCTTTTTTTTATGACACTTAAAGTTAAGCATTCATTCCAAACAGAAATTAATTGCTCAGTTTTAAGTTTATTTTGTTTCGAACCTTGTGAGATCAGAGAGAAAAGTTTTTGTTTAAGTAAATTGGTGTGGCTGAAAAACTGCCCTGCGTCCTTCATATTGGATCATCCTATTCAAAATATCAAAAGGAAAGGGAAAATGCAGATGTTGTTCAGCCTTATTTTTGATACATGGCTTTATTCAGCTCTGTGTTTCTTTGCCGAGATCTCAACCACAACTATCACAAACTACCATGTTCATGGACAATAAAATACAACTGTTAACTACTGCAAAACCTTTTGCAGAGGTTGAGAACACATGATGGGGACACAGTCTTGGAAAATACTTCACTAGCAAGTGTCAAGGAGCTAAATGCTAATTCACCTTGGAGAGTTATTGAAAGTGTAGCCTGTATTTCAGTACATCTTGATTAAAATAGTCAACTGAGTCCCATTAAAAATAATATGGGGATGGCACTGATAATTTGTAATCTCATTGTCCAAAAGATGCCCTGGAGTTCAAAATTTGCCATAACCAATACATGTCTGAGAAGTCCAGTGCAATCAACTGCCTGTTGTAGATGATCAAAGACTGACAAAGGAGGACCACAAAGTAGCAAACATTGGTAGTAAGTAAGAGAAACCTTCTCAATTACTATCATAGCGACCAACAGATAACAGGTTAATAAGAGATCTTAGTGCTTAAGAGAAAAAGGTGACCACACAGATAATAACAAGGGAGAAAGGAGGACCCTGCTGATAAACATTTCCAAAATCTGGTTGATCTAAGCAAGACCTAATAGAGTGTTATACATTAGTGAANTGTTCTCTAAGAAGTAGAATTAATGCCATTTGGGGGGGAGAGGGTTGTAGGGGTGGGTCCCCTTACCTCTCCTACAATTTATTCAGCCTGAACACTGCACAAGATTTAGCTGTATTTCACTTGCTCAGCATTCAGGGAATATATTGGACTAGGAGTGTTCACCCAGTGATTTTCTGGCTTGACTAATGAAGCTGCAGGAAGCCATATGCTTTTTCTAATTATCCATTATCCTCATTATTCAGTTACTGTCTGATTATTGATTCAAAAAGTCCAGCTCAGCATTGAGATTTAGATTCAGCAAATGAAATTTTCAAACTGCTTTAGAATAACCTAAAGAGGAAAAAAAACCTCACTAGCAAATTATACAATAATTAAGATAAATTACTGAGATCCCTCTGAGACATGAAATTAAAAGTAATGTGAGAAGTTAAAACACAAGACTGGGAGATTCTTACACCATTTTTCCAGTATTCCCCACCTCCTCATTGTCATATTTGGCTCACTTCATTGTACATTACTACAAAACTTTCAGAAAAGATGTCAAAATACCTGTAAAAAGATAAAAATCTAGAAATCTCAGTTTATAAGGTATGAATGAGACTGACAGCCTGTGAGGTCACAGGAAGAGGATAGAGAAAAATTTTGAACTAAGTATTGCTTGCAAATTCCCACCTTATTCTCAGTAATATTTTTCCTTTCTTATTTTAAGATAGTGGTATCATTTAGCTGGGGGAACTGGGATATAAACATGAATTCAGAAGAATTTATCTGAAATGTTCTTTGTAACTCACAGAGTTGAGTGGATGATATAGTGATTATCCACGTTCAGATTTGTCAGAGATTAGCCCCAGTTATCCAGTCTTCTATCATCTTGGTGAATGCAGTTCACATTATGCATACAGCTGGACAGCTTTCCTGACTGGAGGCAGGAGGTGCCTTACTAGTGCATAGTTTTTGCAATTGAGTACAACCTGTTATGTCTTGAAAATGGTTTTTGCCCCCATCCTCATTTTGGGTACATCTCATCATACATTGCTCAGAAATGAAGCCAGAGGAATAGTTTGGGATTGGTTTTTGCTTTCATGAGAACAGAACAAGATGGGAAATTACTTCTAGTGCATTTCCCGCATCTCTCATCTGTGTTACTTGGTTCTTCGTTGAATCCTATCACGTGTAGGAGATAAAGCACGTTGCATACACAGAGAACACTCCATATGCTGCATCGATGGTGGTGGTTCTTTCTCAGTTGTACTTTCTCATAATTTATTTCCAAGATGCGGGCTCACTTCTTTGTGTGCTTCATAACACACTGTTTATTTTGGGGGAGCCCAACAGCTCTTTCATATTTTAGTAAAAAAGCAATCCATCAGTCATAATTAGACACACTGAACCAGACTATGCAGTGTGGCAGAGGAATGCTCAGTGTGAGGGAAGGAGGACACAGTTCATGACTGATGACAGTTGTCATTTGACTTCATTGGTATGGCTTAAAATATTTTAAGAAAGCATACATGCATTAATTAGCATCTTTCGTTATGTGTTTCTTCATGAACCACAGAAGACCCCAGGTTGGAAGGAACCTCAGAATATTATCTGGTCCAACTGTTCATCGCATCTTGAAAACCTCCATCGATGGGAACTCTACCACATCCCTGGGGAAGTTGTTCCAGTGACTGGTTGCTATCACTGTAAAAAATATCTTTCTTACACCAAGATGAAACCAAGCCTTGTTGCCACTTGTCTTGTCCCTATGTGAAGAGAGATCATCCTTCCTCTTCCTAGCCACTGTAAGTACTGGAGAACTGTGATGAGGTCCTCCCAGGCCTTCTCTTCTCCAGGGAGAGAAGACATGGCTCCTTCAGTCTTTCTTCACAGGGCATATTCTCCAGCCCTTTGATCATTTCCATGGCATTCTTTTCAACCTTCTCCAGTCTGTCTGCATCTTCCTTGAGTTATGGGGATGAGAACAGGACATGATCCTTCAAGTGAGGTCTGACAAGTGCCAAGTAGAGTAGGGATGATCACATCCCTATCTTTACTAGTAAAGCCCCTTAAGAGGGCTTAACTAGTAGCTTTAGAATTTAGAGCCCCTAAAGTCCCTTTCTTTCTGAGTGGAGGTTCTGTTTTTTGGAGTGAATGTCCCAGGTAGACATGAAGCATTAGGGGAAATACTGGAAGGCAAGATGTGAGTTAAAACCCAGGAAAGGAGCCTTTCCATGACCTCCCACTAATTTCTGATATCACTTGATAGTATTTAGTGAGGTTATTCATAGAAGTTTGCAAATAAGCAGCACAGCACAATCCCAGTATATGCCATTCATGCTGTGTGATGAGAAATAGTCATGCCTTTGCTACTAGAATATCTTCCCTGTACCTACTCAATGTGGAGAAAAGCCCTGGCTAAACCTACCTGGATTCCTACTGAAATCTTCACAATTTTCTTAAACAGACATGAAACTTTTGCTCATCTTTCTGGACTCTGAAGTTCTGCTAAGTTATGATTTTGCAGAGAAGGAAATGCATTTTTTCAATATTTCATGCAGTAATGATTGGTTCAAATGTACTTTTCACAGCCAGAATAATGGCACACATTTGTCCCTCTAGGTTGCTTGCCAACCTTAATTGTAGATTTGTGTCAGATTGCCACCTTTTGACAACTAGAAATTATATCTCCCATTGTAAAGTTTTCACAGCACAGAGTTAAGAAAACATTCAGATCTTTAATTGATTTTTGTCACTTTTCAGCCATTTTGCTCCATTAGGCATTTCCTTTGATCTCCAACTTGTCACTTCTGGCTCCTAAAACAACATTATTTCTCTTGGAGAATTAGCCTAATCTGACAAGAGCCATTTTACCTTTCAGTGGAATATTTTATGGGTTGAACACTTCAATGGTGTTGCTCATCAGAAGCGTTTGTCATTCTTTGCACTTTATTGACTTTTATGTTACAATTAAATGAAGCTCTGAGAATAAAAACATTTGCTGGAGTAGGCCTCCATGACTTCCCACCTTGCAAAGTACATTTTGATCACATTGTATTTCATACAAGTTTTTCTGCTTGGAATAATATTTTTTACATAAAGTCAGATTTTCTTGACCTGGGTTGTTTTTTTGTTTAATTAATAGCATTTGCACTAGACAGTGGGAAGTCAGCAAAACTTTGTCACTTCTTTCCACTGCTTTGAAAGGGGCTGACAGATTTCAGAGATTTTAATTTCTGCTGCAGCAATATAGCAATGGATTGACAGCTGGCCCTCCAATTAATGCTTTGCAATGACCCATATAAGCATTCATAGTTAGAGCCTAGAAACTAAATTTGTGGACATGAGATCTATCATAATATATGCATAAAAGGCAAGTAACCATCTCATTATATCAGCTGTGAGACAAGATATGCTTTTCTGAAACTATGGCACTCTTGCTCCATTTGCAAAACACACAGGTCCCTCCAAGGCTGTGTCAGGGAACACAGCTGCCTTGTGCTGCGATAAGACAGTGCCAGACTCTGGCCCTGTTCTCTCTGATTTTGTCCTGGAGCTGTGCTGAGGCACTGCAGGTCTTCCCAGTCAGCTTTTCCAGCATGGGCACAGGGGGAGCAGAGGAGGTGAGCAGAGAGTGGTGAAGCTTGGCTGAGTCGAATGCATTCTCAGGGAGGGTGTGAGGCAAAAGGCATCTCACACCTCAGAGGGACACAGGAAATTAAGGAGCAAGTATACTGGAATGTGAACCTTTCTGGGGTGAAATTACCCAGGAATAGGTCCTAGCTCTCCAGAAATACCAAGCTGGCTGAGGGCCAAGGCAAGAAGTAGATGACTTGAAGGTCAGGGAGGCAATATATCAAGAGATTCAGCTGTCCTGCCCAAGCACCTTCCATCTTTTTTCTTTCACACCTCCCTGACGTTCACTAGGAGCTAATTTACCCTAATCTGTTCTGGCCCTCTGAAACACTACTGAAACAGGTTTCACCTTCCTCCCACACCACTGACATGGTGAACTTTGCTGCCGTCAACAACGGGCTCTGAACTCTCACCATCAGCAGCTCCAAGCCAGCCTCAGACACAGTGCTGTGTGGCTCATGGAGTCATGATAGAAAACAGAGGCAGGAGAGAAGTCAAAACTTTTGGATATTTTGGGTGTCTTGATTTCTTCAGCATAGTTCCTCACCTGTGAAGCATAATTCTTACAGACAACCCTCTCACACACTGCAGAACAGCCCCAGTTGTCCTTCTGCACCTGTGTCTCCAAGCTGTAGGAGCTGACAGTTGTCTGCTGCTCTCCATGAGGAAGAGACTAAATTTCCTTCAATTCACGGAGTGCAGCACTTTTTCTGAGCTCTCTTTCTCAGGAACTCCTTATTCTTTCCAATGCAAACACCTGTAGGCATCTTCTACAGAAGTGGGAAAAGCCATGGATTGAGTACACTTTGACATCTGTACTAGTTTTGTCATATGAATGCAATTTAGTCAGTGGAGTTTGGTGAGCCAATGACCACACATGTATCATTCCAGATTGAGCTGAAGTGTTCTATAAGCCATTTTGCAAGCTTAGGCTGGTACCCCAAACTTAAGGATGTCAGAATGTTTGAGGTGTCCTTGGGGATCTCACCTAGCTGTCACTTTCTGGAGCCCATTGATGCTAAGCCCTTCCAGCTTGGTGTGGAAAGCTACAGGAGCCCCAGCAGATCCCTCCAGATTTTTCTTATTCATCTTCCTTCAAACTGGCTTGAAAGTGTGTTAAATCAATACAGGACTAAAATAAACAAACAAATCAGACCTCGAATTTCCATATGAAGTCAAATCTTCCAAACATCATCTTCCTCTATTAAGTCTGGGCAAAAGTGGGCCAAACTTTTCAGCTCTATCTGTTAAGACAAGAAAGAAAGAAAAAAAAAAAGGCAAAAATGAATCCTTCTTTCCTGACAGATTCAGTCCAATGTTATCACAAATTCCCTGCATTCCTAGACCCTGTTTTGACTGACTGAGGCACAGAGGAGGTGCTACATCAGCTGACAGACCATGTCACCCCATATTATGAGGTTCCTGTATCTTGTTGCTTAAAGTAAAAAATAAGGTTGGGGATTTTTTCCCCCAAAAGGGAGGCTTAATTGAGGTAATAACACATTAAGACCAACTGCACATTGCACTTCAGCAACAGTGATAAGCAAATCAATTTCTGTTCACTCATTGCTTTTGATTTCTTTGCTAAGGCTTCAATGGCTTGGAAAAAGTGCATTCAAAAATTCTCAGGATGAAGGCTGTAGCTGTAAATTGTATTAAAGAGGACAATGAAGGCATCTAAAAAGGGGTTATTTGTGCAAAAAAGATAGTGTCTGTGAGGGCTGAGGTTAAAAAGTGAAGTACCCCACAATTGGGACGACCACTGTAACACTGAGATGGTTTTCTTCCAGACAAAGCAGGTTGCTTTAACTCTGTCATCTCTGTACACATAAATTCATGGAAGAATATGTTTCTTTTCCTTTAAAATCCCTGTAAATATGCATTTGTTTTTCTTTAAAATCCCTCCTGGAACAAAAAATGTCACTGCATTCATTTCCATTCCCCCAGTGCTGAAAGGAAGAGAGAACAAACATATGACAGATGTTATTCATACTGTAAAGTGCTGTTGGAAGACATTCAGATACTGAGTGATAATATATTTAAAATTCATTATAGAAAATACTTCATAGTATGTCTCATGTAAGACATGGCCTAACAAGGAAGGTGTGTCAAGGCTTCCTTTGCAGGTAGTGCCTGATTCCTCCAAATCAGGGGTGAGGGAGGGTGGTCTTATGCATTGAGGACTGTACAGGAACATCCCCGTTACAGGAATTCACCATGCAAGGGAGAAGGAAAATCATGATACAGCATAGATCCCAATTCTTTTTTAATAACCAGCTATATTTTGAATGTTAATATTTTGATTTGTCTTTTGGGTATTGCCCTTACTCTGATGATACATTAATTTAATAAATGCTTGCAATTACATAAATCCTTCAAACCACTGACTGACTCTATTTAATCTGATTGTCATTCCCCACACAAAACCAATAGGGCTGATCCTCTTTCCATTGAAGTTAACAACAAAGACCTAAAACTGCTCCATGAGAAAGAGGATTAGGTTCTGAATTGGGACGAAGAACATTTTTCACTCACTTATCTCAAACATTGCTCCTTCCACTATGTCAAATATCACATAAAATAGCTGAATTTTTCTTGAGCAGTCTTTTATAACGTTTATGGATGCCATAATGTTTAAAATTTAATGCTAATAGATACACAGTAGCCGTTTGGAAGCAGTAGATTAATGTTCTTGTTGTGTTCTGGACTTTTTTTTTAATAAGAATTTCCTTTTTAACAAGGAGATGCTTACGACTGAATCAAGTGAGAATGATTGCACACAAAAGCACAGCCATAATTCTCTGTGGAGTATTGGGACAGACAATAAAATTACCTTTCTCAACAATTCCCATGTTGCCTCAGAGCAATGGTCTATAGCTAGGAGCCAAGCCCAAATGCTGAGTTGGCATTGTTGGTCCTGTCTTGTATCTCATCCAATTAGATTTAATCCCCAAACTTTCTCTTTCTATCCTGAAAGAAACTATGCAATAATATGTAACTATTTAATCGCTATGCTAAAAACCAGGGCAGTGAAAGCAAAGAAATTCAAGCCAATATAACCAGCCAAATAAAGGCTGAGGCTAAAGAGTTTCTATCTAAAAGTCTTTTAAGATTCTCAAGAGAAAAAAGCTGGATTATCTTTTTGTTTCAGATGAAGTCAGCAGATTTTCTCAGATCTTCTCTTTTGCCAGATGAATTAATACTTCCTTAAGCAAAAGATTTTCACTGAATTTTGGCAATGTTTCTAAGTGCATCTTTACCATTGCCAAAACTGTAATTTCTTTAGCTTCAGCTTCAGCTTGGATATGTCTGTTATAAATTTTGCATTATCTGCCTCAGAATATCTAGCATCTATAATTTTAAATAAATGTAATGACCCAAAGAAAGAAGAGTAGAAGGGAAGAGCCAAAACTCCAGTTTTTTATTCTAGGAATTCTTCAAAATATAAAAGTGAGACAATATTACTTATGATATCTTACTCTTTGAATATTATTTGAATATGCAGAACATTTTACTGAATGTCAGGAAAGTTTTCTAATACTGTGGTTGATAGAACTCACGTGAAACATAAGCAAAATCAGTGTGCATCTACTCTAGCATTTGGGGACAGGAATACACTTTTAAGCAAATTTCATGCTGATATCCATCACACTGTGATCCTGGGGGGTGTGAACTCAATCCCTTATGGATGAGGCAAGAAAACCTAAACAAGACCACTGTCTCATCAATTACAATAATTTCTTGTAAATTCCCACATATTTTCTCATAGGCACGTGTAAGTGACTGCCAACTGAGTATTTTTTGAGCCCAGCAGAGGAATGGGAAACCCTGCCACGAGGAACAAGAAATGCAGAACTTCTTCACAGGTATCTTTCCATACTTATGCTGACAGTCTTCAGACCCACACAACCCAGCCATGGTTTTGTTCTGCTCATGGAAGCACTTAATGAAGACCAGAGCATATTTAGGATCACACCTGGAGTGACAAATGGTTGAAGGTTGGAATAGCACTCAGAGAAGGCCATCCATATATGTTGCACTGTCCATATGGTCTCCTCTGGGTATCTGCTTTTTTCTGCTGTAAGAGGTGTGAAGGTGTGATACTGAGCTAGGTGAGCCTAGGGTTACCACTGGTGTTGTAAGAGTTCCCAGTGAACTCTGAGCAATACCTCACCCTGGGGATGGTAGTTCCACTCCTGGTACCATTGTCACTGCCTCTGTCACAAAGCAGAGGATACTAAAATCTCTGGTTATCTTAGGCTCTCAATTTTTGCTGTAACTCAAAAAAAAAAAAAAAAACAAACCAAAAAAAACAAAAAAAACCAAAAAAACTTGAGTCTGAGGCTATTTATTTTTTTCATTGTTCATTTTGGAAATTGATGGTCCAAATGGCACTCTATAGTCTGTGTTTTATTTTGGTTTTATAGGACCTACAATATTCACGATCCTGATATTTCCCCTTCTGTTAGAAGAAAGAGAGCAAGCAAGCTAAGTCATTCACTACATTTTCTTTTACATCTCTGGCATATTTCTGAATTACTTTCACCACATTTGCCATTTCAGCTGATCAATCTCAACCTGCAGAAGTGACTGATCATTCTAAAAAAATGAATGGTGGGAAATGAGGCACAGCTACTGTGCATTTTGTCAGAGGTGTTTGCCCACGGACATTTTCCCTTGATACCAGGCATTTTGATGAATTAAAATAAAGACACTTTTCAGAGAAACAATAGCAATTTGCTCAAGAAGTTTATTATAATGGTGAAAATGAGATGTGTCTTTTAGAGAAAATGAATGAGGTAGCTTTCCTAAATCTATTTTAATGTAAACCTTCATGTTTCTTAAACATGTATTTTACTATTTTGACTTTCCTATGACTGTAAGGCTAATGTTTGACTTCTGGCAAAAAAACAGCCTGCCTATATTAGCTGTGGGGCATTGGATTTGTGGCAGGAAGGAGAGATAGGGAATAACTTCAAATCATACACACTGCATTTGTTAAAAAATATAATAGTCGTGGTGTTATTCACATACTCAGGTGAGTGATCTTCAAAACTATTTTTATTAATTGCCACACTCCTTGAGAAATTATCTTTTCCAAATATAGGAGGTATTTCTAAACTCAAACATGAAAATACTTTGAGTGTATTATAAGCATTTGGCAATAGTCACTTCTCGTTGGACAAGTTTCCCCCAAACCTAGTGGAAAAGTTTTGGTTTGGTAGTCATAGTTAGTCCAGAAGAAGCTGAAGACTGAAATGTATTTGAACACCTAATCATACAGATTGACAAGGAACAGACCTACGATATTATAATTTGCACAAAGACAACTCTCAAACAGAAGAAAGACAAAAATACAACAAAATAATTGTTCTATGCCAATTATTTCTCCTTCTGGTAATTATAGTGTGAGAAAATAGATTGAACTTGAAAAAGAGCACACAAGGCCGAACACTGGGGGAATTTTCCTAAGTTTTGTCCATGACAGTAATTAATAATTGATGTCTCCTGGTCCTTTCCTTAACTCATGAGCCTGCAGTTTCCTCTCCTCTGTCCAACTGAGGAGGGGACTGATTGAGTGGTTTTAGTGGACACCCAGTGTCCAGCCAGGGCCAAACCACCACAGGGTCACAAAGCCAACCAGGATGCTGGAGCACCTCTCCTGTGAGGAGAGGCTGAGAGAGTTTGGGTCATTCAGCCTGGAGAAGAGAAGCTGCTGGGGATGTCTTCTAACAGCTTTTCAGTACCTAAAGGGGGTTACAAAGAGAGTTGAAGGGCATGTAGTGACAGGCCAAAGGGAGAATGATTTTAAACCAAGAGGAGACATTTACATTGGATGCTAGGAAGAACTTCTTTACTCAGAGGATGGTAAGACCCTGGCACAGGTTGTAAGAAAAGTTGTGGATAACATATCCCTGGCAGTGTTCAAGGCGAGGATGATCATCTTGATGGGGCTTTGAACAACCTGGTCTAGTGGAAGGTGTCCGTACTCAGGGCAGGGGTTTAGAACTTGAAGATCTTTAAGGTCCCTTCTGAGCCAAAATAGTCTATGATTCGATATTTGCAGCTACCCCAAGATTTTTTCCCTTATTTTCTGCATAGCAATACTCCAGCCAAATTCTGTCAGGATCGTGTTTGGCAAAGTCTAACACAGGTTAGGAGCAAAAATTTAAAGAAAATATCAGAGGCCTTGGAATTTACAGACCTGCCTTAGTGTTCATTTACTTCTGTCTGAAACACAGACATAACTACCTGATTATCCAAATCAGAGATGAGGTTTGTTTACAGTTGTAAAGCTGTTGCCATTTATTTTCTGTTATGTCTCTGTTTTGAAATTCACAGATGGAGTCTTAATACTGGAGTTCCTAGAAGTCCTTGGTATTCCCAGTGTGTAACAATTTTGATCAGCACCATGCTGTGGACTCTGCTGGGAACCAACTTTGGCAATTTATCAACATTATGAAACTAAGGAAAGATACCGTGCTGTTGACCATCTTTCCACCACCTGCTTTCTCTTTCCATGCCTACATCTTTCAGAGGCCACTACTTGCTCTACTGTGATCACCACCAGGTCCTCCTCCATCCAAGGTATTGACTCTTCCAGATGGCCTCTCCCATCACCACGGCTCACTCCAATGTTTTCAGTCAAAATAGGATTGGTATGTATGGTCTTCTGTTCCAACAGGATGTCAAGAGCAAAGAGCATGTCACAGTGAGCCACCACAAACTGATGACAATAAAGCCCCATCAACATCCAGCTGCCTGAATCCAAAAGGCCCAAAGACAGTTTCCCTTTGTGTTCTCTAATAAGCAGCTTGGACAGAAGTGTTTGGGTACAACTAACACACGTTTTCCTGTGGGTTATTACCTCCTTTCAGGTCTCTAGGCATCAGCAATCACACCACACATCCCTGTTCACACAAAACATCTTTGAATGTCATATTCTGACATTTCCCAGTGCTCTTTCTTACTGCACATTATCAACATGCTAAGCACAAAAGCTTGAATAGGCTTTTGTCACTCCTTTGAAAGGCTGAAAACCTCCAGTCTGCTAGTCTGGTCTCTGAAAGCTTTTCCAGAAGATTTGCAGGCTTTCCTTTAGTCCATTTCCATGGCTACTGATATTCTGCTGAATAGTCTTCAGACCTGACTGAGCCAGGTACCTAAATTTGGAACCTCTTCATCCTGTTTACTATGAAATACATTAAAAGGGTTCAGTGCAGAAAGCCTTTTGGCCACTGCGCAAACCTAAAATGGATACAAGAATTTACACCATGTACATGCATTTTTGCAAAATAGCTGCTGGCTTATAAAAAATTAAATCAAGAGAAAAAAAAAACCAAGAAAAAAAAACAAAAACACCAAACAAAGAAACAAAGAAAAAAACCCCTACCATCAGCTTCTTTGCTTCAGATGGCAAGTGATGTAAAATCTTTCTATAATGTGAGGATATACCACTCCCACTCTTTAGATTAGCACCTATTTTGGTTATGCTTCTTCAACTTCATGCTCTTCTTTCCAGTCTGTCATGTTGGTCAGAGTTGCTGACAGGTGAATTGATGTGATTGGTCACAAATTATCAGGGATGTGGAAAGAGGGGAAGGTAGAAGCCAGACAGGATATTTTGGAAAAAACAGAAGTAAAGTTGTGATGAACATTAGCTGTACACTCTGGCAGAAAGTTCTCTTCAGTAAGATGAAGCAACTTTGAACAAATGCCTTTTCAGGTTTCAGCTAAACTTGAATTGCCCTGGTGAACACCACCACAGCTCTCAGCAGCCTGCAGCTCGATCTGCTAAGGTTACTGAACTGCCTGAAAGGAGAAGACCAGATTTCATTCAGCTGATTCTGGTCTTCCCTTGCCAGGTATTCTCAAAGGAAAGCAAGCAGATAGTGAATTATAAATCCACTAAGCAGGGAGGGATCTGGGGACATGCCATAGAGTTCAGGGTATACCCAAAATTGGTGGGTAGCTACTATGCAAGGGACTGATGATGAAGCCTGACAATGGTGGATGCTCAAAACTCCATCTCTTACTCTGCGTAAGTTTACTGTGTCTCACCACATATGGCTCATTGGCTGAGCAAAGGAAGAGCACATGTAAAACCAGAGAAACCCAGATCCACCCCAGCTGATGTAGAGACCAAATTCAAATCATAAACATCAAAGATGCTTTTGCTTTCCTAAAAAGAGAAAATATTATCAGATATGGGATAATCATTCCACTCTCTTAAGAGTCCCCAGACTGCCCAGAATAACACAAGATACACTCTGACACATCTAATAGACCAGAGCATTAATAACAGAGAGGGACTAGGCAAACTGTCATCAGATTAAGACACTGGAAGACTTCCAGCAGATGCTTGATACAGATCTTGCTGAAATACATATGACATAGACATACACTCCTGCTCAACAAATGATATCAAAGCAATAAATTAAAGATGCACTTCATATTCTCCATTGTCGACCTAATAAGCTAAATAATTTTAAAGGTCTTTATTTGCAAGGCCCATGTCTGGCCTGACAGCTTTATCCTGGCCTTTTCTTTTCCACTGGGAGCTACACCAGGCTTGGAAGTTCAGTCTTGGCAGAGACAGGCCAGCCTAGGTTTGGTGGCTGCTGAAGAACCCTTCTGAACAATAAAAATCTCTACCAGGAAACCATGTCACTTATTGGATAGATAGAACTGCTCATTGAATAGAAAGTTTTCAGACTTACAGATTCATTCTGAGATTAGAAAATAAGGAGTTGCCCTGGCTTTGGCTGGGACAGATTTCCTTTTTTTCAACAGTAAGAATGCGTCACTAAAAGGTGTTTCTTTTACTGTCATACCTTTTTGATTACATTTCAAAATTCAGCTTCTTGCCTCAATCATAGTCATAAATCATGACTTGATACATAGTCAACAACTGGGGGAAGTGAACTTTTTCCATATGTATTTCACAATGTTTATAGTATTATACGAGTACTTTTTTAACATTAAAAGGATGCTACCAAAACTGATAACTTGTTATCTGCATGTAAAACAACAATAAAAGCAGTGTTTACAATACTTTATGCATGCTGTATATCCACAAAACACTGCAAAGTAATCCATAATTATAATTTTTATTGCCTCAATAATAAGAAGAAATAACTTGCATTGTCAATATTTTATCATTTTAGCTATTACTGAAACTACAAAAGGTACTGAATGTAATGTATATTTTTGTGAAGAAAGTATCTGTCTTCTATTTCTAGATACATTACCCAGTTGTCCCTTGTGTAAACTCTATGAGGCAGAGACAGGCACAAACACAGAAATTATGGACTAGGACACATTTAGATGATTTGCTGTTTGGAAACCTCCTCCCATCTTAGATTCAGATGTTTTAGATGCTAATACAATAGTGGTAGGATTCCAAAGGGAAGGGAGACTGATGGAAGTTGAATTCATTTTAGCTTCATTATACAACCTTCAGACAGTTTCCAAAGAAAAACAAATCAATCAGCAAGCTGGAAGAGTAGGGAAATTATTGCTTTTTCAAAAAATAGAAAATAGAATGGAGGCAAAAAGATATTCCAAATATATTTTGAAGGATATAGTTCAAAGTTGCCTTAACAGATTTTTCAAAAATGAGATAGAGCTGAAACACTGTGAATGGAAATGTAGGCATTTACAACCATACAAAAAAAAAAAAAAAAANNAAAAAAAAAAAAAAAAGAACAACCATGCTGAGTGAGAATTTGCTAAAGGTTTTTAGAAATTACCAGTATTTCAACTGAGATGGGGGAAAATAGAAAAAATCATTTACAGAATGTTTTCCCTAGTGCCTAAATCATCACAGCTCAGACAACAGTATCAGTATCTGTTGCGCTGTAAATAAAACAGCCTAAACAACAAAACTGAGAAAGTTTAGCTAGGAAAATGATTCTAATTTGTGACTCAGTAGTAGACATTTCAAAGCATCAGTATGCAAACCAAAACAAAATGTTGCAATGTTCTCTAGCACCTGTTTGTTTCATCTCAATCTGTTCAATTCCTGCTAATGACTGCAGCTTCGATCTTTCCACTCAGTTACTCACTCCAGAAAGGCTCAAACATCAACTCTGAAACTTGTCAGGAGTTTGTCACCTTCCCAGTAGTTTTCATGTGGACTGGGGGTTTATACAGTTAGCAGAAGTGAGAAACTCCTGTCAGTTCCCATGGAGCTGTTTCTTCTTTCCTCTACTGTTGATACCTTCCTTATTTCCTTAACTATTTTGTAAATGCTTTGTTCTCAATGTTCTCATACTGTGAGAAATGTCAGATTTCTGTTTCTAGCAGGATGCAAAATATTTCAGAAGTTCAGGATGCTTTATCCTGAAAAAGACCCAGATGCTGAGAGATCCTCATTAACTCTCTTTAGGACTTTTTGACAGTCCAGCTATTATCCTGCAGAGGTCCACACATGTGGATTTAAAGTGGGAGGAGAGTTTAAAGGAGCTTTAATATGCCACATCACACAGTGAAACTACAGCTGTTGACTTGTCCAGCCCTAGCACAGAACAGCTGAATCCAACAGTATTCACCTTTCAGTTGTTCCATTCTTGAGGCTATTCCCACAGTCAGATGAATGCTGTGGTCATGGTTTAAACCCATCCAGCAACCAAGCCCCACACAGCCACCCCCTCACTCCCTCAGCAGCAGGATCAGGGAGAGAATCAGAAGGGTAAAAGCTGGAAAACTCATGGGTAGAAAGACAGTGTAATAGGGAAAGCAACATGCCCAAGCAACGCAAAACAATAGATTAAGTCACTGTGTCCCATGGCAGTTGTTCAGCCATCTCCAGGACAGCAGAGCCACATTACACATAATGGTGACTTGGAAAGACAGCTGCCATCACTCCAAATGTCATCATACAAACTGCCATCACTCCCTTCCTTCTTCCTCTCCCATTTTTTATACTGAGCATGATGTCACATAGTCTGGGATCTTCATTTGGTCAGTTTGGGTCACCTGTCCCGGCTGTGTCTCCTCCCAGCCTCCCATGCACACCAAACTTCTTCACCACTATGTCAGTACAAAAAAGCAGAAAAGGCCTTGGCTCTGTGTAAGCCCTGCTCAGCGATAACAAAAACATCTCTGTATTATCCACCCTTTGTTCAGAACAAATCCAAAACACAGCCCCATACCAGCCACTGTGAAAGAAGTTAACTCTACCCCAGACAAAACCAGTACAGCTGCTTACAATCCAGGCTGTATGGAAGACACACACCTACTTTTAGCAGGCACAGAGAGACCAGAGGGATGCAGAGAGTCAAAGACTGAGAGGCTGTGCCTTTCAAACTGGCCTTAGCGCCATGCAAATACAACAACATGGCTTATGGGCATGTTGGCTGAGCAACATGTGCAGGCAAGGGACCATGCAAACGTAACATAGCCTAGAAGCCTTGTGGGCTCATTGTGTTCAGGGCCATCTTCTGTCCTGTTACTAAAAGCTTCTAATTAGGTCACTGGCACTGAAAAACCATCAGCTAGTAATTACCAGCCTTGAGGAAGTGAGATTCATTATCTGTTTCCTCTAAAGTTGTGAACTTGGTTTGAGAAGCATGAGATTTTCAAAAGTTTTAATGAACCTCTAGTTTTTACTGCCAGGCTTTGTTATTGAGCACATTATATGATTGTTAGCCCCTCCCAGGACATTTTCTCTATTTCTTCAAGTCTCAGACCCAAGAGAACACAGCTGGGCTGTAAGGCTGCAGTTTATTTTCTGGATTTAAAATCGAGATTTGTGAGGATGTGCCATGTTCTTCTATCCTTTACACCAGCACTGGGATTGATCAGTTCCCAAGATTTCATTTGACTTCAGCTACAAAGCATGAAATTCCACCACCCAGATTGGTGAAAATTCGACCCTCTAAAGGGAGAGTCAACTTTGACAGAGACCAGCCTCCTGCATTCTTCCTGTGTAAGGCACATTAAGTTTGGTGGGATGGGCCTGGCCCTCTGTGTTTGCAAATGTGTTTAAGAGGAGAGGCTCTTCTCAGCTCTCCCAAAACAACAGGCTTCACATGAAATCAAATCCTGCAGTAATTCCATAAGTCCCACATCAAAACATTATTGAATTATTGAATTCAATAATGAAAACATTATTGAAAATATTCTTATGTCACCTCCCTAACATCAAGCTTAACCTCATGTCCCAGTGGAGCAGGTGTTGCCAAGACATCTACTTAACTCAAAGTGCACGTCAGTACTCTCCTGAGTACAGATGTGTTTCTGCATATGTGGAAGAGTTTTCTTGGGTGGGATCTTGTAATTTAAAAATATGTTTTTGCCCCTTAGTGGAAGTGCAAGCAAGAATTGCAAGACTGTCTCAAAGAGCCTGCTGCAAAGATGATAGGGGTCACTTTGAGATCACTGGGTTTTCCCAGAATCTGTGTTATAGTAAACTTCTGTGTCTTTAAAATGAAAAGGCAATTCTACACTGAAAAGGATTGTCTGCAAAGTATCAAGGAGAACAGACAGTATAGAAAATTTTAAAGTTAATCCTTCAGAAAGTATTTTTATCTGATGACAATTTTGACAGTTTAAACAAAGAATTTACCAAAGTTCAGTTACAAATGTATTCTTTACCTGTTCTGAATGTTGGAAATTGCACATAACTGTCACTGTTCAACAGAAACCCATAAAATTTTGCATTAAAGCAAGAAGCAATCTTTTTTTTCCCAGCATGCCTTCAGGTCTTACTTTGTTTTGCTGTAGCCTCTGACCTCACTTGTATTCAATATTTCTGTAATACTTATTCACAGAGCAGCTTGCCCATCAAATTGATTTACGATACAGTAGAGTGTAAATAACCAAGTGATAATTTTCTATACTTAAAAAATACCTGTCAAGGGCCCAATTCAATGTCTCCCTGATGACAAAGGGAGCATTTCTACTTTAACCACTGAACATTAAACTGATCTTAGTTTATTGGTCTGGAGAGAGACTTATAGTCAATGTGAAAAAGTACAGGTCTAGCCCTGAAAGTTACTTTATTTTAAGAGAGCTTCCCATATAAAATGTACACACACTTTTCCTTTAGGAATGTCCCGTTGATTAAAACATACAAAGCCAATATTCAGCTGCTCAGTCCTGTATAGCAGAAAAAGGACACAGAAGTTTTCAGCAGCAGATCATAGGATTACAGCCATAGTACAGAAAGACCAAGATGACAAGAATCAGAGGAACTACTCGTTGATTTATCTGGCTAAATCTCCTCCTACTCTCAAATGAAATACAGTAAAGTTGAAGCAGGACAAGTTCATATTCTCTGTTCATAAATCCAGGACAGATGTTAAGAGATTTTATGGCTATTCACAGCCAACCTCAAAGAAAAGGAGCTAGTTTCTATTCTCTTTTCCTTGCAGACTGTGTTATTAGGACATCTCAGATTTATGAGCTTGCAATTCTTCTGCCTCAAAATTTATTTCCTCTGCTGCCTGACAACAACATTCACAAGGCATCACTGAACCAATGTGTAAGACAGTTATACCCCAGAGTGCTGAACTTTGGCTTGGTCCCAAGGTTAATGAGCCCAATTTCTGGGATTATTTTGGGCAAGAGTTTGTCCTACTCCCAGGCAGCAGAGAAGACCATTGCATTAGGCTTCATGCAAAGAAGGACTTTAGCTTCAGGTAAGTTTTTGTCATCAAATACTGCCCTTGGGCTATGACAACTTGGAAACCAACTCTCTGCCACTATTACCTATGAATTATTACTTTTTAAACCTAATTGTTAGGTATCTGGGGCATCCCCACATATTGCCAAAGGAAATTTAAATTGTCCTACATTTTCAAAAGGGAAAAGATGAAGCAGTTCAGCACAGGATATAGCAGACAAAGAATGTATTTTTCTAGCTAGCAACTGACAATGCCAGTTTGCTGATGGAGATTTTTATTCCATTCCTGATTATCTTGAGCTGAGGTTATTTGCAGAGATTACTTTCTGTCCCAGTTAAAATGTAGGATTTGCACAGCCAAAGCAGTTGCTCTCATAGAGACTGTGCCCATTTAGAGACAGGCAGACAACAAGAGTGCATGTGATGTCTTTGTGCATGCGAGCAGCCGGTGTATAGAGACATTGAGCACCAAGGTCTTCACCTGCAGGCACCTTCCCCTGCTCAGTCCATCAGTCTGTGTGTGATGAGAAGGTGTTAACACATCTTTGAAAATCTGCTTCTGAAGAAAGAATCCCCAAGAGGTAATGTTAATCAACAAATTTCAGGGCTGTGTGACGCTCTGTAAATCGACTTACTCAGCACCTTCCTCTGCTCCCTCATAGCTATAAGTAACCACCAGGAAAACCTCTCTGATAGGCCTGAACCATCTGTAATACTGTCCTAAGACAGTAATCCAACCAATTCCCAAAGTGACCTTTTCCAGTTTTCATATCTCTGTCACTTTTGCTGGTTAAGCTGGTTAGTTCCTACACTACAGCCCAGCTAGAGAGAATAAGGATTGCCACTCTATGTTGTATCAATCAGTTTAAATGCTGGAAAAGATTGTAGTTCCTGATCACTGACCTTCTTTTATAGAAAAAGGATAATTTTTCAGGGTTTTCTTATACAACTTGAAGTCCTTAGCATTCTCACTACTATTTTCTCTGTGTTTCCCCATGCATCCTTGTTCCACTTACAGATCAGCACCAGTACTCCAGTTGAGGTCTCACTAGCACAGTGAAGAGACATACGTTTATTTCCATGTGCTTTGCACATTACACATTTTGTAATGTATTCCCAGAAAGGATCCAGCTTGTACTCCACTCCAACTCTCAAATGTTTTTTCACAGTACAGCTGCACTGGCAGATATTTCTTATTTGATAGCTGTCTTTTACTTTTTTCTTTCTTAACCACAGTTCTTTGCTCTTGCCTTGGTTGAACTCCCTCTCAATGATTTTGGATCACTTCTCCAAAATATCTCATTTATTTTAAATTAAAATCTGGCCCATCAAAATACTTCCAATTCTTATCAAATTCGTTTAAGAAAATTATAAGCATTTGTCAGATTCCATCTCCCGAGACATTAATGTCTATACTGAGTAAAACAGACAGAGCTCTCCAAGACTCCACTTGAAATGCACTACTAATTTAAGATGCACTTATTCTTAACAATTTTTGGAGCAAATTTAATGCAGTTATTCACCCCACTCATCATTCCCTAACTTGCTTATGACAGCGCCAAAAGTCATGCTCAGGTCAAGATGTATCACACCTTTTAATTCCCCTTAATCAGCCATATAAATGTTTCAACATGACTTGTTCTTGACTAATTCATATTAGCTGGCACATATCACCAAATTAGTGTCTGTATGGGCCTTTAAACTGCTTTATTTAGATATGATGCTTAGGGACATGTTTTAGTGGTGGACTTGGTAGTGCCAGCTTAATGGACCTCTTAGAGGTATTTTCCAATTTAAGTGATTCTGTGAATCACTAGATCCTCCTTTTTCTCCTTCTTAGTGACCTGTGCAATGTCCTTCACCTGCTCTCTGGATCTCACTGAGGAACAGAGAGAATTAGCTTGCTCCATGTAACCTGCTCAGCTTGTCTCGTTCCATCTGGTGCAGCCTTTTCTTGATGCCTTTCCCAAGCCTCACCGCTTGGAACACAGTTTGTGTGACAGCCTTTCTGTTCTTCCCTCTGTGTACTCTACCCGAGGCCAACAACCAGCCAGGGAATAGGGATCAATATTTTGGCCAGGACAAGTACATATTTGAGAACTTCACCTCAAACGGGCATTTGTGTAAGTACCTTCTTTTCCTATTGTTTTCCAGTAACTTTTCCTGGGTTCCATACACATGCAAAGGGCACGCTGCTTCTAGCAGTAATCTGGACACAGACTGCTGTAGATGAATCTGTGGTACATAGCTGTCAAAACACAGCTAAGGCAGGAAAAGTTCCCCAAATGTAACTTTCCATGCAAATTCATGTGGGCACAAATGAAGTTGCACAGGCTCATTTTTGAAATATTAGTCTGTACTTTAAAATATTAGTCTGTACTTTAAGCTGAGACAGTTATTTAATTTAATTATGCTTTCTGTCTGGCCAGAATGCATCTGAAACAGCACAGGAAGAACATTACTGGCACAGGGTACGTTAATAAAACTAGAATATTGAGGCCAAGCCTATTATCTCTGCAGTTCATTCTGTCAATCTTTAAAAAATTGTAAAATCATATCTTCTTTAAATCATGCATTATGCAGTGGTTATATGAGATGGAAGCACCTATAGTTTTGCTGATCAACAAGTCTTGAGGACTGGTACCGCTCAAACATTTTCCTACAAAGGTTTAACATGAAAAAAGAAATGTTTTGACAAACCAAAACCTTTATGTAGGAACATATCACTTGCAGTGAAATTTTGTTTGGCACAAAAGGGGAAAAAAAGTCAGTTCTCTCGGGACATTCTGCCAATCAAGTTCTTTCAATACTTTCTAAACCACCAGGTCTGAATTTTCAGCTTGAAATTATGTATGGTTTTGCAAAACCACCAGGTCTGAATTTTCACCTTGAAATTATGTATGATTTTGCAATATCATGGTATTAAAAAGCAAATTTGCTCAAAGCATTTTGTTCACTAAACTGAAACATACAAGAAAAATTCTGAATTTCCAAATATTTCTTAGCTGTTTTTGAGGGAAACTGACAGTTTTAGTTAAAAATAAATTTTAGCATTTTGCAAACTCCTGCAAAAGAACAGTCTGGTTCTCTTCTACTCTTTGGTGAGAGTGCTTCAGCATTTCAGTGAAAATACATTAAAAAAGCATTCATGAACTCTAAAGTTTCAATGTCCTCAGCTGAACAGTAGCTTCTCATTTCTGACAATGACACAAGGCCTATTGTGTCATTCTCTACCTGCGGTTTTGTCAGTGACAACAAAAATTCATTTTGAGAGTTGGCCCTCAAAAATTCTTTGCTTTAAGTTGGGAATCTCAGGGAAAAAAAAATCATTTTTCCTTCATTTATGCTGAATCAGACTCCATCTTCGCACATCTAGGACAACTAATTTCTAAAGATATTTTCATTCTTAAAGTTATTTAATTTAATTTAATGCTATAATTAATATCCTTTGTTCTTTGAGTTAGATTCCATCTTCAAATATGTTTTGCTTCCTCTGAAGAGGACAGGGTTCTCAGCCACCAATGAAGATAAGTGTTTTGAAAAAAATGACACAGGAATGGGTTTGTACACACATAGGAGGAGAATATCCTATGTTTGCATGACATGAAGCCCGGATTTGTAGACAAGGCTTGGACAACAGCAAAAAGTACCTATGGGTGTCTCATTTTCCCTTTGTTTTTTTGAGAAATTCTTTTCAGGTTCATTTACCAACTAAACTTATTTACCGAGCTTTGCAGTTCAAGTTAATTTTCCAGAAGTCTACTATTATTTTTTTCCAACACAGACTTTATTCTTGTTTCTTTAAATAATTTTATTTTAAAGAAAGAACATTGACTGAAATTTCCACAGAAAAGCTAAAATATAGAAAGAAGAAAATAAAAGGCTGACTATCAGCTATTTTTAAAGAGCAGAGACTAAAGCACAACTTTGATTTCCTCTTTCAAGTGGGTGGAATTAATTTCTCGTGTGAAATGTTTTCTATTCAGACAATAACAAAATATATTTAATGCTATTTTAATTACAAATTGATTCACTTCCATACTGCTCCTATTGACACCCATTTATACAACCTGCATAGGAAAAATAATAAATACAGTTTTAAATAAGCTGCTACAGTTTTAATCTGAATAAAAAGTCAGACAGGTAGCAAACACAACTAGCTGTTAGAGATAAAATATGCAATTACTGCAAATAACATTTTAGCTAGAAAATATTCCACCATATTTATTTGATATTCCAATGGCTGTTTAAACAACCTTTTCTGAGCACTGGGGGTTTTTTTTATTTCTATTCCAATTATGGTTCTGGCTGCCAAATGATGGTGAATCACCAGCCCTGGGTTCAGAAGTTCAGACTTCCCCAATCAAGTGGCTTGCCCGAGCTGTTCACAGTACATCTGCTGTCAACAGCAGGGGCTCTACCAGACAAAGAGAAAGGTGGAATCATCCCTTCTCTAGACCTGATGGTCTTGGTTTTCCTGGACTAGATAATCTTTAAAGACTCTTTCCTATCCAAATCATTCCACAGTTCTTGAAGAAAGCAGCCAGCACACAGGGTTTCCAGAACAAGGGAAAAGTCTTTCAAAGCCTTTTTTTTTTTTTTTTTTTTGCTGCAATTGAGTGATGAATCTTTGTCCTCTTCCCTTGTTTTGCCAACAAGCATCTTACACAATCTTGCAAACATTGTCCATTTTTATGTAATTGACTTGGAGGTGCTTAAGACACAGTAAATTCTAGAAACCTTGAACTTTAGGAAAGCATGAACAGCCATTCATATTGTCAGATTGTCTCTTTCTTGACTTTAATCAGTCACTGAAGACCTTCAGTATTTATTTGCCTCTGTGAATACCTCTATTCACAAGTAACATGACGATCTCCCTTCACCACTTTTCTCCTGAAATAAAGCAGAATTAAAAGTTCTTATAAGATACTTCAGGAATGCAAAGCCTTTCTTCCTTCTGTAAGAGCTGCCTTTGCCAAATCAATTAATAATGCTGTTCCTCTCTTGAGTTTCCTGAGCCTTTTACAGGCTTCTTGGCAGAATAGGCAGATGCAGACCTTTTCTTTTATTATATAATGGAGCAACATTGCCAGAAAATGGTAACAGGTTCCTCTAGTAGCTTATGGGATGGTGCTGTAGCATCACAAAGGAAAATAGGGAAGGTTTTAGGGGGTTATAAAATGGCTGCTTAGAAACGTATCTACACTGGCAAATATATCTAAAAAGCATCTTAAGAACTGGCAACAAAAAGATACCCTCCTAAGAATACTTCTCACTTTACAATCCACTGTCAACCCACTTTACAATTCATTTAAGTTTATATCACTGTCATTGTGCAAGGAGGTGAGAAATCACACATGCATTTCAAGCATACACCCCTGGGCCTCTGGTTGCTGATGGATGCCAGCCTTCTGTAGGTTTCTTTGCCATGTCTCTTGAGTGCTCAAGGACATCTAAGGAAGCAAACCTATGTCAGGGCACTTGTCTCACATGTATATCTTTTACAATGTGCAGCACTATGTCAAAGGATTTGGTTATTTAAGCATTAAGTATGTGTTTACAGCTGCAGACTTTATCAGTGTACCAATGCCTTTCTAAAGGATTTAGATTTCAACATGTCTTGAAATGCCTGGCTGAACTGAGGCTCATGAGAACTATTTTATCAGAAAGTATCAACAGCAAGTTTGCTGAACTGTTTCAGCGAAAACCGGCCATTAAAAACCCTTTAGGCAAGTCAAGAACACAGAAATAAGCTAACAAAGAACACAGAAATAAGCTAACAATTCATTTTCGTGTCCATGCACACACTTCTTTCCACTCCTCCAGGTATGTCCAGAGTCCCAGGACTCCTTCAGGAGAAGGCTGCAGCTCGCAAAAACCACTTCCAGACTAGACCTAAATAACCAGCTAGCTCCATGGGCAGTGTCCTGGCAGAACTGCCTGCCCAGCACACACAAACAGCTGAGCTCTTGCCCAGGGACAAAGCACACATGGCAGCCTTCCCCAGCTACACTGCTGTGCCTGCCTGATCCTGTCCAGCATTTTTCCATCTTATCCTGGGATAACAGAGGGCATCTGCCATCATTGGATTTGCCTGTGTGACACTAGGCAGGGGAAAACTGCATCACTGGCTACATTTTCTGCTCAAAAAAAAAGGTCTGTTCAGTTCCAATTATGCTCTTGTTATTCCTTTGAAGGTCATTTCCATGTGCTAAATATCATAGCACTACTTTGCAATGCTGAGTGTTTTAAACCTTTGGCTTTGAGCTTACATGCTAATTTAGCACACCAAAGCACATGTTTTCTCAGCAACTGTAAAATTCAGGCTGTAGAATTACCTTTACAAATGTTGCTCAGCTGTTTGAGTGCTGGCCCTGTTCCTTATTGCTTTGCTTTATTGCAGTGCTGCTGACAGCAATACCACATCAAATATCGGCCATTCCATCATCAGTCAATTCAGCTGTAGAGCAAAAATTAATCCTGTTCTGGGAAGATTCAGCCAGCCAGCACTGTCTGGGAATTTTTTTTCCTGATAGATAATCAAGAATCTGACATGTGATGTGCTATTCTTGTCTCACTCCTAATAAGTTCAAGGTAGGTATTTCTTCTTGTTCGGTGATTTTTGTGTAGTACATCTATACTAAAAATGCATTTCATAGTTACAAAATTTAAAAGTCAAACATTTTAAACTACAATAGACTTTTTTTAAAGGAGGCAATGCTGGGAGCAGTGTTTCTTTCACCCATTTGTAATTTCACAGGTAGAAAAAGGGACTTGATCAGAAACCCACAGACTTCCAGATACAGGTGCTGACTGCCAGAATGCTCCATATCAGTCTGTTGGGACTGATATTAGGTAACATTTTCAGTTTTTCACAGGACTGGCTGCATATCACAATATCTGTCCCTGAATATACAGAGGCACATCGGTTTTCAAGGCCTGGGAAGGAAAACCAGGAGTTTCAACAGTCTCTTCCCTCTTTCACTATGTTAAAAATGTGCTAGTTTCTCCAGTTCAGGGGTTTATACACCTGTAGACATAACTTATAACACCAGAATCTATTATTTACTCATTCTCATGATTTAAAATAAAGAACATATTTCTCCAAATGAGGTTTTTGCTATTTTGGAAATGAAAGTGTAAGGAAGATTCTGAAATTTAAAAATACAGTGTGCCCTTAAGGATAAAAATGAACTAGCTAGAAAAGAAGTGTGAAACCCCAGCTCTAAAATAGATGGATAAGGGAGAAAATATCTTGCAGAAAAAGACCTGTGAAACTCTTTAGAGAATGTTAAATTAAATTCTCTGGGATCTAATCTATAAATTCTGAAGGTTTAACTATACTAACAGAGCTGGTCTCTTCCTTTTCTTATACTTACACTGTGATACTTGTAAAATGCTCAAGCTCTGTGAAAGCTGATTTGAGATAATAATTTCATTAATTAACGATACCAATGCTCCCCAGTGAGATAATAAAAGGAATGGGAAATATGCAACTTTGACTTCATTGTTAATAAAATCTTTTCAGTAGATCTTGGCCACTATAAGGAATCATAGACTCCAATTAAGCAAGATATTTGAATGCGTATGCCTAACCTGGAGATATGAATAGCTCTATTAGCTTCAAAGAAGCAACCTGATTGAGGAAAGTTATTAATTGGCCTAAAGTTATGCAAATGATTGGTTGGGTGAGGGCCATGGCAGATCAGATGTGTCTCTAGGGTAATTTCACCCAACAGACCTAAGCATGGGTTAGCTCCAGACTAAGCTCCATACTTTTCCAGCTTCTTTTTTGAAGCTCCCAGATCTGAAACTACCATCTCTATTTCAGCACATGAAACAAAGCTGCCCCTCCAAGATTCAAGGAACTGCAAGGAACTTCAGATTCAGATTCCACATTTCTTGTGCCATCCTGTGCATTATTTGACTTTCTAAAACTCTTATGTCACAAAGTATGTGACAGTGGTGGCCAATGCTTGTAGCAGTAGTTGATAGACATTGAATCCCACTAGGGTGGAGAGTGTGGCCTGAGGAGGGGAAGCAAAGAGGGGAAGAGGCCTTGTACAATCACACACCTTCTCTGTAGGATTAGCTCGTTTCAGAGGCATCATCCACTCTAAGGTTCGAAATGCCTCTTGTCCAGCTGGGATCGAAAATTATCAAATTCTGCCTCCACAGATCCTGTAGTAAAGCTCTAGATCTAGGATACTTTCTGTGGGGGAAAGGCAAAGTAAAGCAAACCCAAACCCAGCCCACAGCTCATCTGGCATCAGTGGAAACAAGCCTATTTGTTTCCCTTCAGGGTCTGACCTCTCCTCTCCAGGAATACAGGTAAGCAGGGCTAGCCAAGCACATGACATAGCTGCTTTGCCACAAGCAGCCTCTCTTTATTGGACTCCAGTCTGAAATGGTGCCATCATCTTTGACAAATTGCTTTATTTTTATGTAAATGAATTTGCTTGTATGACAGAAATATATATAAATGCCAAAACTGAATCTAACTGCCTTTAAAAATAGGTCATTTATCTCCATTTTATCTTCTAGTTACTGGCGTAAGTCTTCAAATGTCACTTTCCTAACAGAAAACATCAGAAGCTGTTTTGCAGTGCCAATTACCTTAGAAGGCCTTACTCCTGATCCAGTACAATGACAAACCATTCAGGGCAACTCTTCTGTCAGTGAAGAAATTCAGATTGGGTCTTGAAACATCACGGCATCTGCAGATTATTGCAGAGTCATCTACATGGCTCACTGAGGTTTCAGGAAACAGAACAAGCTCTTTGTTGTCATGTAGCTGTAATGTCTGTCAGGAAAAAAGCTAGTATAACTGAGTGGTAAAAACCCCTTTTAACAAAAGGGTGTTAAATAAACTTAAATCAAAATAAAAGAAATATTTAGTAACACGAGCAAAGCATAGATAAATAATGGGACATGACAATCCTGAAATGATTTTCAGTAAATCTGCAACATGACAAGGAAAAAGGTCCCCCAGATCTGCCTCTCCCAGCACATATTTTACTCCAAATGGCACTGATGCCACAAACAAGTATTCTCTGGGAGACCGGACGTGGAGTTTCTCAGCAGTCATGTATCCTTATTGTTCATTTTATTTTTGATCCTTGCAAGAGGTGAGATGCAGACATGAGGAAAGCACAGTCATGATTTAGTGCAAGGAGGGATGCCCAGAAAGCAGGGAGAAAGGAGCAGGCAATTAGAAGGTTACAATGAAGAAAAGAGTAGTGAAAACTGTAGAGAAAGAGAAACAAACGGCAGAAATCTGAGTGACATTTGAGAGATGTGGATATAACTTGATGTGGAAAGAAGTCATAAGTAATGATAACAAGGGAGATTTTCAAATTTACATTGGCAGCTTGCACTGGCTGTTATATCTGTGATTCAGAGAGAGGAGAGGGAGACCCACTGGCTGAGAAAGGACCGTCCTTACACCCTAGGTGGGCATAGGAACAGCCCACTGCTCCTGGAGGATTTGTTAACCCCGTGGATGGCTGCAGTAATGAAAAGCTTGGCTGACAGCAGGAAAAGGAGTGATTCTCTTACCCCCCCACCCCCCAGGACAGGGGAAGGTGGTAATTACTAGAGCTAATGAGTCCTGGCTCTGATTTCAATGGCATGTCATTATGTTGGCATAAATCCCAAAAATGAGATGCAAACAAGGGAGAAAAACATGAAGCAAGAATAACAGATGCAAGAAAATGGTTTTTGTATATGAAAACTAAGAAATGTAAGATTGCATTACCATTAACATAATTAACAGCAGCACAGCCATTAACTAAGACAAATCCTCTAATCTAAACCTGTAGCTTTACAAGTGTGTCACGTAAGCAGGAGCAGTTAAGAGAACTGAACAGTAAAGACAGTTTCCTGGTGGAACTAACTGTGTAATCCACTTGAAGAGCTAATCACTGCACATGAGATTATCTTCTCTGCTGGATCTAAAGCACTAGTTTGCCCAAAATTCATTTTTCAAAGGGAAATGTAGCTTATTCCTCCAAACTGAGAGGGAAAATGATAATTTGGGTTATCAGGTAATCAGCCAAGCAGAAAAGGTCTTTAGAGAGATACAAAAACCCAAACAAGCAGAGGTCCAGGACAGACCAGGTGCAAGATTTATTCACTTAGTGCTCTGTCCAGGGACTGCTGCAGCATGGTGTCCCACTTTACTTGCTCACATGAAGACTTTCACAACCATTTGGAATAAAATCTGACTTAAAGTTAGAATCAGCTCTTTGCATGTGTCTTGGACCAGGTTGGATGGGGCTTGAGCTACCTGTTCTATTGGAAGATGTCCCTGCCAATGGCAGGGGAGTTGAAACTAAATGACCTTAAGGACTCTTCCAACCTAAATCATTCTATGATTCTATAATTTTATTATTCAAGCTGATGCCTGACTTTTAAAGACACTGCAGTACATACTTGAATAAGTATTTGGGCTGCAGGATTTAGGAAAAATAAAGACAAAAAATATAATTTTCAGTAGTCCTACATCCATCTTTCTTAAAGGACTTTAGAAGCGAGGAATAGTTTGAAGATACTAATGCTCCACGCAAAAGGCATTCTATTCACATGGATACATTTAGAAAGGCAGCAAATGAGGCCAAGTTCAGTCAGCCTATTCTGCCAAACCTGTTAAACAAGCTCTTTCACATAATGCAATTTTTGCTTTGATGCATGATTCCATATTGAAATGCAAAATTGGGCCTTCAAAATACCTCCTGTTGGCAGATATATATATATATTTGTTGTTGTTGTTGTGGTTTGAAATCTGCATCTGCTTTATTTCCTTCAGCTTGTATCTGAATTTTTTAGGGTTTGAGTTTGTTTGTTAATGGTTTTTAAAATTTATTAACAAATATCAGTGCTCTTGTTCTTTTCTTTCTGCTGACTGCCAGGAGAAGTAAAAAAAAAAAAAAAAAAAAAAAAAAAAAGAAAAGACAGAAGTTTGTGGTTTCACACTGGGATTTTTTATGGTCCTAAAATGCAAACCAAGCTTTGACTTAAGCAATGTAATNTTTTCCAGCGGTACTATAAATAATCAACTGAGTTTACTTGTAGGTTGTTGTGAAGAGAATACCTTAGTCCTACACTGATCATTGTTACGTCATTCAGCTCAGCCAGAGAATGGTGGAAATTCACCTAAAACTCATAAAAAACCAAAGCTAAAACTCATAAAAACCAAATAGACATGTTCAATCCAGTGTTTACATTCCAGTCTTTCATTTAGCTACTTACCTGCTGCTCTAGGGGCTACCTGGAACATTCACTAGCGGACAGAGTCTTGCTCTGATAGTAGTGCCTTTCAAAGGGAGCCCTGTGGGGCTGCTACAAAAGGTCCAGTGAGGATGGGTCTTCATCTTACGCTTTTCTAAACACAGTTGTTGAAATGGAGCTTACTGATACCCTCGGGATGTTTGGCCAATTGTGGCGTGTCCTATGGAGGATGAACATGGAGGGAGAGCCACGTACAGAGCAATGGTCACCAGCAAGCTGGGACAGCCCCTTGCAGCCATCACTGAGACATTCTACAGAGGAAAAGTGAAGGATGAAATTAAAATCTTAGAAAAGCAGCCACTGACTTTGAAACCAGGCAGCCCAGGCTCAAACAGCAGCATAGCCTCTGGGAGCAGGGTGCTCGTGGCAGCCAGTATCCCCACATGGTTTATCTGAGTCCCCATGAGTCCCCTGTACTGCCATCACCAGGAGCAGTGAGCTGGCTGGTTAAAGGCTGCAAAAAGTTACCTGAAGCAGACACAGTCACAAGTTTTGTTCATGAAGTCTCAGAGAGAAAGGTCAATTCTAAGGTAAAGAATTTTACCTGTTTTATCTTTTTCCTAAGGTAGCAAGATTTTTTGCTTAATCTGGACTGTGTACTCAGATGTGGAGCAATTCAGCAACTCCCTTCCAAAAGACAAATGCAAGCAATCTTGCTAACTAATTTCTTTTCTTATCAACCAGGTGGTTCTTAGGAGTAAGAAATTACCCACAGGCATGTCAGACTGACAGAGGTAGTCAGAAAACAGAGAGGCTCTTATGATACATTATATGTTTTTGTCCACTGCCCTTGGTAGAATGTGTGCTTCCACTTTGTAACCTCCCTTTCCAGGCTGTTCATGGTTTGCTTTTGTTTTACTGATGCTCTGCTGGGGGATGTTTAAAAGTTCTTGCTAAGAGGGAGAACCCCTATGAAACACTCTGAGTTATCAGCACTAAGGAATGTTTGGATAGATGAGAACCAGTAACTAAAGGGCATCTCATGTATGGATAGAGGACCAGGGCACAAAAATTTGATCTTCTTGGTGTTACAAATAAAGCCTCCAGCAGAACGGAAACAGAGTCCAAGGTCTCAAGCCAAGGCTTACCAGCTTAATCACAACAGTGTCTTCTCTCTCACTAACAAATCCATCCTTTGAAACAGAGAAAAAATTATGTTGTTACTGTGGCGGATCCTGGGGCTTTATCCTCAGAATCCTTTACAAAATGACTGCTGAAGCTGAAAGATCATGTCTAAAGAGTTGCAAACAAACCCAGGCAGTTTATCAAATATTCAAAGCATCCACTGAGAGACAAAGTTACATGTTTTTCTCTGTTTAAATCTCACTTTTCAAGATATTTTCAGGTGCAGGTTAATATTAACCAACTATAACCTAAACAGCACTAAGCGACCAGGTGCAAACCACCAGCTGAAGTTGCATGCTCAGAGCAATCTGCCCTCATTCCCCTTGGCATGAAAAAAAGGAAGAGGCACCTAATCCAAGAAGGCCAAGGATGTCCTGGCCTGTATCAGCAGTGGTGTGTGGCCAGCAGGAGCAGGGCAGGGGTTGTGCCCCTGTACTTGGCCCTGGTGAGGCCACACCGTGACCCTCTGCCTGGTTCTGGGCCACTCACTGCCAGAAGGACACTGAGGGGCTGGAGCGTGTCCCGAGAAGGGCAAGGGAGCTGGGAAGGGTCTGCAGCACAGGTCTGGTGAGGGGCAGCTGAGGGAGCTGGGGGTGTTTAGTCTGGAGAAAAGGAGGCTCAGGGGAGACCATATCACTCTCTACAAGAGCCTGAAAGTTGTAGCAGTGGGTGGAGCCAGGTGGGGGCTGGTGTCCCAAGTAACAAGCAGCAGGACAAAAGGAAATGGTCAGAGGACGCTGAGATTGGATATTAGGAAAATTTATTCTAGGAAGGCTGGTCAGGCACTAGAACAGGCTGATGGGGGAAGTGGTTGAGTCATCGTTCCTCTAGGTATTTAAAAGACGTGTAGTATTTAAATGACTTATAGACCTGGATTAGTGGTGTACTTGGCAATGTTGGGTTAATGATTGCACATTATGATCTTGGATGTCTTTTCCAACCTAAACTATCTAGAGATTGTATGATAATCCCAAGTAGCAGTCCTTCTGCTCCTGTTTCATAAGGATCATATTATGTGACTCCAAGCTTAGCTTGTCCTTCAGTTGGTAACAACATTGCTCCAAAAACCATAAAATCAAAGAATTGGGGAATTATTTGGGTTGGAAGGGACCTTAAGGACAATCTAGTTCCAACTCCTCCCTGCTGTGGACAGGAACATCTTCATAGGTCCAGATTGGTCAGAAATCCATCCAAGCTGTCCTTAAACCCTTCTAGGGATGGGGCTAGGTTCGCAGATTCTCTGAGCAACCTGTGCCAGTGTCCATGTGGGGCCACAGTCACCAAAGCAAGGTTTCCAGCCCTGAAGTACTGTAATTATGTATTTTATTGTATATGATCTATTTTATTTCTTATTGCATATTTGTACGGAAATTATGTATTCAGCTAGAGTAGGTCTATACAATGTCTTTTGTGGTTTGTGGGAGTGTTTTTAATTCTTATAGCTCCAGTCCAGAGGCTTGTCAGCTGGGAAGGAAAGAGATTTCTCTAGATTCCCGAGGACAAATGAGCAGGTCTGTGCCAGGTCATGGCTGGCACAGGTGCCAGCCAGTATCACACATGACTCCATCCCATGGGCTCAGAGGTCACTGGGAAGGCTCAGTAGTGTCCACAGACACCATCAGCAAAAGTCTGTTTCAGCCTGGGCATGAAGGACACACGGCTTTGGACTCAGGCATAAAAATGTTGCCCAAGTCACAGCTGGGGTGTCTAAGATCTTCAAGACTTTTGTGCTTGGAAGGTTTGGTGCTGGGGTGAAGAGGCATTTTTTCTCCCCTGCAGTTTGCTCAGCTTATCCCAGGGCTGGCAGGGGGACTGTTCTCTAAGTACACAAGGTTATTGTGCTCTAAGCACTTTGGGGACATAGGACAGGGCAATGCACAGAGCCTATGGCTTTGAAATCACCTGTAGCTATTTTGGGGCTTTTCCACCTTATATTTCTATTCATTTTATGTCATTCTGAGCCCCGGGTGTTAAGTCACCTGAGCCACGTGCCTGAAGATGATGGTCATGTGTGCTGGCAGCTCAGTACTGTTGATCCTGATAACTGAAGGATGGTGGCCAGGTGTGCCAGCCAGCACAGCAGTAGCTTAGCAACACTGCCTGCACCAAGGTGTGGACCTACAAAGTCCTGCTTGTTTTTAATAAAGAGAAATAGCAGCTAGAAATAATCATGGTGTAATTAATATACATCTGTCATTCCCCACGATTAATATCAGCCCTTTCAACTGAGAAATGATGGGAAGTGATTAAAACTCATGTTTACAATTAAATAGAGAAAGCAGAGAAGAACTGCTTAGCTGGGTCACAAGAAATCCATGAAGCATGTAGATACTGCCTACAGTAGTGTAATTATAATTAATAATAATTATATAATTATAATTAATCAATAGAAAGCCAACAGACAAGGAGGCCCTTTATTGAAACGATGGCACTTCACAGATCTTGCATTCCCAGCTCAAAAGCCCTCTCTAGTACCCAGCAATCTTTTACTATGGAATGTTATTTATCTTGCAAGGCACTTGAAACAACATACATTATCAAGAAGCAGATTGGGAAAACTACAGAGATAGAAACTTGCTTTACTGCACTAGCACTCTCCTGAACATTTTCCTTATCAAAGCAATTAGACATATAAGGTGAAGAAACGTAAAAGCCCTTGAGGTGTGCAAATTTCAGATGCAGTTGACATAATTTTGGTATACAATAGGATTTGATTCGTAATTGTCACACACAGACCCAGTACCGAGCATGAACATGCACAGCAACAAAACCCAAGAAAGATAAGGTTTTGTTTTTAGTAGTGTTTTAAAGTTCATAAGAAAAAAAATAGATTGGGAAATATTCTTCAGTGGATGAGTCCTGGGAATTTAAACTGGAGTCACAACACATAATAATAATAATTTTGAATGGTTCTTGGCATGTTATAGTGCAGTGAATGCTGTTGGTGTAGCTATAGCTGGAGAAGTGACCCACTTTGGAAATGTTTCCAATTGAAAATTTTCTCTCTGGGATTCCAACCAAAGGGCAAATCAAAAATAACAATCAGCATCCCTGTCAGCTTACTTGTTTACCTTGGATAAAGTTACAGTCTCCTATGGAACTAAGTGTAGCAACTGGACCTGGAATTGGCCAAATTCTTGACAACATCACTTAAAATATTCAAATGTTTACTGCAATTTTCACTTGCTAGTAGCTAGTTATAAAGTGTGTAATTATATCCCTTGGTTCAGTGAAGTGAGAGATAGTCATTCCAAGAAGACATTAAAACTATTCACCCGTGTAGTTGCTGCATGTAAAACTGCTCTGTTACCCAAAGTGGAGCAGCAGCTACGAATTAATACAAATGGTTCAGAAAATAACCAAGTTCTTGCTAAAATATAGCTCCAATGCCTGTCAGCAAAGTGGAAGGCAAGTGCACTTACAACTCACATGCCACTCAAAATGTTTGCTTCTTCCTTTAACATCCTTTGTTCTTCTATGCTTATTTGTGCTCCTGTAATCAGGTTTCAGCAATAATTAAAACCAAGGAAATCAAGGTCTTAGAAAACTTCCTGCTTTAATTATATTCCTGAAGTATATAAAAGTACTGTTTCTTCTTTAGAAGGTATCATAAACCCATAGTAATTGCTTACTGTATAATTTAACTGTCCTAATTACAGCAATGAAAAAATAATCATTTTCTTTCCTAGAAAATAATTAGGTAAACTGAAAATGCCAGGAATGAGTTATTATTTAGATCTACACTGATGAATCAGCCACAGTTTTGATGTTTGAGTGTGGTCCCATCAGGAGATGTACGCATCTCCAAACTCCATTTTGGAAACACAACCCATGATAATGCAAATACAATGACATATGCCTGCTATGAACACACAGAGATTTCCAAAAATATGTGCACATATTAAAGGATCTAGAAGGATGTCTCTTAGCTTCACATTGAGCCTGCTGGAGATTTCAGTTCAGGAAAGCCCTTGAACTCATATTCTGAAGTATCGATTCAGCCCCATACATAACCAGGAACTGAATCCAGTACTGCCTGGGAAGATACCTGAAGTTCAGCACACACTTAAAATCATGCCACAGCTGTGTTCCTCATTGCTGCCCTCATAGTGATAGATTATCAGGGCTCTGGCAGGGAATTAATAAACTGATCAGGCACAAACTGATCCCCAAAGGCTGGCAACCAGTTTCCTTGGACAAGGAGCATGGAAGTGCCTGCTGGATGTGCATTTAAGAAACAGAGCTCATACACTAAAAGGCATAGAAAATGCTGATGAATTTTTTTTAAGTGTGATTTTAAAATACCTTTTAAAAAGAGGATATAATTTTTAAATTTATTATATGTATAAAATACAGAAATAGAAGAAGAAATTTAGAATTTTCAATAGGATGAATAGACTGCATTTTATTGTAGCTAGTATTATTCTGTTAAAAGGAATATTAATATTTTGCTGAATGTCAAGAAGTATAAATCCATGAAACAGTCGGAGCACTAAAAAGAAAAGATCAATTAAGTTCAAAATTTAAAGCCTGAAAAACTGGTTTCTGTATGTCCAGATTACTTTTTTTTTCTGCTTTGTTGCAAGCTGCAGTTTTTGCAGCAACTAATTAGAATTGCTCCTCTCACATCAGCTGTAGTCTAAGCTCCAACAAAGCCCCATGACTCTACACATTGTGGTCTATACTGCAGTAAAAGAAAACCCAGCTTCCTCCTCATACAGATGAGTTTGTCCAAGTCAGGCCAACTGGCTACCCCAGAGTGCTTGTAATCATACTTGACTGCTTTCTATATCAAATTGTATCCAAGTTATAAAGCTATACATCATTATAGCACTTTATCTGCTAACAGGGCTGGGTGAAACTCATTTCTGCTTAAAGACGGTGCTTATATTGAAACAAATTTTGAAGAAGGAGCCTGTCATAGCAGAAAATTATGAAGGATTTTGTAAGAGAATCCTATCTGTGCAAGAAGAATAAAAATGGTTATATTATTACTGTTGCTTTTTCCCCTCCATAAAACAGCAGAAGACTTCTGTTGAACACTTCTATAGGAGGGGGGAGGAGGCAGATCTACTCACATATGACTGAAATTATGACATTACATTGAGATGAGCTTCTTAATACCTACCCACCCTCCAGGCTCTTTTCCATTGTTTTCCTTCTGCCGACAAAGAAACAAGTCACCTATACCCTCTTTCAGGCTTTTATCTCATTTATCCTGAGCTTCCTACTATTCAAGTCCAAGCCACCTCCAGTCCTCTAGGTATGGCAAAGCCAGGTGTTTTTCCAGGCCTAGGAAAATAATATCAATTGAAGAAAGAGGGCATGACAACTATTGCTTTGTAAAGTGTTTTCTCCTCCTTTTCCCCCTTGAAAATTTATGAGCAAAACATCCACTAAGAATTACATTCACTGGTGGCTAACTCAAACCTGCAGTGTAGGGTTGGTTTTTTTTCTAATCTACTTTTGTGCTAGCCATCCTTTTGGGCAGGAAAATGGACTTGATTCCTCCCAAAGACACTTCCAACCAGCTGCAGTGTTCTGCAGTTCTGTTTGTTAGAACTCTGCCATTAGAAGCACCAGGAAGTGTCATGGTTTAACCCACCAGGCAGCTAAACACCACAAAACCACTCACTCACACAATCTCCACCTCAGTGGGATGAAGCAAGAATTGGGAAGAAATGTAAAATTCATGGGTTAAGAAAAAGACAGTTTAATAATAAAGAGAAGGAAGGGCAAGTACTAAAACTAATTATAAAATAAATAGAGTATACAAAACAAGTGATGCACAATGCAACTGTTCACTTCCTTCTGACTGATGCCCAACCAGTTCTTGGGCAGGGGCCTTGGGCTAGATTTACTCCAGTCTCTATGCTGAGCATGAAGCAGACCTGGATGCAGCAGCACTGCAGGTGTGGTCTCAGCAGAGCAGAGGAGAGGGGCACAGTCACCTCCCTCCACCTACTGGCCACACTGCCTTTGATGCACCCCAGGAAGAAGTCGTCTGTCTGGGCTGCAAGGGCACATTGCTGGCTCATGTTCTGGTCTCCATCCACAAAAGTATAGGAGAAAGCAACTTGTAACGGGATAATTAGGCAAAGGTTCATTTCTGGTTTGATCATTATAGCAAAGTATATATTTTGGAACAAAAGAAAACTGTTCAACAGCCCTTAAAGCCAAACTAGAAAAAGTACTTGCTCAGTAATGCAATAAGGATGGATGAATGGAGGGACATTGTACAGAGCTGGGTAGGAAATTTTCATCCTCTTTCATCATGCCAAAGCCATGTCAGCTTTGGGTTAGTGCTGGTCTTGCTGAAGTCAGTGACAGCACTGTATTTCAGATATGTCTTTTTTTTTGTTTGTTTATAAATCAGATGAAGAGAGGTGCTCATTCTAAGCAGGTCTGCATTAAGAAGAGCTGAGAAGAAAACAATACTGAACAGCTGCAGCAGCTTGCAAGTATTTTTGCTAAACCTGTGTCAAGAAAGATAACATACAATGTCCAAAGTGGAACTGTTATGAAATCTTTTCCACCCCAATTATCCTCTGGTTTAAATTCTTTTTGTTATAGCACAATTACATTTCATCCATAAT
The DNA here is from genome assembly GCA_013396955.1 of Regulus satrapa. Taxonomy (NCBI): domain Eukaryota; kingdom Metazoa; phylum Chordata; class Aves; order Passeriformes; family Regulidae; genus Regulus; species Regulus satrapa. The sequence continues at coordinate 295,338 of VWZN01012199.1, forward strand.
GCTATCCTTTTATGCTTTTTGGTCTTCATGAAAAATTAGAGACCAAGCTCAGACATTAACTTTCTGATGAAACAAAGCACTTTCTTATAAAATTGTTCACAATAAAATAACAATACAGATGTCACAGCATATAATGAGATGGGAAACAAGATGTTACATGTCCCTCATGTCTGGTCTCAGTCCTTTTTAATGACTCTTGGCTGGGCTGCATGGTTTATGGTAGAAAGCACCATCCTGCCAGCTGGTGCTTTGCACTCCATTCACCAGCCCAGGCTCTGCTGTTAAACTAATACTGTTCCCTCATCTCTGTCTTCCCTCTCTCTCCACATTTATCCCTACCCAAAATCTTTAGACAGTGCTATGCCCAGCATGCTTTGGCACAGCTGTCCTAAGGCAAAGAGAGAGGTGTTTTGTACTGTGTGCAGGCAGCACTGTGAGAAATGTGACACAGCTCGTGTGTCCCCCCACTGACAGACACCATCTGTCATTCAGCTGCAAAAAGCACCAGTGGTAGCTGGAAGGGGGAGAGCTGATGGACTGTACATGTTAGAAAGAGCATGCACCTGATGGTTCCTGCACTGTGCTCTTTCTCAACTTGGAAAATTTCATGGACCCTTGAAACAGTGGACTTGCAGTTTTTGAAGTGTTTTGTGCATACTGTTTCTTTTCTGATGTGCTGGTGTTTTTTCAAACCCACACTTGAAACCTCAAATTGAAGGTGCTTATATGCTGGAAACCCCCAATATGAGAAAGGGAAAGTTCATCAGATCCTCTCCCCTCCCTGCCTTAGTTATGCCCTTGGCTGTAAATGATGGCAGAAGAACTCAGTATTTCAAAACCAAAAAATTTCAAATACAATTCTGCTGCTTTTCTTATCATGCAACTCTGCAAAAATATCAGATGGGAAGCAAGCCAGTAAATCACTTTCCCGCTGTAGGTACAAGGAAGAGGGGGGAGTAGATTGACAGCAACCATCACTATTTTTGTCACCAAACAACCCCTGCATGAGATGTAGCCTTCATACCTGCTCTTACCCTGACAGTTCAGAACTTCTCCTGATTAGGAGGTTCACAATTATTTTGTGATACAAAAACAGATCAGTGCATTGGTACAGACTGATCATAATTAATGACTTCAAGCGTGTATTGGGGTAGAGTTAATTTTCTTACTAGTAGCTGGAATGGGGTTGTGTTTTGAATTTGTGACCATCAGAGAGCTGATAGGACAGGGATGTGTTTGTTACAGCTCAGCAGGGCTTTACACAGGGTCAGGGCCCTTTCTGCCTCTCACTGCACCCCAGCAGTGAGAGAGAGGGCTGAGGGTGCACAAGGAGCTGGGAGGGGACACAGCCTGGACAGCTGACCCCAACTGGACAATGGGGTATCATCACAGTCAGCATAAAGCTGGGGGAAGAAGGAGACAGGGGGAGAATGTCTGGATTGATGGCATTTTATTTTCCCAAGCCACTGTTACAGGTGATGGAGCTCTGCTTTCCTAGAAATGGCAGAACACCAGACTACCCATGGGAGGTGGTGAATAAATTGCCTGTTTTGTTTTGCTTGCTCTTGTGGATTCTGCTTCACCTGTTAAACTATCTTCATTTCAACCCACAGGTTTACCAGCTTTTACTCTTCCAATTCTCTCCCCCAGCCCACCAGGGGAGGTGGGAACAAGCGGCAGGATGGTGCTTAGCTGCCAGCCAGGGTGGAATCATTACAGGAGAATCAAAACCTTTCCCTCATTCTTCAGGGTGGCATCTCCAGCAGCACCCACAGGCTCTGCACTTCTGCAGTGCCAAGACACAAGTGATGTCCAAAGACAGGACACCCTTGTTGCACCCTTGGAGAAGCCATAGGACTGTGAGAGGTTTTAAAGTACAACATCTATTATGTTCTGTTTACTCAAAACCAAATAATCCTCTCCTCTAAGGATGTAAGCTCTTGAGAAAACGAAAGAACAAAACACCCTTTTGCAGTCTAAAAACTTTTCCCACACACATATTTACATGTTTATAGATAAATTCAACTGTTCACACCATAAAAGTAATTATAAACTTTGGGTGAAAGCACTAAATACTGGGTATCCAGTTGGATTAAATTCCTTCACCCCTCTACTCCTCCTGGAGGAAGCTCGTGGACTATTTTATGTGGTTTCTGTATGGTGTATCCAATGCGTGGTGTTTCTGCTTTTCCCTATCAAGTCCCCAAGAAATAACCCACAGGTTTAGTACATCCAAAAGGCCTGGGAGAAGGCAAAACAGATGGAATGGGATTAGGATTGTTTATGAAATGAAGTGCTGAAAGATAAACCCTTGGCAGGGCAGAGCAATTTATGCTATTTATTGGGTGAGTAAACTTAAAATAAAATGCTATTTAGGTCCCAGTCCACAGAACAGTCTTTCACTGAAATGTCAGCAAATATTCATGCCAGGATTTTAGCAGTCGATTTAAACTACACCACAGAGCAATGAACATTTTAAGTTACTCTGAGTAATGTCATGCCTTGTACCTGCATACTTTCACCTAAGCTATTTCATTTATGAGTTGATGGCATGAGATAATAGAAAACATGTAATATAAATCTTACAATGCGTGCACTTGATGTCTTCTGAATGTGAATGCCACTGAAATTTGCGAAGTAGCCAAATGCTTTAAATAAAAGTGTGAAGGTCGAGAAAGGCCAGAGAAGCATAGCAATAACTTCAGTTGCTTCCCAAACCCTGAGACAGAAATGGCTAAGGTTGTAAAATTGCATTTGCAGTTACTGCTGGTTATACAGTACGACAAACAACCATGCAGAATCTGTTTGTGCCAATAAAAAAGTGTCACTTCAGGGGAGGTCAGATCCTTGTGCTATTTCTAACACTGCATATTGCTGAGTCATCTTCTCTGCTGTCCTGTCCTTCTCATTTGCCCCTTACAAGCTCTTAATAGCTTTGCAGAATGTATTTCTTTCATCCAGTCAGAGGCTCTGCCATGTATGCTGGGCATCAGTACTTGTCTCTCACTTCTCATGACTTTAGTAGTCCTCTCACTTGAAGTTTCTTCCTGCTTCCTGCTGCCTAGCTGCAGCCTATGGTGGCATGGGGTGAGGCTGAACAATAGCCTAATGTGCTTCATTAGAGAGTCAGCCCTCCTACTTTGCTCCGTGTTCAGCAGCTATGTGTCTGTATTACTGTAGGACTCACATTCCAGATTTTAGTCGCTTCTGTGATGTCTAGATAACAATACTTTAAATTTATTCTCAATAGCATTTGAGTCAAAACCACTTCGTCTCAAGTACAGCTGTCATTAGTTGCCAATGCTATGCAACAGCTTCAAACTATTTCAGTGAGCGGGGAGAAATAAATGGAGCTATCTAATCAATAGAGCACGCTGAACTTGAAGTACCTATCCTTTATTTAAGCTTCTTTGCTGACAGTCAATGTTTTATTAATCTTAATCCCAAGAACTGTGGTAAATTGGAAGAAAGTAATTATTGACATTCGCTACACTTGGCCAGAAAAGTATTTCCCGACTGGGAGTTCTGCAGGAATACAGACACAATCTGAGGAACAAAGGGTCATCATCAAAAGGTGGTTTTCATTTGGAGAAAACTAAAATATCAGCAATGAATACCAACATCGGGCTGCAAATAACCATGGAGAACATGGCCTATGCTTGGTGACTATGTACAGCCACATCATTGTTTCCATACATACACAGTTCCCCATCTGGGAAATAGTCTGAGAATCCCACCGTGCAGGTGAAGAGAAAAATGCCAGGTGCTCAGATGTGTGATTTTTAGCCAGGTTTTATGTCAGTGTAAGTTTCTCTGGAAAGGTATGAAACCACTACCCCCAGAGGTGGGCAGACCTAGGAGTAAGGACTTGTGCAGCTGTAATTGCTAAGCTGATGTTTGAAAGTCAGAAGGCATAGTATCACTTTTCTCCTTCTTCTTAACACTGCAAAAGCAGAATAAGATCCTTTTCCTGACATTTCAGCCCATAGAAACACAGCCCACTCTGTTGTGGCTCAGCCTTGAACATGATGTCTCTCATAACAACGTGGAGGGATTGCTGCGTGTGGGCACAGAACGTAATAATTCTGCTAAGTATCTGTTTGCAGATCTAATCACATTGTGAATTTTTTTTTTTCCTCCAGAATATTATTCTAGAATGGTGTAGCAAAAATGTTTCCAAAATAACCAGTTGCCTGCCACAGTCATTTCCACATGTATCTCAGACCCAGGGTTAGGAAAAAGCTGAAGCCTGCCTGACCAGTGGTGTCTTTGCCATAAATGAATAAGATTAGGTTGTCTATGAAATAGTATCATAAACAGAGGGCCACTGCTGTTCCAGCACTCAAACTCTGGCACTGTCTTTATGGGATAATTGGCTTTTTTTCATATGTTTCAGGGCACTGGTGCCAGACAATACCTTTCCTATCTGAGTGCAGGCTGAGCTTGCACTGGTTATGAATGTATGGGGGTGGAATATAAACCAAATGCCTTAAATACTGCTTGAACTGCCTTCAGCTGTGTCTGCCTCATGCCTTTACAAATGACCTTTTTTACTTTCATATCACTGATTTTCCAGAGAAGCTGGGAGAGGAAGGAAGGGCACATCTTTGCACATCTATAAGCACAAAGAAGCACTGGTGTCCATTCCTCTTCATAGCAAAGCCTGTGGTACTCCATTAAAGTGTGACTGATGACACCCTGAACAGAAAAGGCATTGGGTGACTCACATTCCAGAAGGGTCTTGGAAGCTTCCTTTTTGTGTGGATGTGTAACAACATGTTGGATGCTGTTATCCAAGTGCTTGTTTCTCTGATAGTACCACAGGCCACAGCTCTGTGATCACCTAGATATCTGGGACTGGGAACCAGTTGATTTTGCAGAATTCAAATAGCACCATGCACCATGGCTGCCTCTGCAACACAGACAAGGCTGGGAAACACAGAACAAGGTCACTAAAAGACAAGCTCACCTTTATTTAATTTCACTGGAGAATTCAGGTTTATGCATTTGAATCTAATGGACCACTTGTTCCAGTCCCTTGTGATCAGGCATCACCTTGAATGACTAAGACATAGGAAAGAATTCCACCACATTGCAGCTAGCAGAATCCATAGAATCATAGCCTAATTTGGGTTGGAAAACTCCTTCAAGAACATCAAGTTAACCTACCACTGCCAAGTCCTCCACTAAACCATGTCTCCATATATCAATCCATCTAGAAAGTAGGGGTTCAGTCTATACCAGTCATCTAGATTTATCTAGACAGAAGATTCTCATCTCATATCCCAAAACAGGTGGGATGTCTTCTCTCTGAAACTGCTCATCCCTACCTTGGATTATGGAGGAGACTGAGCAAACTGGAAAAATGCTGCTGCTTGGCCCTTATATAGAGCTGGCCAGACAACACCGGTCTTTACTTGTCATTAAGTAGCTGAATGTTTCCCCAGCTGAATATTCTGCTCTTCCTGGCCCTGCTATTTATTGCCAGCTGTGTACAGGAGCACAGCTCGAGCTGCTGCAAACTGAGAAATATGTGCTCATGCTGTGAAGTAGGAAAGGGAGAGAGGAGGCTTGTTGTTGTATTGGAAATACAATTATGAATGTTGATAAAAGCAAATTGAATATTATCTTTGGCAAAAAAATGTCTTATTCAGTGGCCTGCTTCTCCTGCAAAAGGCTGATAAATGGACATGGGGGCTTTGTTGAAGGTAGACTCATAAAGCCATAACCACAAGGAGCTCAGTCCTGCAGTACAGCGCCATACAGCTCTGTTTGTGGAAAGCCAAATTCCTAACTTGTCTGTCTGCATACAGGGCTAGGAAAGCATCTACTCCATGGGTTGCTGAAGACACAATTTTCTTCCTCTCCCTGCTCCAGCTCTCCCCATGCTCCCACTCACATTTCACACGTTGTCTCTTCCCCATCTCTCTGCCGCTGGCTCTCTCAGACCATTTTGAGTTTGCTGCCTGGTCACACCTGTAGGAAGGAAGAGTTAGGTTCTGCATTAGCACTTCCTGGGGCCAGATCTATGTGTTACCATGGATGGGAAGTGCCTCTTAGCTAGGATAGCACATCTGTGGTCCTGGAAGGATGAGAACAGCAGCAAAGCCAATTGTCAGGCCTGCAACTCCATCCTTATGTCTGTAGACTTCTGGATGCCAGAAACCCAACCCCAGAGCTGATCAGTATTCCTTTCACCCATTGCCTAATCCTACAACCTTCAAAGAGTAACAAGCCTCTCTCTCACTTTTGCTGTGTTAATAATTCTTTCTCCATATGCTGAATGTTTCACACCCGTTCTGGGATCCAGGAACTAAGAAATGTTACACATATATAAAATTTCACCCAAAAAATGTTGGCATGCCACAGAAGGCAGAGCACAAAAGTGCCCTGCTTTGAGTGTTGTGGGAGCCAGGAAGGAAATGTGAAATTAATATTAAACTTTCCAAAGTCCCACATGGCACAAAGTGAGCCAGTTGCCATACAGAGCAGCAAAGCTAAATTTGATTGTAAATTATATTACTTTCTGGAGGAGAATGCAACAATACTTTACAGTATTCAGTGGATAAAACTGCCTGAAACCCAAGCTGATGCTTCATTCCAGCATCAAATGTTACAGTTGAACTGGATTCCATGTTGCAAAACATCCTATATCCTAAGTCACAGGATTTATCAACTTCAATCTTATTTTCCTTATTTTAGTGAGAGTGCAAGGTGCAAATTCATTCCAGCAAGCCTAAGTCTTCTTAAGTAGGAGGCTAATGGAAAGGCATGAAGTTCTTTAGAGGCTGATTCAGACCTCCACTGAAGCAAACTGTAGTCCTTGGAGGAGCAGAAATTGAACAAGCTTTCATAAAAACTCCTGCGACAGACAAGGAGCTACTGTCTGGAAATGATCTAACAAATTCAGCACCAAGAATTGTTGCCAGTATGAAATAGAAATGCGATAATAAGAAAAGCTACAATAACATGTTTATTTCTTACATCCCCCCTTTCTGATTTTGTTTTGTATTCTAAGTTATTCTTCTTTCCCTCACCCTCTACCTTTCCTTTCTGGCACTCCTTTATTTCTGTCACCAGATGCCTCTCCAGTTTCTCGTGTTCTTAGACACGCCTCTCTCCTCCTTGCCTTTTTCCTTTTGCTGTGGAAACTGAGGGTCTCAGCCTGGTCTGGTGAACCTCTTCCTTAACAGAGGTTTTTGAAGCAATTTGTGGAAATGTGCACTAGAGAATACACAGTCCCCTTTCACAATGCATTCTGTGGAGAAGGAATAGGAGTCACAAGCAGAGTAGCAGGATGAGAGGTGAAAAAATTTTCTGTACAGCCATTGCCCCTAATGAACAGAAATTCCAGTTGTTTTCATACAACACAAAGACATACAAAAAGAATGAGGCACCTACACAGAGAGTATCAAAAGAAATGCAGAGAAATTCAATTTTTCTGTAATCCCATTAGGTCCAAGGCAGGGGCCAAGACTATTAAGAATTTTTCCCACATTCCTGCCATCTCGTGGAACCCAGCAACCCTCTTCATGGACAACAGTAGGGGCCATTGTCCTATCCACTCACTGCCATTCACTTTCAAGCATGAGCCCTCCATTGTGCAGGATGAGTCAGCTTCAGTCTTTCTCTCATTCATGTCCCACTTTTCTCACCTTCCTACTCAGACCATCACACTCAAAGACTTCCTGCCATGGCATTACAGGCATGCATTTATGTATAGAGCACCAGCAGGCAATGAATCCAGCTCTACTTTTCATCACCAACATCTGGCCATTCTGTGGGGACCGCAGCATTCCAGCAGGCCTTGGAATTGTGTCGATACCATCAGCCCCTGTTCCTCTGTGACCTATAAAACTAAATCAGATGGAAAAGATCTTCAGCCTGAGGAATTTACATTTATTTCAAGACCATTTCAAGAAGTTAAAGGTGAAAAAAAAGCATCTAAGAGACAGTGCATCAGTGCTGTGGAAAACAGCATTTCTCATTTTAATAAGTGGGTTTTGATACACACAGGCATCCTGGCAGCAGGTAGACCACACAAAGGAGCTGAGCCTGGAAAGTGCCCTCGCCACTGTAAGTAGAAGAGGCCACGCCACAGAGAAATAAGAGAAGAAAGGCAGAAAGGCTGGTCCTGTCAATGGTAAAAATGGACATAAGTTAGGAGGAATAGCAAGAGGATGGAGAAGATTGAGACAGGCATATTGGTGGTGAAGCTCTCAAAATCGTGGCTTTCAAGAAGAAAGAGGAACTCCAGACTAGATCTATCCCTCAGGAAAAAGGGTCCATCCACAACTGTGTGTTTGTGTTCATAGTCACTGCATCACCTTGCACAGAGTGGTGTGACCTGAATTACAACCCAGGTGCTACTGCTTCCCGTGCAACGGAGAGAAGAGATGAGGGCTGGTGCTTGGTGGGGGAAAGGCAACCATTTTCCCTTGCCTCACAATGAGAGAGCCACTGTGTTTTCCAGATGGATCAACACCTCTCTCTGCCCTCTCAGTCATAACAAGCCTGTCCCCAAAAGCGGGCACAAAGCCTCTCTTGGCAATATCCATGAGCTCACAAGAGACCCTGCAGTTGCCAGCAGCTTTGTGCACTGCATTCCTCAGGAAATCCAAGGAGGCAGAATCCATCAGATTTCTCTAATCCAAGGAGGCAGAATCCAGCAGAAAGCAGAGGACAGGCGGCAGCACGTCCCACACAGACACACCACACCCACGGACATGCCTTCAGCGAGGAAAACTGTTAGGTTGGGGGAGCATTGGCTGAAGTGGGTCCTTGCTGCCTCCACTGCAAAGCCTCACCATAGCAATTTCTGAGACTAAAAGTCATCATAGAAATGAACAAAACAGAAAAGCTGGTGAGCTAGCGGGGAATCATCTATCAGTACACATTAAAAATGAATGATCAGCAAAAAGCTTCTCTCTTCCAATGAGAAAATAATGGTGGATGGTCAGATGAAAGACGAGTAAGAAGACAGAAAAGAAATTTTCAGTCCCTCCTGCAGCTCAGCAGTCATAAGTCTTCCATTAATTTTAGTTACAGAGAGATGATGTATTAATTAGGTTTTGCCCAAGGCATGTCACTTTAATTAAATATCTATTCAAACTAAGGAAACAGGAAAATGGTTTATTTTCTTTCCTAATTCTCATCAAGAGTTTAATATTTTCTTACATAATTTTAAAGAATAACAAACAACTTTTATTATAAGTGAAATCTGAAATCCTTAGTGAGGCACAGGAATTAAATCAAAGCACAGAGTCATAGAATACACGGTTTACAAAGATTGGTCACATATTTAATTGAGAAACTATCCACTTGTTTAAATATTTGTATATTTTATATTTGACATGAGCTGAAATCCCCCACAGTATTTGAAATATCACAGTGCTTTCTGTGAGCCTTCAATTGCAGAATTGCATAATGGCTGGTGCCGTATAAATGCTTCTAGGAGGATCTGACCTGCTTCAAAATAATGAGACAGCCTGCCAGGTAGAAGCAGAGTTCAAATTGCTGGGATATGACTCAGCTTCTTCATTCCTGCTGCCCATGGCTATAAAATACGGAAACACAAATGCAGTGGGATGAACCATTTCATATCTGAGCTGTAGGTGCTTGAACTAGCCACCCAAAACAGATGCCAGAGTTCCCTGCCTAGAGCACAGAGAGGGTGTGTATCAGGGACAGGTGTTCTCAAAGGTCTTCAGAGGAAGGGATTGCTGCCTCCACACATCTGTCTTATCACTGACATCAGAGAGAGGTAATATCCCTGTGGAGATCCTCAAATTAAAATATTATTCGGCCTTTGGGGTTTCCCCAATCACTTCAGGAGAGTACTTTGCTATCATCTCTTTTCAGCAGAGAGCAGTGTGTGTCTGCACAAGCAGCCTGCCCCAAAAGGCTGTTCCTGCCTCCCTTGCCCTATGTACCATGAGATACTCTTAGTCATACAGAAATTATCCATAAGAGGAGAGGGAGGATCCCATTTAGAGGAATATAATTGCAGCTAAGGTAGTATGTGTACAAGGTGCCCAAAAGCCTAACTACTTTATGAGCTGTTCATATCAGGGGGCAGGGAGTGCTGTAAACTAATAAAACTGATTTTACATAGAATCTTATGCAATGGAGACAGGAATCCTACAAACACATCTATACAAGGCAAGTGATGATGTTCTGAGCCTGAACTTTTACAGAAACCTTCAGTTCACTTTTAATAAATTCCCAGCAGCTGGAGCAAGAAAAAGCTTTAAATGGGAAATATATGTGCTTTCTGACTCTTCTGTTCTCAGAGGGAAAAAGGGAGGGACAAAAAAAGAAAAAACATACATTAAATGTAGAAAAATTATTGTCACTGATTAGAATAGAATTCTTCAGGATGAAAGCTGAAGAGTGCCTATCCAAGAAGTCTGGCTACAATGTCTGTGATGAATTACATCTTTTCATATTTTGCATTTATTTTTGTAGTTCAGCATCATTCATTTGGCCCTTGTCATTCATGTCATTCAAAGCAGTTTGATTATTTGTGTATATTCCTTAGTACAGGGGCTTTAGTAAAGTTAATGGAAAAGAAACTAATATAGTGATTTGATCTTTTTTGATAACTTAATCAAATCTGTTCTTGAAAGCTGTGTATGGAAAAAAAACAGGCAGCTCAAGATTTATGAAGATGAATGCATTTTCCACAACACATCAACCACTGACATTTTTCCCCTGCATTTATCAGAAGGGAAGTTGCATAAAATCTTGTTGTTTGTCAGTCTTATTAAACCAGCTAACAAAGAAAGTCACTTGCCAGCAAAACAATTGAGCTCTGAAACACTCTGTGTCTTTCTCCAGACATTGTAGTATTGTGAATTGGCATGGGAAGTTTCCTCCTGAAGAATTATATATATATATANCAAGCAATGTATTTTCTCTCATTATTTTATTGTTTAAAGACACTGTATGTGTGTATGGTGCACTTAGCCATCAAGCTAGCCAGGACTATCCCTACTCCTTCTTGCTTTTGGTTTTTCCCACTTTCCCTGGACTTCTGTCTTTTCAGATTGGTAGGCAAGAAATCCACCTCATCTCCCCAGCACTGCTCTCCTCTCCCTGACTCCAGGGCTAACTGGTCTGACAGCAAGACCCTTCAGCTATTCTTCACCCTTATTCTTTCAACTACACTGCAAAGCAGTGATGTTATTTTTCATCAGTGATGAAAAATAACAGAAGAATAACATCAGGCCTCAATATGCATTGCACAGAGCTTCAAATGAAGGAGAACAACTGAGACCAATGTCCATGCAGGATATGTTGTGGAGCCCTGACTAGGCAGGGACAGCCTGGAGTCTTCTCAGAGAAGCTTTGGAACCTGCTGGAGGGAATTCTTAGGGAGAAGAGAGGGCTGGTGGCCTGCCCTTCAGGCAGCAAGCCAACGAGGATGCACGAGTATGCAGTGACACTGCATCGGGATATTCCAAAGCAGATAAGGTTAGGTACCAGTAAAATGATCTGCAGAGCTCCTCACAGAAAACTGGTGAAGGGCTGTTGTGGGAAGGGGTGAGGTGGTTGTGTGACAAGCAGAAAATGAAGACAGTTCTCAAATGGCCAAAGATGGCAGAACAAGGGAAATTTGAGCTGCTGTGTGGTGCCTGGGTAAAATGACCAGCAGCAAAACATGGCCATCTACTAGCACAAACCCAGATACAAAGCATAGATGTAGAAAAAGATTAATTAGTATGTATGCATGCATCCTGAAATGTCACTTTCTAAAATCTCTTGGTAACATACATGCATGCAGATGCAGTAAGTCACTGGAGTCAGAAGAGGTAGTGCCTACCTGGGACCACAGTGGGAACTCATGTGACTTTGCCCAAAGCACTTCAGTTTAAAAAAACTGCTGTAAACCCACCATGGCTTTCCTGCAAGAGTGCTGTTTTGATTAGACATCTTTTCAGAAGTAGAAAGGACCTGACCATCATGACAGGACGTCAGCTAAATGCAAATCCATAAGATTTGTTCTGCCCAGCAAGGTCAATCCAGAGGCTGAAAATCAGCACCAACAACTGCACTCAGTTTCAGAGAGGATTTGCTCACCTACTCACAAAATCATTGTGTTTGTCCTCAGGTATGATTGTGTTGGTAATCAATACCAATGAAAACTCAACAAGACATCATGAGCACTTGAAATGGAGCCATCTCTGAGTTTAAAANTCATTTTAATCACTTTAATTTTTGAACCTCAGCAGATGTGGAGAGAAAAGATGAGTGTTGGGAGATTTTCTTTTTTAAAGCTGATTGATCAAAAATGTGGAATTCTCTGGAATTCTCTTACCTGGAGTCCTTTGGTGGGTTTTTTGTTTGTTTGTTCTAAAAGGAACATCCTTAGGAAACAAGTCTCTCAGTGATGGTTTGGTGCAAGGAATTTAATACTTTGTAATAGTAATAGATGTAATAGTTAGGGATGTAATACAAGGATAATAGGGATGTAAAAGTGCTCTGAAAAAGTTCCAGGAAGGAAGAAGAGAGATAACTCTTTTCTTTTGCTTAGACTATCTATTTTTAAAATTATCTGCCACCTATAATGAAAAATCCCTAATACAGAATAGCACAAGAGTCCCAGATATAACAGTGCTTGCCTCTTAAATTAATCAAACCAAAAATGCTTCCTACTGAATGAAATATAGAATTGTGCAAAGAACTTCATCAGATATTTGCAGAATTGTTAGGGTCATATATTTGGACATGACCTCATTATATAAATGTCTAAGAATTATGATAAGAAATTTATTCCTTGCTATAAACCACATAATGCTTCAAAACTGCTTTTTTTACTGGGCACTGCTGATGATTATATATAATCAAAGCTGCTTTTCCTGACCAGATGTACAAGAATCCTCCACTGCAGACGTATTATTTGTAAAGCATTAGGAATCCAGAATTAGATCAGCTGTTCTTGAAACAGGAACCATCTATACCTTTACTGGTAAGACATAGTTTCCCTCCACTTACCTTTCACCTCTGAACACTCCATATGGAAGCAAAACAAAGAGAAGACCTGACACAACCTGCAGCATTTTTCCTCTAGTCACTCAGAGGACAGGAGTTTTACTGTAGAGACGTGCAAAACTTTCAAGAGCATGTAATTATCATGGCTATCTCAGTTCTTTGTGGCCAATTTCAGACACTTCTTACCACTCTGATGCAAACTTTTTGCCTTAGAAGTCAGCCCCTCCAGGGGGTCACAGATAGAAAGCTGAACTCACACAATGGAAATAGCTGCTGAATGGCAATTGCTACTGTCCCTGTTGCTCTTGTCTGCACTTATGCAGGGGAGGTGACCAGTCTTGACCTTTACAAAAAATTCCTTTTGAAAAATAATCACTGAGGGGAGAAAAAATCAAGAACAAGCTAAATTGTGTCCAATATGAAAGTGTTGACCTTGCTTTGAAAAGTAGGTTGCACTAAAGAGCTCCAGAAGTCTCTTCCAGCCTGCATCATTCATGATCCTGTGCAGAGCTCCTAGTGATACCTCTGCTCAACTCCCTTGGATACCAGACACAATGTCAAGGAAATTCACCTCAAATCAACTCAGAACAATAACTCTTGCACGGCACAGGGTTTGCCAATGCAAATGAAGAGCTGGAGGGAAAGGGCCAAGCTAGGGAAAGGACCTGAAGCTTTCATCACTCGGAACATATTCCCAGGGATCAGCTTGCAGCATGAGTCCCTCAACTGGCAAAAGAGTCAAGGGAGAGACAGAAGAAAGACTGTCCTAGACTTCAAGACTGACTTAGTGCTTCAAACTCTAATGCTGGTTAGTGTTAAACTCTAACACCCCCCTCTAGGTTTCCTGCTGAAGGCAGGTGGTTTGGCTTAATTCGGCACTGCTTATTGACCTATAGTGCTGACCTCACTGAAGAGGGAGTTGCATTTCTGTTACAACTAGCTTATAAGAGAGAAAACAATAAAGTTTCCTTTATTTGAACACAAAACATCTTCCTGAAAAAAAATGAAAAAAGATGATTCCACAAAACTGGTGAGGCTTTACTTTCACACTCCTCTTCTACTTCAAGCTATGTTGCACTTGTTAAAGTTTGATCCACTGGAGAGCAAATATGCATTTCAAGTGAGGTGGATATTAAAACAATGATTCTTAAACAACAAAGTAGCTTCTGATTTTGTTCCAGGCAATTTGGAGGAAGATGAACAATTCTGTGAATACTGTTGTTAAGAAAGCTTTCAAAAGGAAATAAATGAAAGCAATTGTAGCGATTTAATCGTGTCTGGGAATTAAGTACCAAGCAGTCACTTGTCATCCCCTCCATACCCTTCCCTCTTGTGGAGAGGAGAATCTGAAAGTAAAGGAAAAACCTGTTTTTTGTGATGGGAACAATTTAATACCTGAAGCTGAATATAATAATTATAACAATAATAATAATGATAAGGAGAAAGAGAGAGAGTAACAGAAACAAAACAAGTAATGCACAATACAATTGCTTACCTCCTTCCCACAGACCAATGCTCCAAACTGAGCCTGATCACCCCAAACAGTGATCAAAACCCTTCAGGTAACTCTCCCAGTTTGTATACTGTACATGGTGTTCTGTGGTGTGGAATATCCCTTTTGTCAGTTCAGATCACCTGTCCTAGCCATGTTCCCTCACAGTTTCTTTTGCAGTTTATCACTGGCAGAGCATGAGACCCAGAAAAGCTCTTGACATAGGATAAGGACTACTTAGCCACAGCCAAAACATCAGTGTGTTATTAACATTATTCTCATACGGAATCAAAATCATAGCCCTGCAGTAGGTCCTTAGACAATGAACTGTGGCCAATTCCAAACCAGGATAACAATCTAGCTGGTCTTGTTCATATATGCCACAGGTGCCCTGAGAAAACATGCTGTATTCTTTTACTGGAAATATTTCTATTTGAGGCAGAATAGATTTTTTAAAATCAAGTTTTACCTACTTCTTTTATTTTAGTAAATCTGTCTTGTGCCTGTGCCTGTAAGAGACAGATTCTTTATACTCTGCTATGCCAGGGAATGCAGAAAGGACACATGAGTGGGTTTCACATGAGCAGGAAGAATAAAAACAAACTCCCAAGGCTGGGACACACCAAGCAGTGCAGGTGCATTGTGTCTTCAAAGTGAGGAACTGATTTGCAATTCTGTAAGCTTTCACAAAAATATGTTAAAAGGGCAGCACAAAATATTAGAAAAATTTAAGAAAACTGAGATATCATAAAAATATTTGCATTTTGAATTTCTCTATTTTTTTTTCCCCCTAATTCTCTTCCCAGTCCCACCTTGTTTGAGAAACTGGACAGCTGCCAACAACTAAAAGTTAAAGGTGAAAACTAAAGGGTTATCTTAAGAACACAGCTGCAGTGGAAAACATGTTGCACTTGCAAAATGTTTGAGGAATACTAGTTTAGACCGTCGAACTCATTTGGATGCACACTTAGAAGTAGTGATGAATGCATCAACCTCTAAGCTTTGTCACCACAGGCAACAGAGAGAAAGTTGGAAAAAGGTTTAGGTCTCATATTTTTTTAGTTGCCTTGATTACTGTTCTTCTTCTGGGTTATTATTAGAGTTATAATAGGAAAGTCCAATTTAAGTGTGGGTTGTATAGGCAGTCCAATCTGCCCTTGAATTGGTCTGGCAGCAATCAGAGTTCACCTGTTACTAGTGAAGTGGACACCCCACAAAGAGACTCTCCTGATATCTTTTCCCAGAATCTTTCTGAAAAGATGTTGATTTCAGAATGGCACCTGGGATTCCAGTGTGTGCGTGACAGGTCAGGCACTGGTAGTGACGTCCAGGATGACTCAAATTCTCATTCCTCCGTTTACCCATGGAACACGATTGCTTAGAGCCAGCATGTTTCTTTCCTGGAACAAACTGAAACATTCTTGAAATGTTCCTTTGTTATTAGAAGAATACTGAATACTCTAGTAATGTTTGGGGGGAAAAAGCACCAAAAGTAGAGAGAAAACTTGTAATTTCTGAACTAGCCAAACTATGTCAGCATAATTTTCAAATGAAGCAGTCTGTAGGGGCAGGGCATAGGGCCTGGCAGACTCCTCCACTCCATCCCTATTCAGGGACAAATCTTTGTAACTGCAAAACCGTCCTTTTCTTCATCTTTTACTAAAGATACTTTGTAAAAGAAGTTTCACTTCCTTCTCTCTTCAACAGAGCAGTTTCAGAGCAAATCGTAGCATAGTGCAGCTTTACAGGACAGCCATTTCAGTGAGAAATTTACAACAGATGGAAACCATGAGCTCCTTCCCCTTTTAGTATCCTTATTTGGAGAATCATGAATCTTGCTTAAAATACAAAGAAAACAATAATCCAGAAGTAAGTAGTCTTGTGCTGTCAGGGTGACTGGGAAAGTTGGAGTAGCAAAATTCAAAATTCATTCATTCAAGGTGAAGAAATATAAAATGTATTTATTAAAAAGAAAGAAAGAAAGAAACTAACAAAACCAGCCAAACAAACCCTTCTGAACAGTTTTAGCGGAAAAGGACTTCAAATTTAGATAGTAAAAAAAACCCCACAAGACAGATATATACAGCCATGTGCCAGTCTGTTTGTAACCATAAGAACCTAGGTGAAGTCAACACAAAGTAAATAAACCCATAAACTAACTTCAGGACACACTTTACTTCCTCAAGCACCTGTTGCTGCCCTGAGGAAGAACAGCTAGGGAACACATGGTAGCACGCTGGGAAAGATGCAGCACAGGGTACACTTTATCCCTCCTGTTTGCCTTTGTCATGTTAGTATTTAATCACAAAATTTTATGGGATTTTTTCACCTTAGGACGCTCAGGACCTCCCTCACCACACACACCGGAAGGTGCTCGGCTTATGAACAGCAAGACAACAGGTAGGTGTCCTCCTGTTGCACAGAGCTCAGCCCCTGACAACAATGCAGCACTTAACTCCCCCCCGATGAAAGTCTCAGCTCTTAGCCTGCTGGCTCTGTCCCACAGTTCAGCTATCTAGAAAATGAAGAGCAAAAGAATGGGGAAAGCTTGACTGAAAACATTCACATGGTGCATCTATGGCAGAGGCAGGACCAAGATTCAACTCTCCAAGGAAGCACTGGGGCTGTGGCTGCAGGCTCCCTCTTTTGCCAGGGAGCAACACCTGCCAACATTTCCCACAAAATGCAGTTTATAATGCCAACCTTATAGGCTTTTCAGAAAGTATTGCAGAGATTTTTGTCTTCAAGGTTTTATATGAGAAATCCTGGAAAGTATGTATACTTTGCATTCCCTGCTGACTTTCAGTGAATGCAAATATATGGTTCCCTGGCAGAATTAAACTCTTAACACACAGATAAAATGAAAATGGGGAAACACTTTTCCTAATATTTAGAGAATATGGAGAATTCCATATTATTCATAGAATAATTCTACCTGGGTCCCTCACAGAGCATTAGTCTCTACCACTGTTACACACAGAGGTGGTTTTAGCATACAATCTGTAATTTTTTTTTTTCCTGTGGCAGACAAATATAAACATCATCTATCTTTCCATGGTTGCTGCTCAGTTCTCACCATGAGATGATGCTCCCTGTTTAGAGATGGAAAGGATCCTAATGTCCATCCTGAAGACACTTCAAAGACCTCTCAGCAGACGGACATTTGGCAGCTTTGTATCCAGCATCTACCACTGCTTGAGTTAAAAGAAAGTGACCACACTTTTGCAATAACCCAACATTTTAGTCTTGCCTTTGCAACTGCAAGAGAGTGGAGGCTTTTCCTGGACCTTGGTGTATTTTTTAAGTTGTACAGATATCCTGGGATTTCTGTGCTGTAGTAGATGTCTTCTTTGTTCATCCATTTGTGTGAATAGTACATGAATGAGGGATACTTGAGGCTCCTTGAGCCATAATGAAAATATGTCCATTATAGCTTGCTGATTGATTCTTGAACTTCAGCCTGACAACCCAAACAAACAGGATAAATAGTGCAAAAACAAAACCAAAGCTGATCAGTTGGCACTCCTCCACTGCCAGCCTCCCCAAAAGAGTGCTGACATGTATTATTGCTGCAAGTCTCTAAGCCCAAATCCAAAGTTATTATGCAGACTTTGGAATGCTTTCAGTGATGGCTTATTATTCACAGAATTAACCACTGAATAGCATCCTCAAATGCCATTGTATGAACTTTGCATCCAAAAGCATCAAATTATTCAGTCCAACAGCCCACTGAAGCACATAGTAATGCCTCTCTTCCAGTGTTTGCAACAAGAGAGACACAGGAGAGTTACTTTGAACTGTAAGCTTTGGATTTCCACGGCTGCTTTAAAGTCCTAATGTGAAAACAGGGACTGTATAATGCATGGTCATGAGCTGTCTCCATTTGGAATTTTCTCTTGAGGACACTACTCAGACAACAATGAAAAAGGCAAAGCAATTGCTGCTGCAGAAACTCATCTCCAGGCTGGATAAAGAAAGTGCTGATCTCCCTCACTCTCCCACAAAGGAATGAACACAAAGAAGCTGGGAGTACTCAGTACCTTTGATAAGCCATCTGCACCATGGGTCCTTGTCAAAATCAAGGACAATCACTTCCTAGTCATGTGATTTTTCTGACTATGCCACATTGACTGTGTTCTTTGGTATGGTTGATAGCCAAAGCTGCGTGTTGCAAATCAAGTCATGCTACATGGCCAGTAAATCAAAAATGTCACTCTGATTAATGGGTCAGTGAGCCCACATAACATGCTGTAAAATAAACTTAGGTTTATAATTCTTTCCAATTGCAATCATGTCTTATGTCTCTGTAAGGAAGCTATGGTCATGGAAATCTTGATCTTCATTCAAACTCTGAGGGTCAAGCAGAGGATGCAGATAAGCCATCCTCACTACAGAAGTGAGTCATTAACTACACTCACCTTCCAATGTTAAATTTTCTGCCTGTGAAAATCAGGCCAGGGTATGACTGCATGATCTAGCACTTATTCCCTGTACTGCCCATGGCCAGATTGCTGCTTTTCAGTCAAGTATTCATGCCACAGGATGTTCCTGGTGTTCTTTGCTTAGAAGGAGCTCAGTACTTTAGGAGAACAAGTTGCCCTTACATGGGAGCCTTGCGCAACCAGCAAAGGCCACAGGAACTTCTGGTGTGGGAGAACCTCCCAGCTCCTCCTTCTTCCTGACCCCACCAGCCACCCAAGTTAGAATCAATTCTTCCAAGCATCAGATGCTCTCACCTTCCTTCTGTGGAAGTGTCTGGTTCACAGTCAGTCAAGGCAACAGCTCCTGCTCAGGCCCACAGCTGCTCCTAAGCCAAGCCCTCCTTCCAGCAGCGCACCCTGTATCACATTTTGTGGCTTAGTCATCCTGTTCCACCCCTCTAGAACTGAGAGATGTCAGGTTTTGGGTTAAACATCCTAATGGATGTAGATGTTGAAGAAGGTCTGCTCCTGGCTGATAACACAGTAGATCTCCTGAAGGCAGCTTCTGTCTCCTGCTGTCACAAGATTCCATCTCTTGAAATCCCTTTATAGTTGCAACAGTATCAAAGTGCAGCCTTTGGAGACAGATTTTCCATGGGCTAAATGGATAGCCCTGTGTGGATGCTTTTTTTTCCAGTTATTTTTGTCTGAAAGTTTTAGCAAAAATGAGAGAGGGGCAATATAGTTTCAAGTCTTTGCAGGTTGAAGAGAATGTAAAAAACACGTCTCTTATTTCCTGATCAAGAACTCAAATAAACTTTACTAATACAATCTTTTCTCATACCCTCTCTTCTATAGAATAGAATAGAGGGCCCCAATTTATGCACATCAAAGAGCAGGTAAAGAGTTATTTCAGGAATAGCTTCAGTTCTTTCTCATTTCCCCACTCAGGGTGATGAAGGATGCTAATCCCACTTTGAGGCACCCAGCTCTCCCTCCTTGACTGGTTAGGTGCCACTCAGCCTCGTGAATTCCCCTCCTGGAGACATCGGTTCTGTTCTGGGCACTGCAGCACTTGAATATCACACCATGAAAGTCCGCTTTTCACACCTTTCTTCAGACAGCCACAGGAAGAGAGTTTTATTTTTGATGCTAAAGATGCTCCAAAGTCTTCCGGCTTGAAGTATGTTGGCAAGGTCTACCAATCTTCACGCTAGAGAGACACCAGAATAGAATATAAAAATTCATGAACTGGCTGAGAAATATAAAAGGCTGCTTTAAAAGGAAATAAAGAAGCTGGTCAAGGAGAATACCCTGGGCTCTGCTGGGTAAGTAGGTTCTTGCTGCAGTTTTAAAAAAATGTACGTTTTAAACATTATTTCCAGCTATCAGGAAAATAATACCATAAATGCTAAGACTTCGCCAAACAAAAATGGCACAGGTGGTCAAAGCATTTAGAAGAGCGAAGAATCAACAACAATCTTTGTATCAACAATAAACTTTGTATCAAGAATAAACAGTAATAAACATAGCAATTAAGCAAGAGAACTTCTAATATGCTTATATGAGCTGCCTTCCTCCCTTGTGCCGCGTCACAGCAACAGCTGCACATTTCCTGATGATTCCTTCCTGGTGCCTTCTTTCTTAATAATGTTGTTTCTGTGCCATGGTTTCAGTTTTCATTAATTTCCTTCCTTTCTCCAAGGGAAGCTACATTCCCACTGCCTCTTTTCAAAGCATACATTAGGTTATTGTGCCCATAATTTCATTTTGCACTAGTTCTTTCGGACTGTGATCCACAGTCCCCTTGGAATGGAAGAACTCTTTGAACCATGTTATTTAGCTCTTGCTTGGCTGCACTTAAATGAAGAAAAAACCTGGAGGAGCACACAGCCTCTCAGCCCTAACCTCATATTTCATGTAGTGCTTCACTGCATTATTCATAAAGAACGACCTCCTGTGGTGTGGTCAGGAGCAGAGCTGTACAGATAATGCTGGGATGTGCCATGGAGGAACAATGAGGCTTCAGCACAAAAACTTCTAGAAAAACCTTTAAGAGAGGAACAGGAACTTTGCTGATGGGTAAAACTGATGGAGGGGAGAATAGTAGGAGTGCAAGAAAACAAGAGGAAAGGTAATGAATCAAAATTAATTCATTTAAATATGCAGGAATTTAATCCTCCATGTTTGACTATTTCTTTCCAAGAAACCAGAGACGTGGGACTTCTCATTTCTTTTACTGATTTTTGCCACTTGAGTGAAAATTACATTGACTTTATACACAGAACCCAAGAAACCCTGTGTGCCATGTAATTCTAGCAGAGCAGAGTAGAAATCCTCCAGTAATACTAAGAGCATTAAAAATGGAGTTTCTACTGAATAAAACATGACAATGAATAATGTAGTCTGCATAGTATTTCTTGTGTTATTAATTTGATGGTAAGTTTAATTAACTTAATGCTGCCCTAAATTTTAATTTTCTTTCTGCTGCAGAATCTCAAGCTGGAAATGCCAAAGGGCTTTACAGAAGTTTTAGAGAAAACACAGAGCATTGGTGAGAGTGAAAAGAGGACAGTTAGAGTTGCTGGGGTTGTAAGACATAGGCGACTGTGCAGGAAAGTGAAGCCCAAACTCTAGTGTCTGGGTCTTCCAAAATCACCACTAATTAAACAAAATGCAAGGCCAGTGTTGGGAAGGCAGAGGGACACACACCACAGAATTTATTTCTTGTGCTAGGTGCAGCAAGCTGAGGCAGGCTAGGAGGATGTGGAATGGCCCATGAGCCTATGCTTAATGAGGGTTTCCAGCTGAGATGCATGTTATTGGAGTCCCATGACAATTAATATTCCAATGAAAATTTACATTTCTGAGCCCAGTTTGGTGGCCAACTCATCATGAACCCCATAGAGATGACAGGTGTCAGCAGGCAGCATAAAGGGCCTTTTTTATCAGGAAAATCTCCAAAAGGAAGCATGCTCTAACAGGAGGGACTATCCTTAATAAAATATTCTCTTCCCAGTTGCTTGGATGTGAGTGTCCTGCTGATGTAGCACGGAGCTCTTGGCAATGCTGTGATCTGACAGGTTTTATTCCCCAGAGGATTTACCCCCAGGGCTGAAATTGTCCTCCTGTAGCTTGCACTGGTGTCTTTGGGTATGTACATCCAGGCACTAAAGGTCTGCTGTGGGGAAGATTTTTTCACTTGTTCTCTAGGCACTGAGATGCATCCCAGGAAGGAACATTCACAAAATTACTTTTTATCTATATGTTTGTTTGGTAAGGCTCCAGCTATGTCAGGCTAGAGCCAGTCTACCCTAACACAAAGGACAAGAGCCTGACTGCCTTGAATCCAAGGAGGCCCAAGGTGATCGAAGAGCTGGCATTCAGAAGGGAAGGGACAGAGGTAAATGCAGAGTTCCCTGTGTACTCTATTCTAGCCACTAAATTTTATGTGGCTTAGTAAATCTGAGTACACAAAATATATTTATGTGATCCTTCAAATCTTTCTCAGATTTTCTGTTGCAAGGAGAAACACAGCCTGCTGTGTTGCAGACCTGCTTTCTAGCAAACTTCCCCCATTTTTTCAAAGTTTTCACTGGTAAATTAAGTAGCTGTGCTGCTGGCTGGCTGTCAAGCAGCTCTTTATATTCACAGTTACAAAACAGCATCCTCCTAAAAAGGAACTGTCACTGACAGCCAAGAAATTACTTTTGTCTAGAAAACAGTACATTTAGCTTTTTGAAGAACCAACCCTTTTTCCCTGGTTTTCCAGGCCAGTGGATCACAATTCCAGCATTCTCATGCTCATCTGTCTTGCTAGGTTTTGATTCCCAGCCTTCATCCTTCTAGCATCACTTCAAAAATGCTTGGTCCCCATCTTCAGCCAGTTGGGTCTCTCTCCTCCAGGTCCTCCCAGAACTGGAGTTTCACTGTGAGGGAGAAAAGCCACCACAGTAGTCTCCCTGCTCCTCTCTGTCGCAGTACATATCCCTCTGAGACAGACATGGCCTGCTTGCTACTTCCATGGGCAAGGGGATAATCAACCTGCCTGCTCTCAGCCAGAAAATAGCGGAAAACTTCTCCTATTAATTCCTCGTATCACGTATGTATACCTTGTACACTAACAGGAAATATAAGGTTAAGAGCTTAAAAAGTTTCATTTTCTTTGACTTCTCAGGGACAGAAGAACCTTTCAGCTCTCGGTGGATTAAGGATTTATTTGTGATCTCATCAAGAACTTCAGAGATCTGCCACAGCAGTGTGAGCATTTCCCATATGGACGAAGCGTGACCAGTTAGAGAGACCATGCTTAGAGATCCTTCAGGACTGGGGGTGAAAGAGGGAACTGGGGAAGATTAAAATCTAAAAGGAATCCCACAAAAACCTTAAAGATGGGTTTGGATACTAACCTATTTAATCTGTCTTGGAATGTGAAGTGTGAGCTAGACAAGCAAGCATAGCCAAGTACAAAGCAAGAAAGAGACATGATTTTGGAATAAATCAGCAAAATTCAGTTTTTTTCCTGTTTAAAATGCATTTTTATAAGCCCGTATGACATATTTTTCTAGGTTAGGTCCATTAACTAGCTACATTTATTTGCTTTAACTATAACTTACCTTCGCTTTTAGGGAATTTTCCACCAACAGAGGGATTGACATTTTGGGGGTGTTCATGCAAGGCTCCTGAGGTCTCTCCCAGGCATCCAAGGGCACCACATGACATGTCCACCTGGCCAGATGATCTACAGGGTTTACCCCTGATCCAGGTATTTGGTGTTCCCTATTCCCAGTAAGTGCCAGAGATGTCTCCAGTAAATAGGAGTTCACAGTAAAACAAGTAAAAGAGCAGAGGGCCTCCCTGTTAAAGATACTTAGCTGCCCAAAGAAGCTGCCAGGCACAGGTGGTGGCTGAAATCAAAGAGAAGCACCAAGTCTAATGCTGACAGTCTCTCATATCATCAATAGACACAGGCTCCTCTTAAGCAAAGATTGAGAACAGGGGCCTTTTGGAAAACCCCACAATGAGGCTGCTGGTCCTCTTGAGCAAGTTCAAATTTACCTGCTGATTATCAACAGAACCAGGCACTGGCCTCCTGCTGCTTCAATTAGCTTTTTGTCTCTGGCTCGTCCCAGTATGGCACCTTGCAGATACAGAGCTATATATGCCTATAGCTGCTCTGCGCAAATGGCCCTCACATCTTGAAAAGAGACTTTCAAAATCTGTAACAAGTTTGTGTTAACTCAATAGCTTAAATTGACCCTTGTCATTTAGGGTCACTCTAGTATTAACTCCAGTAGAAGCAGGTTCCTTCCAGGGGAGATCTACCCATAGCAGTGCTTTGCTTTATGTATTTCAAGCCATTCTATTTACAGGGTAATAATAGCACTGACTTTCCCTGAAACTAATGACTGCTTTTAACTTCTTTTAAAATTTATAATTTTCATTCAGTTCCTTTTTCATGAAGCTGGGTGGGTATTCCTTTTCCTCACCACTTCCACCAGAAGGTGAATAGCTCCCTCAAGTGCCCCATTCAGTCCCTCATCTGATGGAACACTAGAGCTGGCATTTTCCTTTGGAATACTTCTCTCTGTTCTGCAATTCAAACTGCTTCTTATACTGCATCAGACAGAATATTAATCAAAAACATAGCCCAGGAGAGCAATTACCATCTAAGCTGCGGCCTTTCTTTCTCTCTTGTTTACATGCAATAAAAATGGGGAAAATGCTCATCCAAAAACCTGGAATTTTGAAGAAGGAGAGTTGACCCCAAAGTAGGCAAAAAAACCCCAAAACAAACCATTCAGGTAATATTTTAAATAATTTTTTCACTGCAAGTAATTTTTCTGTATCTCATTTTGTGAGCTTTCATCCTGTGAAAGCAACATTACAGATATCAGTGGTGTGCAAATCCCACAATTAAGGCTAACCATTTTTCATTCAGTGGGAAATACTGGTAAAATAGATATGACAAATAACAAATACTAAGGGAAAAAAAATTTAAAGCCTTTTGTCTCACTGAAAACTATTCTTCATTTCAAGATGAATTTATCAGGGTGCAAATAACTATTTTACGCAAAAATTCCTTTCGCCCAACAACTTCAGAGGTTGCTCAGAATATGTCCTGGCAGGTACCTTCAAGACTGAACTAGTCTGGACAATCTGTGACAGTGTTTGACCACTCTCACAGTAAAAGAGTCTTTTGTTTAAACATAATTTGCTGTGTTTTAAATAGAATTTGTATCCATTGTCTCTTGTTCTTTTCCTAAGCACTAATTACAACAGCCTGACTCTGTCCTCTTTATTCCTCCCATCAGGCATTCATCCACATGGATAAGACCCCTTGAGCTTTCTCTTCTCCAAGATGATGTGCCAGCTCTCCAAACCTCTTCTTAAATCAGGCATGTTCCTGTCCCTTTATCATCTTCGTGGCTCTGCACTGGCCTTGCTCCAGTATGCCCATGTCTCTCCTGCACTGGAGAGCCCAGCACTAAACCCAGCACTCCAGATGCTGCAGAGCAGGGAAGGATCAACTCCCTGAACCTGCTGGTGACCCCCTGCCTATTGCAGCCCCAGAGGCTTAGTCTTTGTTGCAAGAGCACAGTGCTAGTTCATGGCCAGTTTGTCACCCAACAGGAAGCCCAAAGCCTTTTTCTGCAGAGCTGATTTCCAGTCGTTCATCCCCCACTGTGTACTGGAGATTGGGACTGTTCCTTCACAGGTACAGGACTTGGTGTTTCATATCACTGAACTTCCACAGGTTCCTTTCAGCCTGTTTCTCCACCCCACAGATCCTCCTGGATGGCAGCACAGCCACCTCATTTATCAGCTGCTCCTCCCAGTTTTGTGTCAGCAGCAGACATTGGAGTGTAAGAAATAGAAAAGTATGAGTGCAGGCAGTCTCATACCAGCTCAACTCAGAGCCAGAGAGAGGTCCCACTCTCTTATTTCCTTGACTGTCTGGTGTGTGTGGAGCCACATAGATTAAGGTGTGCTGTAGGGGGTTTTCCTGGAGCAGGCACAGCTCTTTGCTGCTCAGATACCCCAAATAAGGAGACAAGGTATGTCTCTGCTTTTCCATTTGCTGCCTAGCTGCTGCGTGAACTTGGGGCTTTTAGTTTATTTTCATTATCACTCCCAAATTTACTCCATTTGCTCAGCATGTGCATGTCTCTATGGATCAGACTTGGTATAGTACCAAAAAAAGGCAGTTGCTGACAAAAATCTGACTCTGGAACGTGATCAGAAGCTTAGTCTTGAATTCAGTCAGGATTTCAGTTGTTTGAACAAGACAAAAAATGCAAAGAAGCCAAGTGTCAAAACTTCCTTCTGGCCTTAGTCAGCTTGAACACTTATATTTGCAAGCATATTAAAAATTCATCTGAGGAGCATTGTGTTTTGAGTCACTCAGCATCGTGTCATCTCAGCTCTTGTCTTGGGGTCAGAGTCTCTTCACAGCTGTCATGGTTTCACCCCAGCTGGCAACGAAACACCACACAGCTGCTCACTCACTCTCCCATGTCAGGATCACGGAGAGAACTGGGAGAGTAAAAGTGAGAAAACTCATGGGTCAAGATCAAGGCAGTTTTATAGCTGAAGTAAGAGCCATGCATGCAAGCACCCCAAAACAAGGAATCCATTCACCTCTTCACAAGGGCCAGCCATCTCTAGGAAAGCAGGGCTCCATCATTTGTAATGGTGGCTTTGGAAGACGAACACCATGATTCCAAATGTCCCCCCTTCTCATCTTCTTTCCCCATATTCTCTGAGTATGATGGGATACCCCTGTGGTCAGTTGGGATCAACTGTCCAGGATGTGTCCACTCCCAGCTCCTTGTGCACCCCCAGCCCTGCTGCCAGGCATGCTACTGGAACCAGGGTAACCTGAGCAGCTGCTCCGTCCAGAGGGGCTATGTGGACAGAGAGAACTGGGGACAGAGGCAGAGCCCTCAGAAAGAGCCAGCTACCCTCAAACACCATCACAGGTTCCCACACTAAAGGACAAGGCGAGCTGGGAAAACAGGAAAAAAATTCAGTAAAACATTTGGCTATTACAAACTGAATATGAGGCAGTTAAACCCAAGGGTCATCCAGCTGTAACTCCAGCCTGGTCACTTCAATTTTCTCTGCATTATTTTCTTTTTACATCACAGTGGTTCTCTCTCCCTCTAAATCCTCCGTGATTAGGGAGTACAGACTGGGTTTTTAAGAGTAACAGTCTCAGGGGACTTGAAGGAATTTAATTTCTGTTGTTAAAGATGCTGAAAATTTGAGGGAGAAAATTAGCTTTTCTGACTGCTAGAAACAAGGAAGCAGAAGCATTTTTGAAGAAAGAGGGATGTGTGTCAGGGGAGAAGCAAGATCTAATTTATATATGCTCTGCTAAAGGCAGTCAAGTTGAAGAGCTGTCATTGCCCACCCTGATTACTTTTTAGATCACTGCCCTCCTGTTTTGGATTGTTCTGACCAGCTTTCTCCAAGATGTATCTTCCCTGGAGGAAAGTAGCCCTAAGAAGGGTCACTGCAAAACTATCCCTGACTTTGAATAATAAGCACAGACATAAACATGGAGGCCAAGCTGTATTCAGTGATGCTCACTCTGAAAAACAAAGTCTAGGATGAAATAAATGCAGTTTCATGAGGAGGTTGCTAGGAATCTCTCAGCCCTGAGCTACAGGCTTCATTTGGAGGATGGAGACAAATCCACCCCCACAGCTAAGAATATTCCATATCACATCACATAAAAAAAGGAGGTTGTCTTATCCGCACCAGTAAGGAAAGTTCCTCACTGCAGTTAAACACAGAAAAACAGGGTTAAAGGAAATTTGGCAAGGTCTAACCCACCTCTCCTCTACTTGTTTCTATAGGTCTCTGCAGGAAAGACCCAGCAGTGTCCCAGTCAAACTGCCCTTACTAGGAAAAGCTCTACCCAGGATCTACTCACAACCTAAGAGGTTATGCTGTAAGCCTGGTGCTCTGCATCCCATCTACCACAAACATGGAGAACAGATTATTCCTTGACCCTCTTTCTAACAGCCTTCATAAACTTTGTTTGCTCTCAGACACTTCTTCTCTAGCCTAAACAGCTCCAGTTTTCTTCTGCCTCTCCTCCCAGGCAGGTTTGCCAGAACTTAGATCACTCATGTTGGCCACCTCTTCACTCTCTCTCACTGTTCCACATCTTTCCAGATTAGCTGGAAATTTCCTATGTTACTTCATTGAAGATACTGAGTAGAACAATACTTATTTTCATTATTCCCTTTAAAATCTATTCCTTTTCCACAATAATACACCTCAGCTATGTAGCTCTCCTCCTTTTCTGCTACTGCCATCTGGCCACTGGTTCCCTGTTGCTTTTTAACACTGTTCATTTGAAAAGATCTTGTTTTGTCTCTCAAATTTCACCCTTTAATTTAATTTTGAATTTTGCTCTCATCTTCAAGTGCACATGCAGCCCCTCCCAGCTTTATCCCATCTGTACATTTAATGTGAGCATTCTCTCTTCACAAATGCAGCTAAAAATTCAACCCAGGGCAGATCTGGGCATGGCCTTGCTCCTCCTTCAGCAGGGTGTCTTCTGTAAAGAGGATACACATCACAACTACTTGGAGCAGTTACCCACCAAGAGAGGCCAGGTGGAATTTTGGGTGAGATGGCTCTTCAGAACCAAAGGTGAGTGATCAGGCTTTAGCTTTAAGAAAGGACAAGGGAGTAGTTGATAAACAAACAGAGTGTGGCTGGGAGAGGCCTTGACTTGTGAAGATGAATGTTAAAAACTGATGAAAAGTCATCTGCAATGAAATGTGACGAGAGCAGGAACAGCTAAAAGAAACGGGCTGGGAAAAAGGTATTGTGTTTCTATTATTGTCTCCCACCACTCCATGGCATATGTATCTTTTGCTCCACCTTTATTGTTGAATTGGAAATAAATGAGCAGGAACTGTGTATTCCCATCTTTGTGGTATCATTAAGTAATACAGAGCCCTGATTCCAACTAAGACACCCAAGCAACTTCATCACAAAGACATGAAAGAAATGAATATGTGACGGTGAGGTCAAGCATATAAAAAGGAAGAGAGAAAACACTCCTGACACCACACCATCTACCACAAAACTCAAGCACACACTGAGATGGACAGGTCATGCTCAAATGTGGGTCAATTGCTATAAAAATAAGCAATTTTGTTCTCAATGGCCCAGTCTGTGCCAAGTCTTAGGTCAAGGGAGTTAAGTAATCATTTTCCCTTGAAACACAGCCTGTGACTTCAAAACTAAATAGACAGCACTAGCGTCTAGCAGCTTAACCACTTACAAAAAGTTGGTGGGAAACAGGCATCTTTCTTTTGACCAGAGGATCACACCAACAACTACTGTGTAACCTAACAATTTTTAAAAACCCAAAAAGCCAAACTAGGAATCTTTACTTCAGGGCACAGCCACAAACATTTAGGAGAAAGCCTTTTCTAACTTAAATCGGTCTTCACAACATACCTATTCCAAGTGTGCTTTGAATAAACAGTCTTTCTGATGGGTAGAGCAACACATTTCAGGATCCTTTCACAGCTATACAAGCATCAATACAGCTGCTCAGGCCCCCTCCCCAGAAGGAGGGGAGAAAGAGAGGGTGAACAAGAGCAAAAGATTTCATGAGTCAACATAGAGATAGTTTAATAAGTGCTGCAAAGGCAGTCACTCACCACCTCCCACGAGCAGACTGATGGCCAGTCATGGAACACCAGTCAGCTTGGAAGACAGAACCTTGACAGACAGATGGGGGAAAACAATCCATCGACAAAGTAACACAGAGGATGCATAGAGGCAAGCTGCCAGAAAGCAGAGGGGAAGGCAAAGGAAAAGGACAAGCACAGGAGAGTAGTGTGCTTTAAACACACAGAACAGGCAGTGGAGCTTCTATAAATGCAAGGAACTAACATCAGAAAAACAGTAAGATGGGAGGGGGTTGGAGGTAGAGAGGTTTTTCCTGTTTTTCTTTTTTAAAGTAGAATAGTATCAAGCTGTCACAGTATCTGACAGAGAGCTTTGCTGTACTGGTATTAGTTTCCTTACACGAACACCAAGAACAGGAGCTGCTTTAAATTCACTCT
Organism: Regulus satrapa; assembly: GCA_013396955.1. NCBI lineage: Eukaryota > Metazoa > Chordata > Aves > Passeriformes > Regulidae > Regulus > Regulus satrapa. Next base: position 325,346 of record VWZN01012199.1, read on the forward strand.
CTTCGAAATGGATTTGCTCCAAGTGTTTTTGTTTCAAGGACCCAGTCTGATTAGAGGTCATGGCTGCAATTCTCTTGGAGGAAAGGAAATGGCAGGTGTCAGAGGTAACCATGTGTGATCTGCAGACACTGCTCATGGGGCTGCTCCAAACTGCAATAGACCTGTCATGACAATGATAAGTTGAGGTCATGCCAGGGAGACCAGGAGGGCAAAGGGTACATCAGTCTTGTGAGAGTAATGAGGGCACCATTCAGTGCCCATCATTCACCTCATCCCACAGCTGCAAGTTTCACTAGATTTAGCACTTTTAAATTTTTTGTCTTATTTTTCTTCCTTCTTTTGCAAGCACTGCAGCTCGCCTACCTTTGGGCTCATGGTAATTAAAGGAAACATCAGGAAAACATTAGAAGCACACTTGCTATTTTCCTGAACAAGTTACATGATTAGTTCAGAGAAAAGGGATAAGCAGCTACTAAACACTGAAAATTGCTGCTGGGGTTTTCCAGCCAGGGAGCAGCTTTAGCCCTTCCATCATCAGCCAACTTTGCAAGGACCATGAATGCTGCCCACCTCCCCAGCCACAGGGGGTAGACCCAGCCAAGCCAAGCAATCAGGTCACATCCCTCACCTGGTGTGACTCCTTTTAGTGAAAAAATTGATGTCACCTAGTTCAGGTAAGGGCAGAAGTATAGGAAAAGAAGAGGGCTCTCTTTACTGCTGACTCATGGGACTGAGGATCTCCAAATCTGGCTTTGTCTTTCACGTATGATGTTATTTTCCAGGGAACTCCATGCTCACTACAGCCTGAATTTCCCAGTGCTGAGCACACTCAAAGCTACCACCAGCTCTGCCAACCCACACCTGCTGCAAGCAGCACTTAATTGGGTAACAAAGTAGGAGCAGAGAGATGCAGCATGCAAACAGATCAGCTGTTCACAAATTCAAATGTATTAATCTCAGCACGTTTATGGACACACATGCACATATACGCACACAGACACACACAGTTATGAAACTACTGGCACATTCTCACTGTCAGAATCTGGGTGAAGTATAAAAACAACACTACAAATATAAACAGTCATTCCAAACATTATTTGCAGTGAAGTCTTTTACTCAGGCTGTACCCATTCAGATCCCTTCCTATTTCCTTCAAACGTTGCAGAAATTTGCCACCATTGCAAAGAAAAGGACAGACTGGTGAAGATTTCAACCAGCAGCAGCAGAAGCTACAGCAGGAAAGAAACTGCAGGCAAACAAGAACATAGATAAGGCTCCTTAGTGTTTTTGAACTTGGATGCAGACAGAAACCAATCAAGATCGTTTAATTCTAGAGCATGATACAAGTCCAGAGGAAAGTGAAAGAAAGGGGGGAAAAAAATACCTAAACAAAAACAAACCCAAAACAAACAAAAAAAAATCCAATGCTGTGAATTTCCCTTAAGGAGATTAAATTATCAGAAATGTTGGACAGGCCAGCACACAGTGCCTCAGGCTCTCTTCCTGTACTCTGAATTTCTACTCTCCTAGAGTCAAGGAGCTAATTACTGCCTGGGAAACCAAAGACACCATCCTGAAATAACCTGCCCTTGCAGACCATACATAAGACCACAAGTCTTTAGCAGGGAATAACTATCCCCATTGCTGCGTATCTACTGCTTGCACACTTGCTCTGTCTCTTAGACAGCTATAAAGTTTCTTCTATTTTAACACATGAAATCTGGAGTGAGGTAGAAGCAAACAAACAAACCAAAAAACCCTTTGTCCAAAATCAATTCTCAATAAGTTCCGTCCTTTAGATTTTATTGAGAGCAAAAATTTTTAGTGGCCTCATATGAGCCACCACGACTGAGCAACTTTATTCTCTGTTCCCTGTTCCTTATGGTAAAAAACATGAAAGTAATTTGCTCAGTTGTAAATGGAAGAGGGGGAAAAAGTCACAAACCAAGCAATAGTCTATGTGCATGGGGCCTTCACTAGGTTCTTGCACTTTAGCACATACTTGAAAAATATCTTTCACTACATTTTAAGAATTGCTTAATTATGAGATACCATATCTTACAAAACTAATGCTCCCAAATGTCTTTTTAAAAAATGCAATTTGGTTTGCAGGGTGTTTCAGCTATTCACCTGAAATGAAAATATATGTGCCTGATGTGCTAAAGCTCACCTAGAACAGAAACTCCAGGGTGCAGCCACTGCCAGTTTTGAGTGGGTTTTGCCTCATTTGTGTCCACCTCTGACTAACAATACTCCAAACCCCAAAGCACTGCTAACAAGAGAGTGTATTCCAGAGGGAAATACCACTTTTTCCAGTTAGGAAGTATTTGGACTATAAATACCCCAACACCTATTCCACATCCATTGTTAAAGAATTACCATGGGCTTTAGAAATAGCCTAATTTGCATTATTAGTATTGCAAAATACTGGTTTGACAAGTCTGCTAGTTGTAAATACATTACTGAGAATGTCAGTATTTTACATTCCTATCAAAAACAGACATGACTTGGCCTTGGCTCCCTCTCCCCTACATTTAACAATTCAAGAAGAGTACAAGCAAATTCTGGACCAACAACAGGATCTAGCTTTGCCTCCATCCCACTACAGATTTGTGTGAAAAGATCATTTCCATTTAATATTATCAGTTCACAAAGACTTCAAAGCAAAAAGAAAAAAAAAAAAAAAACTAGAAGCAAACACACATGATAAAAATTAATTCTATTCTCTAAAATACTCAGTGCTTAACAGATGTATTCAAACCAGTCATCTCTGCAATTCAATTCAGGGCTACTGAATAAAAGCAATTCCAAGCACATGCACAAGCCCAATTTAGCATGCTAGATCAACAGCACACAGTATTCAGTTGAGAGACAACAGCTAGGATGAGAAATAACCCAGTTTAAATTTGGAGTGAGTTTAACTTCTGCTGATTTCCTTTACTGCTGCCAAAAAGAATACTGAAATACACCATGTTAGTACGAAGTTTTTCATGTAATACCTAACTTCTTCATAATCACATGACTGATTTTCCCACATTTCATTTAAACCTTATAAGCCCTTAGATCATAACTGTATGATTTCCCACTCTAAATTCCCACCAGAGAGGTGACTTCACTATTTCCAGACAAACCTCCACTACCATTAACCAAGAAAGTAACATTTCAAACAAAAAGCCTACAAAATACAAACAAAAAATGAGTGCTCATTTGGAAACTAAACAGTAAATGGATCATCATCCAAGTTCCAAATTCAGTGTAATGTGAAAATCAAGTGAAGTGACAAAAATTAATGGTTGCCAGTAGAAGCAGTATTTCCCCAAGAAGCAACAATCTCCTGCATATCTATTTGTGCAGAGGTGACTTATACTTTAGCAAGATGTTATATGCATGATAACCTGTCCAAGCTTTTCAACAAGAGTTCATGCGGTTTTAATCACACAGTGCATTTCAGAGAGGAAAAAAAAAATAACATGTGGCACTACAACTTTACTCCTAAAAAGGTTTTAGTTTGCTGCCTTGAAGTATGGCCTAATCCCTATGACTATATGCAATTTATTAAAATGGTAACACATAAAAGAAAGACAACAGAAGTTTTGGGAGATATTTTATTAATGTACAATTTTATTAGCGATGTACAATAGACATTTTAATTCCATATTTATCCAGTCTCCTTGAAGCTTGGTAAATGCTTGTTTGTATATAAAACTACACAATGCTTTTTCGTGAGGACCAGAAATTGTGAAAATCTAAGTGCTACAGTATATTTTGTAGTGATTTAACACGTTGTCCAGAAGAGTTACCAGCCACTTCAACGAAGGACTTTTAAAAATATTTCTGATCAAGTTCAAATGCATCTGTTCATAAATAATGATTGGTTCGCTCATGTCCATTATACTGCTAAGTACAAATGTCTCCAACATAAAATACCGTTTCAATATATTTTCCCACATGGACAACTAGATAATCCAGTCATATTTACTTTTAAACAAGGCTAATACAAATTTACAAGTAAAGAAACTTCAAAATTTATTCAGAATAATTATTTTTTCAACCAGAAGCTTTACTTTGGACAATGCAGAAGTATATTGCAAGTGACATTCTGCAGCAGAAGCTGGAGGCTTGAGAATAACAACTAAGAAAGACTAAATATCAGCAATACACACCTTTACAAGAATTCTGACCATTCTGAATGTTAACATTAAAGACTGGATGCTTCTTCAGATTGTGCGCCTGTCAATCAAAACCTCCACAGAAAAGAAAAATTTAAAATTTCCCACAGAACACAGTATTTCAGAGAACGTGTTAGACACTGGCATGACATTTCCCATATCAAATTGGCAACTGAAATTTAACATCCACATGAGCTTGTTTTGCTAAGTTTACTATTTCAGACAGCTTCACCACCTGAAAAACAGAAAATAAAAACTTAATTTCAAAGCAATCCTAACTTGACTGAGCTTGATCAATCTTTTTAAAGTAATACCAGGGAATCATCATAAGATATTAGAGGGGGGTAAGGCTAGGATTACTATTTGGCTGAGTATTTCTTAATCACTTTCAAATGAAAGACAATCAAGTCTTCTACAAAACATCTCAGAGTTTAAAAAAGTCACCTTCTCATTTATAATGAAGTATCTTGATAAAACACTAAGTTTTAAATTTAATGTGCCACCTTGTTATTTTGCAATAACAAGGTTGAGGTGGCCACTCACAAGAAATTCCATATATCTAGTTGCTATTTATCCTCTGAGTTTTTGTTGCAAGCCTTTCTGGATCTTATTTTGATACCTTAAGGAGTCTCATCTTCTGCTGCAAAATGACTCTAGATTGCTCTGAATTAGTTATAAAATTTAATTCTAAGCAGGAAATGAGTAAGCGGATCTTTGGGAAAAAAAAACTCCTACGTTTCCCCATGACACAAAATCCACCAGGTATCTTTCAATGTTTTTGCCACACACAAATCAGTCTATCTGATCACCTAATATCTAATTATCTTATGAGGTCACATGATGATCAACTATAGTTCTAATCATGCACACTGAAATACAGTGGTTGATAGCCACTGTTACATTGCATTTTTCAGCCATCTCAATTTAAGTATTTTCTCCCAATTAATAAAGCTAAGCTCTTAGCTTAGCTAAAATAATTAGCTAAGATAATTATCCCACTACCAAGGGGAGTGGCTGACCTGACAATTGATCTGGATTTGGTTTGTGGGGGTTAACAGCCTCTGACTGCATAGTTGTTCCTCTGACAAATTATGCACTTACTAACTTGTAAAACATTTGCTTCAGGCACATTTACACTTCAGGTAGCAACTGGCACTGGGATTTATCCTAAGCTACCTGCAGTCAATCAAATAGTTTTTGACTTTTCAACACTCTGCAACAGATGCTATGTTCTGAAAAGAATATTCATAACCAGCTATCTTACCATTTTTGCAGCTTCATCCAAGTCATCACACGCAAGGATTTTGAGGCCACTAGCTGTTATTAATGCTTTGGCATCATCAACTCGTGTACCTTCAGAAACAGATAAAATGCCACTCTTACTGAGCAAGAGATTACTACTAGTACTAGCACCTACTAGTCCCATGTATCTAGGAAGCCTGTTCCAAAAGTTAGTGAATAAATCTAGAAACCAACATTAGTAGTTAAAAAGCAGGAAATCTCTTTTTATTAACTTGCCAATCCTCACCATCTAAATTCAAGGTTTGCTTTATTTCTCCATTGACTTCAATTCACAGGCAGCTTGCTGCACAGTATATAAGCAATAACACCTATCTAAATTATAGAAAAATATATTAAAATATATATGAAGCACACTCACCTTGCAACCGTACCACAATAGGGACTTTTAGCTCCAAATCCTTTACTGCCGTTACAATGCCTTGTGCTATAACATCACATCTCATAATGCCACCAAAAATATTTACCAGAATAGCCAGTACCTACAGAATCAATGACAATATCCACATTAAAAATGGCCAGAGACACATCATATAAAAATAGCACACTGCCTTCAGCCTAAGGATAATTCAAGCTCTTTAATTGTATTAAGGAACTCTGCAAAAGATAGAACATTTCTGTTCTAGAGAACATCAGCAACCAAAGTACAGCTCTGTAGAGATGTATAGAACAGAGCAGTTCCTCAGGAAACTGTTGGTCAACTATTTATCTTTCCAATGCTGACAGTACTCCAGCAGAAGTACCCCCAACACCAGTAACTCCACGTACTGAAAACAGGAAATTTTGAAAACTCATACAAAAGACACAGTCCACTTACAAGCCAGCATGCTTAGAGATAAGCTCTCTGAAATACATTTTGTTCAGGAGGATTAAGCCAGTGAAGGGAATTCAAGTGGTAGAAAGGAAGGGTAAAAAGAACCATGGTCAGAAGTGAAAGATGAAACAAAGCAGGAATCAAAATGGGCAGACAGCCTTAGATGACAAAACAAAAAAAAGATTAAACACTCCTGTGCAACTGGTTCATAAACAGTAACTTGGCTCCCATTATCCTGCAATTAGACTAGCTCATCTGCATGGCATTGTTCTTGCTCCTACTACTAAAAGGCACTTAGATTGGCACCTCAGGAGGCTGCTCCAAATGTGCCCTGAAGTGAACCCTGCGTGCAGTCCAAGAAACCAGTGGGCAGCACTGCTCTTTGAGTTTCAGCATCAGGAATTGTTTTTTGATAAAATAGTGAGCAACTGAAAGAAAGCAGAAAGGAAAAGTTCTCTTAAAAAGTCTGTTTGGACATCCTCTGCCCACACATCAGCAGAGAATTTGCATTGCAAAAACTTTTCCCAGATAAGCAACCCTCAGATTCTTCCTTGTTTCTCCTCTCTTTAATTCAGGCGCTCTGTGACTGTGTTCCCTCAATTTGCTGTAAAAATGTGAAGAAAGAACAAGGCTTATGAGGATAGGCTGAGGGAGCTGGGGGTGTTTAGTCTGGAGAAAAGAAGGCTGGGGGGGGACGTTATCTCTTTACAACTGCCTGAAAGGATGTAGCAAGGTGGGGTTCTCTCTCCTCCCAGGTAACAAGCAGTAAGAGGAAATGGCTTCAAGTTGCACCAGGGGAGTTTTAGACTGGATATTGGGAAAAATTTATTCCCCAAAAGGGTGGTTAATCATTGGCACAGGCTGCCAAGAAAGTGGCTGAGTCACCAACCCTGAAGGTATTTAAGACGTGGTGCTTAGAGACGTGGTTTAGTGCAGGACTGGGCAGTGTCAGATTTATGGTTGGACTCAATTTTAAAGGTATTTTCCAATCTAAATGATTAAATGATTCTGCAACACTCTTGGAGCATGTTACAGACCTTATATTTGATAATAAGTCTTTCCAATGAGAAAGAGACTAAGCTCCTCTGGAATATCACTCACTATTTGTTTCTGGCTCTTTCCAAAGATGAGCAAGTGGTACACAAAATTGCAAAAGTAGCATACCATTAGCAGGTCTCAAAAGTCATTCCCACCTTTTACAGTTACCCCCTTAAAAATAATTTTCTTTATTTTTAAAAAGCCCCAAACTGCCAAGTTTCCCCTGCAATAAGCACTTCTATGTAGACCATCAATCCAGCCTTCATATTATTTTTGTGGAAAAGTATCAACAATTTTTTTATTTTAATAGCATTCAAGCACTTCTGATAAATTTTTAATAGGATAAACATGAAGTCCTTCTGAACCCCTTACAAAGTTATTTTATCCTACATTACATATAATCAGTACCTTAGAAACTTGTTAGTGCACAGCACAGCAAATATTCATCTCTATGCGAAACGCAGACCCAGCTGCAAAACTGGTCCAAAAGGGAAAAAAAATGGAAAACCAGCTGAATACTGCTTTCTGTTTAAACAGCAGACAGTTCAAATACAGCTGCAACTTCAACCAGAATACACAAAACTGTCTACTCAGTACACAGCCAAAAAACCCTATTATTTTAAAAGGTGAAAAAAATTCAATAGATTATTAGGCCTCCTTCATCTGCACCAAGATTAAGTTTTCAGTCTTCTTTTTTTCTAGTTCTGTGCTTATAAAAACACATTTTCTGGAGAACATGCACTAAACATTGTCTTCCAAATCACAGCCTGTTTTACCACTGTGTAGGATCTTGACAAGCCAATTCTCCCCTCACCTTTTTATCAGAGGTAATAAGCTTAAAGGCTTCTGTCACTTGCTGCACTGTAGCACCACCACCAACATCAAGGAAGTTTGCTGGAGTTCCGCCGTGAAGTTTAATTATATCCATTGTGGCCATAGCTAAACCAGCACCATTGACTACGTGAGAATAAAGATAACATTTAGGAATTCAGTTTATAAATCCATTAAGTAATTCAAAATGCATTAAATAGGACATACCTAAGCAGCCTATGTTTCCATCCAACCCTATATAATTGAGATCTGCTTTTGCAGCATCCTTGTCTCTTTGGTCTTCCTGTGTCCAATCCTGCATATCAAAGATCTTCTTCTGACGATAAGCTGAATTGCTGTCAAAGTTTATCTTCGCATCCATACACATCACTGAAAGGGAAAAAACCCACCATTACTAACATAACTTAATATAAGAGTAACAGCTCAATTGCTACATGAATGTGTTAAAGTATGTTAAGTCAAACTTGGCAGCTAGGTCATGCAGTCCAAACACAAAGTTTTGCTAAAAAGACACAAGTACCACTGTCAATAAATACAAGGCTCTCCAGTTTCCCCATATAATCAGTTATGCACAAAAAGGGAAGATAACTATTTCTTGAGACACTCTAAACCCTAAAAAGCTTACAACAAGCTGTTTGGGCAAATTACATTTTCTCAGCTCAAACTGCAGCCTGGAAAAGAAGGGGGGGAAATGCACCACCACAAGTAATTAGCATGAAACTAAACCTTACAGAAGGTCTCTGATTTGAGGGCTTTTAATCCATCTTAGTTTTTGTTTTTAGAATAAACATATATAATGTGTGCATGACTGTGCAAAACCACCAAACTGTAAGTACACAGAAACACAATGAAAAAGTGAGTTGGAAGAAAAGGTGTTAGGGAAAAACACACAGAAGTAAATTTACTTAAGATTCAGCAAGCAGAGAACCTACAGTATCCTTTACATCAGAACTAAGTTTGTCTGTACAAATGTATCACTTCATTTCTATCCCTCAGTGAAAACTATATAAAAATAACAAGGCACAATAAATAGATGGAAAAGACTGCTCTATACTGATTACTTAAGCATTATTTAAAAAAAAAACCCACACAAAATAAACTCCTAGTAACAGTAATTACACACTTTGATGAAAGAGCTACATTCATATTTAAATTTCAAACTCTTGTATCTGAGTTCAAGTACAAATACTCTCTACAGGTTATATACACGTCTATATTTTGTAGAGTGGAATTTGCTGTGATTGAATATTAAATAAGTATTTTGCAATTGGATATGCTATAAACCTGATAAACATCAAGATATTACTTAAAACCCTACAGTCTTTCAATACATCACACTCCATCAGTTATTCTAATGCCTGAGTCATAAAGGCAGGAGATTTCTCATAGTTGCTAGTATTCTGATTCTGGTTACCATCACAATTCTGGTTACATGAGATGGCTCAAGTTTCAATTTATCAATTTTGAAAATACCTCATTTCCAGGAATGCCTTATCCTGAGTAAATGTGCTTTTTATTAAAAATTTTAAAAATTTAAAAAAGAAGTTACCTACACTTAAGACCATACTTGGAAATTAAGAGCAGATTCCTACTATATTTAGATTCTCAAATTTATCTGCTTTATTAAATTTATTTTTCAACATACTAATACCGTATACAGCTGAATTTTTATCAGTGCAAAGCAACCAAGATTTACAAAAATGTCAAGGTGCTACATGAAGAGTATGAATAAGAAATATTACCAACTCCTGATGCATCTTCCACCATAGGATTTATTTCTATCATGGTAGCATCATATTTCAGAAACAGATTATATAATTTGATCATATTTTCAGCTGCTTCATCCACCAGATTAGGAGGAAATCCCATTTTCTGGGCAAGCTGAAAGTAAAAGAATGGTTATATTGTTAACTCATATTAGGGTGTCTCAGTTTAGCTATTATTTCAATGTCATTTGAATATGAATAGGTAGAACCTGCCCTGTCTCCTAGAGGGAAAAAAACCAAACTCACTCTTCGGTTTGAACAGATTGTTTTCAATACAGAATACTGCACTTACCCTAAAAAAGAGCTAATAAAAATGTATCATTATATGACTTTGCAGAGCTGTATAAAAGCTAGATGCAGTATGCAGTTGGATTGACACTGATTTACCTGAAAACACTTAAATGTCTAGTTCAAATCTGTTTCAAACACAGGCTTAAGACAACTCATCAGGTGGAATGCACACACCCCTCACAAAAATTAGAAGCAACCCTCCCACCCTCAGTAATGTGTAATTTCCCAAATTAACAATTACCCTAACAGCTTGTTCCTTTTTTATGCCTTCTACTATATCGATGGGCTCCTTAATTATCGCCTCAGGATTCTCTGCAGCAACATCTTCAATATTAACACCACCCTGAGAACTGCCTATCAGCACAGGACCCTAGAACAAAAAGGGAAAAAAAAAAAAGCATAAGTACTTTTATCCCACTCAATTGAAACTTAGTTCTTCCCAGAAGATACTTCACAGTAATAAAACCATTTTTGTTGGGAATTTTTTTATTTGAGCATTTTTCTTGTATGCTCTGAAAAAAAGTGTTACTATCTACTCAAAACGTCAATAAAACCTTTTAAAAATACTTTCCAAATGTTAAAGTGCATGTCAAGTCCGCTTTCTTTTAACAAGGAAAAACTTCCTCTGTAAAGCAGCAGCAAAACAGTGACACCAACATACTATTTTTAAATTTCAACATACTATTTTTAAATTTTAATAGAAAGATGCAACTTCATAATCACACACATTTTTATCTTTCAGGTGTCACCAGAGAAAAGTGTTACTACCTTCTCCACTCCTACACAAACACAGATCGAATGCCAGGCACTCATTCTTTCATTCTGCCATGCTCCAACTCCAAGGACAAATGGAGGTCTGCAGAATTTGTGATAAATTACTGCAAACCACACCTGTTCAACAGGATCACAGTGATCACTAACTAAAGCCTTCACTGAAACTAAGTCATAGCAAAACAAAACAGCACTCAAATATTCATTAATAAAAGAAATTAAGAAACCAGAATTGACAGCATTTGCAGCTCAGTTTATTTTTAAAAAGTCAAATCTCAACAAAAACATGAAGGACTCAATACCATGGACCTAAAAAAATCTCNCATGAAAGACTCAATACCATGAACCTAAAAAAATCTCTCCTCCAGTTCACAGTAAAGACACACTTGGATCCCTTGAACAATGCACCTTAACCCAAGCCTTTAACCCATGCATGGATTATGACCATGGGTGTACTAAGGCAGCATTTCCTATCAACAGAACTCAAAGATTAAACAGCCTTGTAACTATTGACAACTAATTACAGAAAATGTGACCATGGTTCAGAGAACATGCTTAATAACCACACCATTCCCCTCCCATTACCATCCTTCCAAATTGAAACATAGCTGACAAATTATCCTGCATCTAACAGCAAGGTCCAACTCAATGAACATTTTTGGATATTCTTATCTTGAACTGTCAGTAAGCTACAAACTTGATCATAAAATATTTCATCATTCCATAGAAATGACCAAAATGAATAGTTTTGCTTAAAACACAGACATCTGTTGGCAAATAATATCCAAGCCATTAAGTTCCAGTTTCAGCTGACTATTTTAATAATTTCCCCTCCTTAAAGGAAGAGGTTTGCAACACCATCAGGAATAAACACTCTGTGCTATTCAACCTTCACACTTCCTTCTTTTGAAAGGCATTTCCTCATCCTAAGCATCCTATACAAGTTACAGTAATTATAAGCGTATCTAACAGTGTGACTTATAAAGTCAGCAGTTAAAACAAAGCACATCCCTATCAAAAGGCAACAACCCACACAGTATGATCAATATATGCTAGCAAAATTTATCTTTTATACAGGAGCAGGAATAAGTAATGAAAACATATTTCCCTTCTTTATCTAATTTGCTTCCATCAGTTACAGTAAATTTTATTTCCATAAGCATCCTTGCTTATTGCTTACACAATTTTAAGTCTAAAATCTGTTAATTTACAGCCTTTTAACGCCACCTTGTGGTGCACGGTAACATTTAAATCTTCCCTGCTCTATTCCAGCACACATCACAATGGAGGTGGCCCAAGTCACATAGTTCACCACAACTGATACTTTCCTATCAAAAAGAAACGATATGGAGGAAGAAAAAGGAGCAAATATTTAATTCCTAATACAGCCACAAAAAAACCCCACAAACAAACAAAAAAAAACCAAAAAAACCACATCAAAAAAACCCCAAAAGCAAACAAAAAACCCAAAAAAGAGTAAGACTAGTTTTCTCATTTCTCCACAGAAAATTGTTTCATTCATACTTCAATATCCCCTAATTACCAAAACCACTGCCTCTGCAAACTCTTAAGCATCTGAACAGACCAAACCCAGTTTTTCTGAGCTTCAGCAAATAAAGATCTGCTCCAAATCCTGGCTTAATTAAAGTTACTTAGCAATTCATGTTCTACGCTCCAAACAGAACACTTGTCTATCAGAAAACACTGACACATTTCAGTAACCACATTTGAATTGTAGCCAAAAAAGCTACATACCCACACATACAGTCCATACATGCAGAAAAGTCTGGCTTTCATTCTCCTGAAAGCTCTGAAGACAGACCTCTAGGCCCAAATCCTCTTACCCATTTCCTGGAGAGCATTAGTATAAGAAAGCGACTAGCACCCTCAAAATCAAGGGACACAGCAGTGCACCTCTAGGAACCTTCAGATTGGAGAAAAAGGATGTTGCATTTATGCAGGACCATTTGCTCTTCCACAACACTATCATTTATCTTGTTTCTGACGCTCAAGAAGAGGGTGCACATGCACACATATAGCTGGGTTTTTAAATTAAATTGCATAATCTGGTAGACAAATGCGAATTAAAATCGAAATGAAAATTACCCTCTTATTTTACCCATCTCCCCTCTGGCCATGTGACTCTGAACTTCAGATGGGGCTACCACTACCCATTTATTATTCTGTAAAACCAAATTGTAGTAATTACACCTTTACAGCATTTAAAAAGAAAGCAAATCATACAGTCAGATATACTGGAAAACAAAATTTAGTTTGTATACTTCTGATTTTCAAAAGCAAGTGAACAGTACAATAAACAGTTTCTTGGCTTTGCTTTTTTTAAATTCAGTTGCAACAAGTTCATTAGCTTAATTCTAATATTACTCACTTGAAAAGACCTTTCCATTGTTATTGCAAAATAGTATTCTCTCCTGGGATATCTGCGCTCACAGATGAATACTTGATTGCATATCCTGCCCTTCTCTCCTGTCTGCTTGGTAAACAACTTCTTTCCAATCATTTGGGAGGAGATCTCTTTTGCTTCTTCTGGACTAGAATAAAAGAAGCTCAGAATGTGACAAAGAAACTACTGTAAAAACAAAATTTAAATGTCTTAAATAATTTTCGCTATTTTAAGGTTAGTAATTAAAACACTGGTTTCAAAGAAAGCAATAGGTTCATTATGATTTCCATAATATGAAATGTTGACATTTTTCCACTTGGTTGGATAATTTAGAAAGAACTTACGAAAAAACTATTTTCACTCCTCCTTTGAGGCCACCTTCAAATGTTCCTTTTCCTCTACCACCAGCTAAAACCTGTGCTTTAACCACAAGATCCTTTGAACCTAGAATGAAAGAAAACCCAAAAATTTGTCATCTGCGACTACAAAACAAATTGCTTCATGTAGAATAACAAAGGCTGCTTTAATTTTACCCCCCCTTCCCCATGCCCACCCATTCAAAACACACACACTTGAATTGAACACTATATCGTAATTCACGAAGATCGTTCCAAAAATCTCGAATAATCCACAATTTGCAGCTTTAGGCTGTTCTGTGAACAAACTTTGGTGAGTTAGTACCCAAAAGTGCTGGTGTTCTGATAATCTTTAATAAGTGCTGGAGTCACAGATGATTAAGCACCCACTAAGAAATAGTTAGCACCTCATAGATAATTAACAAGATGAAATGAATATCTGACAGACCATATGCAAGGTTTTCCTCAAACAACTACAAATACCCTGTACCTGGAGGCCATTACCTTCCCAGCAATGGTATGTAACTACAGCACTTACCCAAATCAGCTTGCCAGGTGCAAGCTATGGCTTCCATCCAGCAGGGCACTAACACATAAGATTGCTTTGCAGAAGTCAGAGGCCTAAACAAACCCACTATTCTTCCCAGAGTAGGCAAAGTAAGCCCTTTAGTTGGCTTTAACTGCTTAAAAAGCCTTTACAAAATATGCTTCTAAGTAGGAGAAACTGGGCATTTCAGTTTATAAAGTAAAGTGTGAAAGCATAACAAAAATCAACTGGGACATTCTGAATTATCATTGAAAGACAAAAAAGCAAAGAAAAAGAGTTCATCAAGTAATTTAGGATGAGAAAATAAAAAAAAAAATTGAAGTTCCAAGTTATTATTCAAGTTCACTTACACAGAGTCCAGACAGTAGCTAGACTGCAAGATCTTAAGAACTGCCCCACTGACATTTGTTCAACACATCCCATTTTTTCTCATGCCACCATCAGCTGAGCCACTCTGATCTTTCCACGGCAAAAAAAAAGAACTTGCTGTTCCTTTGGATATTAAAATGGAACCATGGAAATGCCTAAGAAAAATTACAGCACTCAAGCAAAACTAGCCACTCCATAAACTGATGATGGTTATGACAGACAAAAAAGTTGTGTTGGTTCCTATTTTGACCCATGTCCTGCCTGGACAGGCGAAACTAAAGTCAAACCATACCACAAGCTAGGGTGGCTACAAGAAGAAGACTCAAGTCACTCCTCCCACTTAGCTGTTTATTTTACTTCTTGAATGTCTACCTAACAACAGATCTCTGAATTCACACGATTTTAAAGCTTTTCTGCAAAAGAGACATGAAGGTTATAAACACACAAATATATACTGATTTACTACAGTCTGTGATTCTAATATTTAATTCAGTTCCTGAAGGTATATGTTTTTTACTGTCAATCAAGTTAAGAAGTCACACAAGAAGTCACTTTATAGAAGTCACACAAGACAACTTTTATGCAATTACTTTAAGTACAAGGGTTGTTTTCCATTTCCTACACTAAGTCCAGAAGATAAAAAGCTGCAACTACAGAGAAGATTTCAGAAAAGGCATGAAGTTCACTTACAGGCACCTTCTTTGTAGCAATTATTCCTCCTAGCAACAAACACCAGAATCAAAACAAGTCACATGAGATCCCAACTAAAGCTCTGGGGAGATCTCAGCTGGAACATATTTAGCTCTGGGCATAAAATCAAATTGGTAACTAACATGATCACTGAAATCAAGAGATTCCCTTATAAGAAATGATCTCAGCACATCCTGAAATCTCTCAAATGAGAAGAAAGCAGGAACATTATTACAGTCTTCAGCCATGTGATGGACAGAGCAAGAACACACAACTACATATACATCATTCATTCTGGTTTCTGCTCTACACCAGCTAAAAACAAAGGCCATCTACCAAGGAGGTCAGTTTTTAAAAAGTGCAAGAAAAAAAGACCCTTCTTTACAAAAAATATAAGGAAGCCTGCCAGGAGACGTGAGAGAAGAATAGAAGTCAAAAGGAACTGGGCAGAGGTATTCCCCTGATATTCTTACGACAAAAAAAATAGGAATGCTGAGGGGAAATGAGGAGCAATGGACTGCAGAAAATAGGAAAGCTAAGAATTGCCTTAAATAGTATGCTCTTTTGTTCTTAGGCAGAGTAGCGGGCTAAATGCACCACTGCCCTGATTCTGGAAGATATTTCTTTAAAGTGTTGTTATTATTACGCATTATAATATTTTGTCAACATACAGACATCCGAAAGACTGTGAGAAAAAACAACTTTTAATTTTTCACAATCAGTTTTGGCCTTAACATCATCAGACTAATCCTTATGCAACAAGTGAGTCATTAAATTAGCAGATTACTAATGATCTGTAAATTGTTTTCCTCTAGCACTGCAAACTAACTTGATTGCATAAACAAGTTCAAGGTTTATTTCAGCAGCTATGCTTACAAGCAATTAAGCTGCACAGATGTACCTGAAACAAATTTAAGATAGCATATCCCAAGAAAACCATAAGCCATCATGCAGAAAGTTCATTGTTCAATAAACATTTTTTCTATTGAAAACTACTCTAAAGCAAGAGGAAATGCTGGGCCACACATCTCATCTGCAGCATTCCAGTAGCAGCACTGTTGCACAATCTGACATAACAAAGAACTGCTGATACACAGTAACCCAAGAAAAAAATTTGGAAACCAGCAACTACCATAGTTTTCTACTCAGTATCAACAGGTGTGCCGTTGTTTTTTGCTGACTTGGCTTTGAAACACTGCTAGGCTTGTGTTTCAATGAAAAATAGCAGTTTCTGCCTTAGAGCAGACACCCACACACAGTTTATGCCAGTAGACACACCACCACAGAAGTCCCATCCTGCCTCCAGCCCACAGCTTTTCATTCCAGCCCCCTTTCTTGTGCCGGGAGAAGCACTTGTGCTACCAAGCTCTGAACCATTATCATCAGAACAGTGATTCCCTGAAGGCAAAAACTCATCCAGCAGACAGACAGTGCTTCTGCACACTTATGCACCATGTGACAGGAACATGCACACAGGAACTCCGGTGAACAGGACTTCAGCTTTAAGCAGCAGTAACAGATTGTAGAGCTTTAACACAGGGCACAGAACAGCAGTATAACTCATGTGGGTAAGGAAGCTAAAGGCCAAGGCATGAAGCTCAGAACAAGCATGTGGTAATAAGCATCACATTTCCGTGTTGATGGCAGTCAGCCCTAAAAGCACATGTAAGTACGACAGCCTGAAAAAAACTAGGAAATGCTTAAAAAATTAAGAGTAGATAGAAATGAGAACAGGTGTCTGGAATCAGAACACTGACTTAGCATTAATCTGTTCAGGACAACAAAAATCTATACATTTACTAACACTACAGGTTTCGCCTTCAACAATCATTTATTAACTAGACAGTGAAAGACACAGTCAGCAAACAAAACCATCTTCACTTCTATCAATACTAATATCTATTTTTGGAAGGAATGATTTCTGATTCTGTAACCTTAAGCTTTCAAACTGGGAGAAAAATCAAGGCAAACACCATGTAAAATACAATCTTCTAATAAGATTATTAAGAGGCAAGAAGGGTCATTGTTCCACTGTATCTCTGAAGTTTCCTGCACAAGTGGAAAGTCCAATGATTACAGCAGACAGGACTGATAAAAAATGTTCTGCTTTACAAGTTTCCATTTTGACTTTTGTCAAATCACATTAATTGCCACTTCTCTGCCCAATACTATCTGTAACAGAGGGATTGCTTTCCATGTATTACAGATACCTTCAGAACAACCATGCAAGCCTAATCTATTCTGACAAGACAGACAACAGTAAAGGGCAGTGACAAGCTAGTAACAAGTGTCAAGTTCTCAGCTACCATTCAACTGCAAACTTATCTGAGAGAGAGACCTATAAATTTTGTTAAATTTTCCTTCTATTTCAAAGCTCTTGTAACAGAAAAAGTAACCCTCCATTTATAACACAAGCTAATTTTTTCTTGTTGCAGATACAAAAAAACTAAGTTTAAACAACACAGGTGTATTTATTGGTATTAGGAAGAGAAAAGATGGGTTCATATCTAACAGGAGTGTTAACATAAATAATATGCTGACCCTAATTCTGTCAAAAGAGCAGAGAATCTCTTCAGAGCACACTGTTGGCATTTCATTAGTAAGAAGAGCTGTTGGGAATTTTAACATCAAAATCACTTTTTTTTTCAGCATTTGAAACTTTTGAGTGTTAGCAGATTCACTGCATGCAAATCAAAAGTATAACTATTGAAATAATTAGGTGCCAGGAATCATCATACTTCCACTGAAAGGACCAATCCAGTCAGGAGACTGAACAAGATGTTTTGCTATTACAAAACATCTTCGACACAAATACTTCTTGACATTATTCAACTGCATCAAGTTCGTCATCAGCTCACAAGACAGGTTTGATTTTGGCAACAGTGTAAGCCAAGCAATTAAAATACAGAGGTCAAAATTTGAATTGCTGGTTATACAAGTTTATGTTAATTAGTGAATTATCATCAACAATATGTTTTGATATTTTAACTTCAAAGGAGTGAAGTGCTACACAAGAAAGCAAAGGCTGAAGCAAAATGTAAGATTCAGATGCCAAAAAAACCCCCACAGTTGCCAGAATGCAACTAAATGCTTAGTTTCTAAACTACTAGCACTCCAGGTTTTATCTAGAGATTTTGATGAGGTAAGTAAGAACATAATTGCATGATTTTTTTAACACCTGGGGGATTTCTGCTTAAGTTTGCCACCTTAAATCATCATCTATGTCCTAGAGCAACTGAAGAAAGGCTCTGGAGTTTCAGACAACCTAAGAGATACCAGGAACAGCGACAGATCACTGACCAATGAGGAAAACTGATAATGGCAAAACAACCAAAAAAATATAAATAAAAGTATGACAGGCAGGGTTTTCACTATGACATAGACTAGAAAAACCTCAAAAACTAAAACCAGACAACCAAGGTGGGTGTGGCATACACTAAGGAGAAAACCATTCCAGCCTTTTGCCACAGTGCCTGGAACATGTCTCTCTAGGAGAGCTAATAGGGAAAAAGCTAGCATTTTACCTAGAAAATTATTGCACACATTGTACTAAGATTTGATTCCTGACTAAATCAAGCCTGGGATAAAAAATTATATTTATAAATCTACGCAGGTTTACACACTACTTTTTAAAGTTTTTTTAACCGATACAAGTTGGATGTTTAAGTAACAGACAAAAATAAATAACAGCAAAAAGTGCTCAAAAGATTTTAGTAATACTAAAAAAATCTAAATTGTCTGAAAAAACCCATCTACTAATCACGTAACTGTCAGCAGGAATACAGCCAAACCAATTACTGGAGCCATTCTGTAGAAAGCATGCCAAAGCAGAACATTCTTTATAAACCACAGATATGGAGCTGCACTGGACCTCCTAAACTGCAACAGCAAAAGTAGCAAACTCGATTCCAGGAGCTTTCAGTCTCCTTTCAAGAACACTGATGTAGAAAGGTGAAATGTTTTGCACTCACTCTCTCAACACTCCCTATTTCATACAGCTTTATATTTTACTAAAATTTGAGTCTGCCATGCACATAAAGCTGTGGATTTCACGACCTGAAAACCCAACAAAACCATCATCACACAAGTGGCTTCAAGATAATAATGTCTTAAAAAGCCTTACTTCCCACATCATTATGAATAGAAATGCATGCTCTTAAAAAACACCCAGACAAGCACACAATGTGTCGCTGCCTTCCACTCAACTGTTACCAGAGGAAGGTATCAGGAAGCATCAAAGCTTGAGTTACAACAATCCATTGCACCTATGGAAGTGTCTCCTAACAAACAGCAATGTCCATTTCAAACAGTGCACTCTGCTCAGCGATCTGCCATCGCACTGATCAAGTATCAGTTCACTAAGCGTTCTTCAGGTGCATTAGTCTTGTTCTTGATAACACACACTTATCAGCCTCTCAATCAGAAGCGGTCACAGTGCTAGCTGGAATGCACACATGGCCAAGAGCAAACCATAAACCTGAAGGCAATCAAGTCATGCTGCAGTTTCTTATCGGAGCTTTGGAACAGAACTTACTTGGCTCACTTCCTTTCAAAATTTAAGTGAGATTCTTATGTAACATTGATTTAGCTACAGCCACAGCTAACCTATGATAATCTCTGTTACCAAGAAGTTTGCATTTGCTATACATTGGGATAAAAATTTACCCATTTCTAAGCGAAGTATTTGCAAAAGGGAAGAAATCCAATGCCAAACCCAACCTTTAGTCAGGAATCTGCTCTGTGTAAATTTACCAGGAGCATGTGGATCAGCACTAGGGAAACAGAGCAAAGAGTACTATCAACCGTCTTTGTAATAGTACAGACAAACATTTGATAAAACAGTTTAGCATATAAAAAGAAACAAAAAATAATTTCATATCTACTGGCAACTACCCCCACACGACAAAACAATGACCGGGTGGACCAAAAGAAAGTGAATTTTTTTCATTCTGATAAAGATTTGTTTGGTCTGGTTTGTCAATTTTTTTAAGTACTAAATGCCTATAAAAACAAAGAAATCCAAAACACTGGTGCAGAGAATAATATGTCACCACTCAGAATGAGTTCTGGACTCGTTTGAGCAATGCCTCAAAATCTCAAGCTCATCCTTCAGTGTCTATTCTCCTTTCAGGAAGTTTTTCCTTCCTCATTTCAAGTACCAAAGAAAGCCACAGCACTGACTACACACCAACTCCAACAAAGTATCTGGCTGTCAGCCAGAAGCCCTGAATTCCTTTACTAAAGGACGCCAACTCACACATTTCACAGCTTCATTCTTTTGACCCCCAAGAAATTGCCCAGAGTCCCTCCCATGCTCCAGATACGAGGCACAGCTATGATGTCACAGTGATGACACAGAGCTATAAACCAGCAGCCAGAAATACCCACACTGCAATAGGAGCCCTCTCTGGGCAAGAACAAAACAAAACAATCCTAACCTATGAGTTTCCAGGCTGCTGATTAAGGAGCCATAGACAAAGGTTCTCTCGTTTTCCTCCAGCAATACCTATGCAGATATTAAAGCAGAGAAAATTCCTGATTTGGGAAGTTTGGATCAGGCTATAAACTCACCCTTTAACAGAAGGTAAGGTTCTGAATTTTAAACCATTCTCAGAAGTATTTTAGCAACTTCCTTTCATATTAATGAAATTATAATTTTGTATCACTTGCTCTCTAACAGAAACAAAATAAAGAAGGTATCTGACAATATCTGAATTTCTGGGACATCGTGTCTGAAGGAAAAGGAGCTTTTCAATTCCTTTCTACATTACAAAGCAGCATAACTTGCTCTAGAAGAAAAATCATTGTTTTTTTCAGATCTCGTTTCTCATATTAAATCTACAAATGAAACTGAAATGAATCCAACAAAACCTACAACCTCAGGAATGAATCACTATGAATGTATCCATTTGGAGGTGAATAGAGATTTGAGCATTTGCATAGGAATAAGGAATATGACAACAAATGTCCTTCACTAAAACTTTGTGACAAGCCTAATATGTTTTTCCAGGGGACCAAAGAAAAAA
>VWZN01012199.1:356685-368608 GCA_013396955.1 Regulus satrapa
TTTTTTTTTTTTTTTCCCCTACAGGCTGGGAATGGGTCAAATGGGATGAATTTCCTCCAGCAGATGAACTGTTCTGGGCTTTACGCTGTTTAAGAGAGCAAGGTTACAATCCCTTTACAGAAGAGCTTGATCATCTAAAGGGGTACACGGGAAGTCACCAATTAGAGTAATAACAAATTGTATGTTATGCAAAAAACTAAAGGACCGACCTTTAGTTTTAGTTCAGATTTTTTTCGTGTAGAAGAAAAAGAAAAATATAGTGCTTACCCTGCTCATGTGAAAATATTATCTTTCCCCAAAGAACATGTCAGCTGTTTCAGTGCTTTTCACATATTTCACACAACACTTGTCTCTCATTTCAGACCCATTTCTAGGTTTAGTAGTTAACAATTAATGTTTGCTTTTACAGAAAACTCAGTGTTCTATCTAGTTAATCTTTATATTGATGAACAGCCATTTGGAAGTCAGCACTAGCCAGGGAAGCTTACTCACTTAAAAGCACTCACTTTAAAACTCGCTCATTTAAACCTGCTTTCCTGTAATTATTGGACCAATTTTAAAACTTAGCCTTGTCTCTTAGCTTCAGTCATGAACAGAAGTTACATTTAATAGACAATGCCCTTTTTTCCTGCAGACAACAGTATACACTTGAAAATCAAAAGAGTATTATAAATGTGAAAAGATTGTCATGACTTATTGCAGGAAATGAAAGTTTCCTGATCTTTGTTGCCATTGCTTTCATAACAGAGTTCTGTTTAGAGCCTCAGTTACGCTGAATTTATCTGGAGAAATGTCTCTAGTCTTCTACTAGACTCAAATCTCATTTATAGTTGTAGCTCCGTGGCAAAAATCATATTTTGTGGCTAAAACGAGTTGTCAGTATTAAACAGTGTAATTGATGGGTATAATTCTGTATGGCTGGCTACTGAGATTTGGTAAAATTGTGAATTTTCAGTTTGACTGATTAAATGACTGGTAAATGAAATTACAGTACCCAACAGTACATACAAAACCAAGGAGTTCTTTTTTTGTAATTTTTTCTAGAATGTGTAACCAATTTTGATTCTTTTCCAGCTGTAGTTGCTAACATATCAACAATTAATTTTAGGATATAACTCTTAAAGAAAACACTAATTGGCTCAATTTCTTCGTGTTAGGGTTCTTTTATAGCACATCTCTATTTCCTTTAGATACACTCATGGTACAAAAATGTAGGACATCTTTAATTTTTTTAAAACAAAACACAGGCAGTATGCTGAGAGATTAAAATCACCTGAAATTACGAATTGACTTCTCAGTCCTTAAAAGAAATCAGCTTGAGGAGTTTGAAGCTCTTCCTTACTTTGTACATACTGTTTGTTTTTTTTTTAATGGAGATGGCTCTTCTTGCTGAGAGACAGAGTGATGAGGCACAAGGATGCTACTGCCCTGGCAATCCTCCTTAGAGTTTGAAGTATTAATTATGTGCAACTTCCCTAAGGACTGACACCTGTTCCCTGACGTGAAGAAAGAAGTGATGTTACACAGCAGTCTTGAAATGGGAAATATCACCAAAAATACTTTGCTACTGTACCTTTGTAAAAGCTTATTTTCCTATTCAAAAGTTTGCTTCCTGAAAGCAACCTTATGTATATAGCAAATTATTCTGTTCAGCTATCAACAAAAACGCTGTGGGAAGAGTTGACAGATGTCTTGCCCATCTGTCACAAAGACTAATGAAGAAAAAAAAATAAATTATTTAGTATAATTTTAAATTTTAGATAACATCTAGGTCCTGATAAGAGAACAGGGACCGCTGTAAAATGGTCTGTCATGCAATAAATACTTTCCTGGCATATTTTGTTAATGGTTATATTCATTCTATCTCCTGCAAATACACAAGTAGACACTGAAATGAGGACACAGACAGTATCTCCATATGTTAGCATTTCTGTATTCTTTCTGAATTGACTGATTAAAAGACTACAGTGCATTACTGCAACCAGCTGTCAGCAATCCCCAACTTAAATAACTTTGTTTGTATGCATCACATATTTATATTTCCCACCCCTCCAGAAAATGTGGTTCTCAGTCAGTTTTAGCTGCCAAGACTCAGGCCTTTCAGCTAAGTCTTTACTTTGATTCTTGGTACTTTTGCCAAATAGGAAAATCTATTATGTACATATCTAAGCCACTGAACTCAGTTACCATTTTATTGTTCATTAAAATGCTTGTAACTGACAGAACTCACCTGAAATGGCATTATAGTTAGCCAGCATTGAGAAACATGCTCCTCAACTGTACATAGTTTGGAGCACTGAAAGGATGTATCTAATACCCAGAATTTGATTTTATGCTAAGTGAACAGTGGGCAGAGCTGTTGCCTTGCCCATTTCTTAGATGTAATACATTAGTCCCATTTAATCCTTTAATAGAGTAACTAACAACCCAGAAAAAGAAGTGGTCATTGCTTCAGTTCCCTCTTCTGTCTGGAAACAATCATCCACCTCCACAATATTTCAGTTGGTGAATTATATGATACAGCCATAGAAGAGTTTTGGGTCGACTGTAGCACTACATTTTCCATGAGTATTAATTATATATTTTTGTACTTTGTTTCAAGAATGTTCCTGTAAGTTAGAAGATAAAAGAGACTGGTGAACTGTATCTGGTGATGTGTTAAGAGAGGAGCATTTAGATAGAAAATACCAATCCCATTATACAAAGCATTACAAAACTCTATTTTGCAATATTGTGTCATTCTGATCACACATGTTTTAAGACAGAAACTAATGTGAGCTACAAAAGGGGTAGGCAAGGTTAACTAGGATAACTAGGTTAACTAGGATAACTGAGACAGGGCACATGGTTCACATTAATGGGGATTAATGTGAACTACAGAGGAAAGACATTGGAGATAAACACCCGGGAGGAAAACAAGATACTGAATAAAGGTTACAATATCTATGTGTAACTTTAGACTATGAAAGGGGTGACAGTTTAATAACTCTGAAAATACTTCTGAAAGGAATAGCTGAGACAAAATCCAATTCCCCGTTTCTCTGAAAACAAAACCCACTGCCCTGTATTATGTGACTGAAGTCCTTCTCCTTCCTACATCCTTATGGGATTTGTACATGTTGGTCACAGGTGACAGCATTACTGGCAGCAATATTTGAAAGATCACTTGAGCAAAGAAGGATTCATCTGATCCATCAGATACTTCCTGTGAGGAATCTACAAAATGGAAAAGAGAACTGTGATCTGTGCTGCAGAAAGCCATGCTGCAGGACAGGAACCTGTAACTGCCAGGAGCAACAGTTCACATGAGTTGGGAAATTTTATCAGAGGGTTTCGTAAGAGAAAAACCCCCGCCATAAAATGACTCCTTAAGCAAAACAGAACAAAGAAGGGAAAGCCAAGGGAAGTGCCTTTGGAAAGACAAATAATATTGCAGCTGATGCAGGAAATGCAACTGCTGAAGTAAACAAATTAGCAGGTTCAAGGAACTGAAAAAACTATAGATGACAAGAAAAAGTTCTGTGAGCATTGATGCAATACAGGTAAATAATTATAAAAGGCCTCATAAAATCAGGCCTTGCTCTCCTAAATTGATGGCTAGCTTGTCACTTCTACGCACTTCTTCTGTGCACAGTTAAGTGACTTCTAAGTTCCCATGTGAAATAATCCTAAGAATGAGCATCCATCAATAGGAAACTATTCCTGGGTGAAAAACAACTTGCACCTGCATTAAACAAAGGATTTGTACCCTGAGAATCAGTGAACAAAATATGTGAACTAACCAAGAATAAAGAAATTTGATGCAGAAGTAAAATACTTTTACTAACCAGTAGGGTAATTGGCAGGAATATTATTAACCAACTGGAGTTATACATGAGGTCTGTTAAAACCGTATAAAAATAAGTTGTAAGTTAATAAAGGCTTGGCCTCTCACTGCATGAAGTAAATTGAGTTTCAGCTGTGTTCTTTCAGCAGAGCATTTTGATCTGAAAGGAGCTAAAGCATGCCCCAAAGTGCCTGCCAGGGTCCCAGGGCACTTAACCAAGTATTTGGGGTAGCCTTGTGGGTGGGCACTCACTGCTTCAAGGTCTGCCCAGCTTGGTGTGTACCTGGAAGGGCTCACCTGAAAAGGAAGGATCAGTTTTCCACTTCTGACTCCTCAGCTGCTTCTAATGCTGACTGGGCATTTTGCGTAGGGGAAAACAGAGTACAAACTTCTGAAACTCAATCAGAATTCAACCACATACTGGGATAAAATGTGCTGAGTATTGAAGTTACATGGCAACTCATCTAAGATTCAAGTTTGGAAAACTGAAGTTAGTCAAAGCTGAGTTTATTTATGACAAATTATTCATTATATATTACAATAATTACAAACTCTTTTATTACACCTTATTGCCATACTTTTGTTCTTGATAAGCAGATTATCAAGAACATGGATTTAGGCAGTAACAAAAAAAGATACTAAAATTACAAACTTCATGTTTCGTTTCTGTGGCATAGAAAAGGCTATCATCAAAAAGTAAAGTTACTAACAAACATACGAGGGGATTCCCCTTACACCTTTTTTCCCAGGAACTTATGTCATCTAATGTATAGTAAATACATATATATAAATACATATTTACATATCTCTTGCAAACATACATTTACACAGTCACTGAAAATCTGACATCTCTCCCCCAGCAGACAGCTTCCAGACATTTCCCCCAGCTCCCAGAACATCTAATAGAAAAAAAAACCAAAACAAAAAAACCAAGTCTACAGTCCATGGTTTTAAATTAGTCACCCTATTTCTGAGCCAGCTGTTATCGTCTCCCTGTACAGGGCTGCTGGTGTAACAAAAGGATATTGCAGTTTGTGACAAACAGCACCTTCACCACAGGAAAGGTCTACTAGGGATACTGTCCCACTCGTACCTAGTCTGAGTCACTGCTGCTGCTTGAGGAGTCTGTTGACATAACTTCTACATCGTCTTCATTCTCTTTGTTGTGTCCTGGAGGCTCCAGCATGAAGTCATTACTATGATTAGGAGGTAGCATGTTCATTGACATATCACTTGACTGCCAGGGATACTGAGGAGCAAGCACATCTGCAAAAAAAGAGGCATAATCAAGAAAACTTTCCATTTTATATATTCATAAATTCAACAGGACAGCCTGACCAGAACTTCAATTGAAAATCAAAACAAATCTTGAAATCTTTTCTGAATTTTGGACAGATTAAACCCTCCAGTAACAGCAGGAAAATATCTCATGATGGAGCAACTCTGTAACTGTAGAAGTCTGCTCTCCCAGAAAGGCCCACTTATATAGGTGGCTCTTGATAACTCATATACTCAATACATACAGAACTTTTCACCTTCAAAGCACAGTTTGAACCGATTTAGCATTCACAACTACTGGGAGTAATTAAAATTATCATGGTCTGTCACTATGCAAAACCAGATTAAAATATTAGATTAAAAAAAAAAAAATTCAGGCAGACCATAAAAATTCAGAGAAAAAGGCTTTATCTAAATATGCCTGAACGAGCTCAGAATGGAAGCCAGTGTTTTATACTGTGTGCCCATGCTTCAATGCTAGAACTAGTCTGCTGTTAAACCAGGCTGAATGTGTGAGCTAAGCAGCCTCAAAGTCTGGAGGCTACCAAGCAGTCCAGCACATTCACTAAGGACTCAGCAACTGGACATCTCTGCAGGAGTCTCCAAAAGGACTAGATCCCATGATTAGCATTCTCAGGACCTGCCTCCACGCACCAACAGATTCAGCATCCCTACACAAAATGCTCAGGGCAGCTTCAACTTTCTTGTAAATCAATGTTTCCCTCTTACCTAGAAGTCCAGTTATGTGAGGGTTTGACGTGACAGAGGAGCCCAAGACTCAATTAAGAACTTTACTAGAGGAGTTTAAATTCCACATTTTTCAGCTTCTCAAGGAAAACTCAAAAAAATTCTGAAAATTCCTTTCAGTTTTTACAGAGACAACACTCAAAAGTAAATGGCTCCTCTAAGGCAAAGGAGCCAGCCAGAACGGGCTCAATCAAAACATAAAATATAAACGCTCAAACTCCCATTAGGAAGTCACAGCTTTAGTATTTCCTCTGACCATATTTCAAAAGAACAGAAAAGATACGTGGGCCAATTCTCAGCATTTCCCTGGTGGCTTGCTATGAACAGATGTCAGGGTCCTACTGCCATTCAGCTCACTGACCCGTTTTATCAGAAGTTTACAAAGTGAGATGATGCAGTCACTTCCTAAGAGGTGACAACAGGATTAGACAGCTGATCGGAAACACAAAATCCAAATTTACTGTTTCTCCAATGGAATCACAAAAGGGGGTTTTAAACAAATTCAGTGTGATTTTTGAAAACAAGCTTTCCATAATGCCTGATAATGGGTTAACAGATATGTAAGAACTGTCACAGATCTCCACGAAGCCAAACTAAGACTTTTTCCACCATTTAGTCCAGCCATGGTAGATCAATGCTGCACAGGTATAGAGCAACTGAACTCTTGATTCAATTACTGTAATTTAATGCTAAATTCAATTTTTGCATGAAGGAATGAATGCCAGTGAAGTCAATGGAAGTGTCCACAAACCAATTAAGGGATTAAAGCTTGATTCCTACACTCTGTGTACTATCTCAACAGTTGTCCTCTGCCATGTCTTTTAGATCCAGAACTTCTAAGCATAGACTCAAAGAAAGGCAGGGAATGACAATAAACCACCTTTCTTCCAAATACAGCTTTTACAGTTCCATGCTTTGTCATCACCACTAAGCAAAAGGTGCTCTGAAAGTGCTTCTTTCTAATATGTCTGGAAATCACTGCATTATTTATTTAAAATACATGAAGGTAACTGAATTTTGTTTATATTGACTTAGCTGTAGTGTCTGCAGTTTAGCATGAAATAAAAAAAATTCCAGTTTTTAATTACCTTTACTAGGTCTTCATTACTAGGGAACAACATTAACTACGATTTTCATTGCTTTACCTCTGATTTGCCTTTGCTAAGAGACATGTATAACTGCTGTGAATCTAAAAGCAATAAAGAAAAATAAAACAAAACAAAACGGAGTTTCACTTACCTGGCAGTCTGCCTGCTGCAAGCGCATCCCCTGGTAAGTGTCCATTGACTCCATTGGTGGGTGGGTTGTTCATCTGACCCAAGAGACCACTTCTCATTTCCAGATCTGTAGGATATGGCCTACGTGGGTCCCCTTTAAGAAAAAGAAAAAGAATGCTTTGAAATATTTAAATTTAGTTGTCACAAAACTAGTAGACAATATTTAGTTGTCTTGCAGACATTAGAAATAGTTTCAGAGCCTAGTTTAATGACCAAAAAACCCCATAATCTGGTTGCTTGGATAAGCAACAAGCATCATACCTGTTTTATTGAATTCCAAGTCTGTCTTTCACTAAGACTTTCTTTGTTCATTCAGACTTGGCAGAAAAATCATATTAAAAAAACCCCAAAACAACTCAAACTAAAACTAAAAAAAAAAAACAACCAAAACCTCATAATGTTTAAAAGACATCTTTACTCTCTCTGCTACTTTACAGCTAAACAGCAAGGACAGGAACTGGATCAAACACATTTCATTTTGGACAAAGAGAGTAGTATCCAAAATTAAAACACGTCATAGTAAAAGTTCTGCTTCTGACTCCACTGTTTACTAACATTCTCTGAAAGAATATTGTAAGGAATACAATACAAGAGGGAATACAATCAAACACATAGAAAAGCCTTTAACATACTTGGCTTTGACTTATAATCGGGGTAAACATTCAAGGGAAAAAGGCAAACAAAGGAAAAGAGAAGGCCAGTCTGTTAATGAAAGCAGACAGTTTCATAACCTTTTGGAGATGTATGTGATGTGCACTTTTGATATCCATTTTTGTTGAAATATTAGCTATAACAGCTATAAACAATGTTAGTCTAATAAGCCCCCGATGGTTATCACTGTATAAAAACATCTTAACACTAGATATTAACTATGATTTATTATTTCAAAAAAATCTACTGTCATGAACACAATAGTTACCTGGTACCCAAGTCAGAGGGGCACAAACAGCATTGCTAGCACTGATCCTGTGGGCATATTTAATTATTTCTTCAGAGGAAATGGCACCTGGAAGAACAGAAAAAAAGAGTTGCTGCATTCTCAAGAGATTGCCCCATTTAATTATTTCAGAATATTGGCCACCAATATCTAAAAGACTGGAAATGTGATTTTGCCAAACATTAAGAGCCTGCCTCAAATGCAATGACTGTTTAGAAGATTCTCAGACTATGCAAAGACGAACTCTGCAGTGAGCTGATTTTACAGACACAAGTCAAAACACTTCCCATATCAATGGTTCTCCAACCATGTGAAAAACAATCTCTTAAATGAGAATACTTGACAAGCTCAAAAAAAATTTCTAAAACTTCAGCTCCTGCTTTATTATAGAACTTTCTGTAGCAAAGAAGTTATTTTTGTTAATTTAGTAATTATAGACTACCCAGACAAGTCCTTCCAAATACGTGCCTGTACTAAATTAACAGAAACTTCCGTAAATTCCTTGATTTTCTAGGTGAAAAGGCACAACAAAATGATAAAAGACACTGTAAAAAAAACCCAAACCAAACAACCTGAAGATGATGCCTCCCCACCACCTCCCAATTAAAAAAAAAAGTTAGTTTAGCTTGGGAAGTGCCACAGAATGGCAGGAATTGATAATTACAATCTAGTATCACCAGCTAGTCAATCTTTGAAATACAGTGCATATACACACAAACATTCTCTTCCTTTCCTTAGCAAACCTCCTGAGGCAATTTGGTAAGGCACTTAGTTAATCAGATGTACTATTAGCAGTCCAAGAAGACTGCTGAGATGCTTTCATATTAAAATATGTTTGCCACAAGAAAAAAAAATTCACTCCTGCCTTTATTCTGAGGAAATGGTTAGTTTCATAATGAAATGAAAATTTGTTTACATATAAAGCATCTCAAGTCTGTGATAGTAGAATTAGAAAAATTAAAAAGGCCAAATTTGAGCTCACTAACAACTTTCTTTAGAATTGCATTTATGTACTATGTACAATCATGCATACTCACCTTTTCGTGCTTTTTCAATTGATTTCAGTTTTTCCTTTGCTTGATAAACAGCTGTTGCCTAGTTGTAAAAAGTAAAAACCCACAAAGTAAACCAAACCTTCAATGCATCTTTAATTTATAAGCATCTACATAAAGTCAGCTCTGTGAATAAACCCTTCAATTTAACTGCGTTTTAAAAGAGAAACTTCCATGAACATTTTTAAAATACACAGAAATAAAGTAGGTTTAGAAGAAAATTAGCACTATAAAAAAGAAGTTAATACCATGATAACTAAACAGTGTTTGACTACTGAGAAAAAACCCAAACCACTAAGCTGTTATGAAGTTTTAAATATATTTAAATCTTCTCAAACTAACAAAACACCACTTTGCCCAGAACCACCTTTTCTAGAAGAAGATGCTCAAAAGCAAACACATCATTATGAACTTACCAGTATGTGCTCTGCTTCTTTTAGCTGTTTCTGCAGCTGCTGAATATCATTATCCCGCTTTTCTACTACCTTTTCTAAAAGCTGCATTTCATGATGGATTTTTCCCTGATCAACTGCCAACTTCATTAGCTCTTGAAACTCTCCATCTCTCTGAATCAGCAGTTCCAGGATCTATTGAACAACAGTTTTGCAGAACTTTTAATTTGGCGAGAATAATAACACACCCACACCCTCAGTCATGCTACAAAAAAGAGCAAATGGCATCCATAGCAGTATTTTTGTTTGAATGCAAAATGAAACAAAATTTCTTCCTCTTTGCAGAAATAGCCTACGAAGGACATAAAAAAAGAACAAGCAACAGGAAAACCAATAATGCCTTTGTAGCAGGGCCAAAGCCCCATCCATTGCCTCAAATATAGGCAAAGGGAGAAAGTAAGAACAAAGAAAAGAATGGAAAAATTTAAAAAAAAAAAAAAGAAGAAAAGCGTTATGCTTACCCAAAGAAACACAATTCAGAAAGTCAACTTACCTGGCTCTCCTCTCCTGGTTGTGGAAGTTTTTGATTTCTTGAAATTGCCAAAATTTCAATTAGTTCCCTGAAAGGAGAGCTCCATTTACACAATTTTCTAGGGCATTATCACATCAAGTCATCCCAAAACTACCAGAGTACCACTATCATTACCAAAGTATTCATGGCCTGAGCATTTTATAGCACAGTGTAGGCATGGATTTTTCAACCAAGAAAGCAAAATTTTCTATGTTATTTGAGCTCATGGAGCCCTCATGTACGTGAACTCAAGAAATGTGCCAAGTTCCTGTTAAACCATAAAAGACATAAGCAGAAGCTGAGAGAAGAAACAGCATAATGAAGTGCACTCATACCCTTCCTCCACTATCTTTGCTTGTTACAAAAGGGTCTTCACTGTTTTACTTCTCTACTTTCCTCCATCTTTTCCCAAACACACTTGTAGTTCAGAGCAATTAAGTCTACACTTTCAAATACCAACAGAGCTGTTACGGAACTAATTCTGTAAATTCAGCCAAGTTATTTGGCTTCTAAGGCTGTGAATGGCAGTTCAACCCTGTGCACAAGTAAGTGTCTGCCTGGAGACACTGTCCTCGGGAGTACTTATTCTTTGCTTGGTCCAGTGTAAGCAGCTCAGTGGGGTGTGTGAGTAATACAGCAGTGGGGCCAGAACTGTCCAGAAAAATCCCCAGTAAAGCTCTAACCTTGATCTATGTCTCTTGGTCACTCCTGAACACTACTGTGATTTTAAACAATTAGAGAATAAAGAAACTTGTCACTGTCACTGAAGTTTTACTCCACCCGACCAATACAGAGCAGTAGTACATAAAATCCATTTTAAGTAGGTTAGCTACCACCATCAAGGGTGATATCATGGAGTGCTGTAATTCTACCCCCTGTCAGCCAGATAATGCACGAATATAGATTCAAAACTACAGAAAGGTTACAGACTAGGCATGTAGCTTAATTTTCGCCCTGCCACCAAACCAGCACTGTGACTGAGAAAGGCCTAGCCTCAGGGTGCTGCAATACTTTGCTGATCAACAGGAAGATTCACTAAATGCTGCTGATCATTGCTATGGGTTCATTGTGGTAGAATGCTAGTTCCAACATTAAAAAAAAAAAATAGTAATTTAGATAAAGAACAAGTTTGTTTTCATTTTTCCATAAACACATGTTCTCCGGCATCCCTTATGTCACAATAAAATCTGTGAGTGAGGATAAATCTTAACCAGACACAAGAAGAGTAACTCACCAATAGCTTATCCTACTCTTGGCAATGACTGAATGAGTGATCCACAAGGACAGCACAGGTCATTCCCCCTCTGAATATGCTTTCCTAAGCTCCTGCTCTCCCTGAGGTGCAGAAGATAATTAGGAACTATCTGAACTTCACTGCCAGCTGTGCCTCCACGACATGGTTGACAAATGGGACAGGGATTACCAGCCTAGACTCAAGACCACGGACCGAGCATCTGAGCATTGCTATCACTCTGAAGACGAGCTCTGGCAGCCTACTTGGAGTGAAAGTAGCACTAATGCAGGCAATGACCAGGACAATTTATATCATGCAACACCACCATCTGCGCACTTCTGACTTAAGCACAATTTTTAGTGACTAATAAGATGCCTGAAATCGGTGTGTGAGTGAGTGCACAGTTCGCAGGAGGCACAGGTGCCAACCCAGTGAGAAGGGCAAGTGGGAGAAAAAGGAAGGGCTCCTTCTCTCCGCGAAAGGGAGGCGAAGCGCGGCCGACGCTTTCCCACCGGGATGAGCGCCGGGAAGCATTGCGCAGCACCAGCCCCTCTCCCGCAGGGCCGGCCTGAGACAGCAGCAGAACGCGTACCCGAGCGGCTCGGGGCG
>VWZN01012199.1:368801-382197 GCA_013396955.1 Regulus satrapa
GGGAAGGAGGGCGCGGCTGCCTCGGCTGTCGGCGCCCCGTGTTGAGGCTTGTTGCTCTTTGAATCGCAGGATCGTTTAGGCTGGAAAAGACCTCTGAGATCATGGAGTCTCAACAGCACCAGGTCAATTAGACCGCGGTGCTAAGGGCCGCGTCCAGTCTTGCCTTAAGTCACCACCTCCCTGGGTAGTCCTTTCAAACTTTTAACCGCCCTTTCCGTGAAGAAAATATCCCTGATGTGCAACTTGAACCTCACCCGGTGCAGCTGAAGACCGTGACTTCTCGTCTTCCTTTTGGCAGTGGTTGGGCAGAAGAGGCCAGCCCCCCACCTGGCTACAACCATTCCGACTGGAATGCATTTGTGGAGTCCCCGGGTCTCCACAAAGAGCCCCCACATGACGCCGATGTACACTAAAGACACAGAAAACAGGCTGCGGGTGAAGCGTGTGCAACTGAATTACATCTTAGGGGGTTGAACCCGATTTTTGAGTCTTGGTGTCCAAAAATCCCTCGGGTGCCTTTAATCAGATGGAGGATGAAATCACAGAACCACAGAAGGGGTCAGGTTGGGACCACAATGAATCATCTGGTTCAACCTCCCTGCTCAAGCAGGGTTGTCCTAGAGCACACTGCACAGACTTGAATCCGCAGGGGTCTTGGTACCTCCAGTGAGGGAGACTCCACAGCCTCTGGGCAATCTGTTCCAGTGCATGGTCACCCGCACAGTAAAGAAGTTCTTCCTCACGTTCAGGTGGAGCTTCCTGTGCATCAGTTTCTGCCCATTGCCTCTTGTCCTATGGCTTGACCCCACTGAGAAGCACCAGGCTCCATCCTCTGACACCTCCCCTTTAAACATTTATATATGTTTTTTTTTACTGACAACCGAACAAGGCTAAGTGCCTGACACTAAAAGCATAACAAATACCTGAGCTTTAAATCAGACCAAGACCAGGGTTTTACCTGAGCTGGCTGTCCCATACACGACCCGAGGCAGCACTGACCTCCTGACACTGCCCGTGCAGACCTCTGCGTCCTTGAAGGCTGAAGGCAGCTTGGTGTCCATCACGGACCTCTGCACACAGTGGTTGGGGCAGGTAATAGGCATAAATCCTGCCACTAACCCTGCCAGCAGTTGAGTTACAATTAAAAAGTACTGCTGTGTTGTGGGTTTTTTTTTTTAATGCTGCTCTGTATGGGCTGGTGAAACCAGCCTCTCCTTCTGGGTGGAGTCACAGTGAAGCCAGTGGAATTTTTTTATATTCATGAAAGTTTCAGTAGTTTGAAAAGACCCTGAGAGGTCAGGATGGGGGGAAGATGAGGGAGTAGAGAGTGAGGACTAATCTGGGGACAGGGTTTATTAACCAGGGTAAGCACTGCCACAGAACAGGGAGCTGCAGACCGCGTGTCCTTCTGCTGTTTACTGTCAGTCTTCAGTGATTTTCTTCTCCCCTGATTAGAGAAAGGCCTACACGAACAATAACATGCCTGTGTGCTTTGGTCTTTACTCTGCTTATCTGCTACCTGCAAGAAGTACGTTCCTGAGAAATGTACATTTATTTAAAGAAAATTTTAAAAAAAAGGCAAGAAACTCATTAGTCAGTAATTCTTTCAATTGTGATTTAAATAAGCAATTCAACATTATGAGATTTGTGATAAAGCAATGAGATTTGGAAATTCTGATTAAAAAAAAAAAATCCATGCCAACAGGAGTTATTTTCAATTCCTTTGCAATGCTCAACAACCCTCGACATTCTGATTGTAAATAGTTTGGGAATTCTGTTTAAACTGCATAGCAGATAAAATCTCATCAAATAGTTCTGCCTTTTAAATAACTTTTGCTTGCTTTTTTTCCCCTCTCTATTCCCTTGTTTTTGTTCGGGGAAAGATGTAATCAGTGATGGTGTCTGGTTGTGCATCCAGTTCATTGATTTGTTAGTGTCTGTATGGGTGCATAAATAGAAAGAAATAGCAACCTCGAAAACAAAGCAATCCTTCCGCTAAATCATTTTCTTCCTCATACTCATTTTGACA
This sequence comes from Regulus satrapa, assembly GCA_013396955.1. Taxonomy (NCBI): domain Eukaryota; kingdom Metazoa; phylum Chordata; class Aves; order Passeriformes; family Regulidae; genus Regulus; species Regulus satrapa. The sequence goes on from VWZN01012199.1 coordinate 370,831, forward strand.
TCTGAATTACTTAGACTTGAAGTACTTCTGCTGTATTTCAGCGCAGTAATGCTGGTTTCACTTGAGCTAAAAGCTTGCAGCATTAATAGGACACCCAAAGCTGACAGGTGTGAGGATTAGTTATAGGAGAGTTCTGTGGCCTGATCTTTCATTCTCCTTGTGCCTGGGAACTTGTCCCCTCCCTTCCTCTTGATAGCAGTACTACTCCCACCCAACCAGGCCATTACCACCCATCTTTCACTGGAGCTGCCACCCTTCTCTCCCTACTTCTCAGATTTCTGTCCCTCTTCCAGGCAACATGGACATCTGTCTGCTTTCTACTCCCGGTCCTTTCCTTCTCCTTGCCCTGGCGAGGCAGCCATGGCTGGGGATTTCAGTGGAATAGGCAAAGACTTAATTGTGCTTGTGCCTCTATGTGGGAGGACAGGGTGAGAACAGGGCTATCTGGGAATGCCTTCCTGTGCCCAGACACAGAAAGTCATTCAGACCATGTCAGAGGGGTCATCTCCTTCAGGACAAAGGGAAAGGCTGGGTGAAATGGGCTCGTGCCCCCAGCTTGTCCCATGGGCTGATTACTTTAAGACTGAGTGAATAATTTGCTGAATAGACTTCTGAAATATTTGCCTATAAAAACAACAGAGCCTCTGTTCCCCAGTGTTGGTTCTTCTGTTACCTCAGTTCTTCAGTGCTTTTTGCCCTCTTTCCTCTGGGTAAACTTTTTTCATAGTTGTCTTGGTTTTGAGCCAGACCTGCTTCTTTAAAGACCGTGCCCCTCCTGAATAACTAAGCATTGTTCCAAATTTTTTTTTTTCCAGTAGTCTGAGAACATTTTCGTTTGTGTGGCCATACATGGATCTTTGCACAGAGAGTTTATTAGACATTTCAGAGCTCTTTCATTTCAGATTGTCTCTTCAACAGCATACTAAATGTATTATTAAGAACCTTCTAGCACGAGCAAAAATAGCTTATTTCATCTTGTTCAGTTGAGTCTTGTCTCTTCCAGAATGGGCCTTGAAGTGATGATCTGCAGGGCAAACTGATTCCTCTAGACAGGTCTAGTAGCAGCAGATCTGATCTAATAATTCACCAAGGCCAAGAAGCTGAGATGTTGCTAACCCCTCATGTCCCAGTTGCAGATTTTCACCCGCCCTCAGCTCCTCCTTGGTGTTTGCCATATGGTCCATGAGCCACTTCAACCCAATAACCAGACTGAAGAATATTTAATTTGGGAGAGGGTGTTAATTTCCTTCTGTGTTAGAGAGTGAACTCTAGCCTCATCGTATGGAACCATGCCTTCAGAGCATGGCTTTAGTTGCAACTAATTTCATGGGACTGTGGGCTAGTGCTGAAAAGTGAAGTCTTCCCCTTTTCTTATTCATAATTCAGTGCAATTCAGACCTAGGACTCCTCTAGTGTAAAGCCTTTTCTTCCAACATAATATTGAGATTCCTTAACTTCGGGTATTGTTGCCTTTCTTTTCATGAACTAGAGGATCACTTTAGAATGTGGAAGCTGAGCTGTAGAGAATCTCGCCTAAGAAATACAAAGTCTGTGCTTCAGTTAAAATCTGTGGTTTTTTTCTGGGCTACAATGCTTTTCAGCTGTCTTCTAATTTGTACATTCCAGACATTAGACATCAAGTGTTCAGTTTGCAACAGCTGGGTTTACCACACCTTAAAATAATAAGGAAAAATACTGACTACAGAAGATACATAATTCCCAAGGACTCTCAGGATCATGTGTAATAAAGCAATGCAATCGCTATGAATAAAAAGGCAGGAAGATAAGCAAGGAGAGCAAGAAGGAAAGAGGACAGAACAAATATTCATTTCCACTTCCCCTAGATAATGTAAAAATAAAATCCTTTCTGTCAAATATCAACTAAAATAGAAATCAAACATCTTGAGCACTGTTTGGAAGGATTTCACAGCTGTACTTTGGTCTGTGAAGATGAGAATAATCGTCCCTCATTTATCAAGATGTCTTTACACCATTAATATTTTGAAATGTGTCTGATAAGTCATCCATTTCTTCTTGCTATTTAAAAAGAAATCTATGTTTCCCCGCTCACTTATGTTGGATAGTGATTTTAGACCAATGAGATAAGAAAGGAAATGAAAAAGGTGGCTTTGCTTAACTGATGTAATTTTAGAATAGGTTATGGATGAGATAAAAAATAGATAATACTATGAGCCAAAACTTATTTTCTGGGGGGAAGGAGTGTGAAACACAAGTACATATGGCCAAGACCACAGTTTGGTATGCCATTCCAGACTGTTTCAGCACAGAATTAGCTCTGCTTTGAGCTATATTAAACTTGAGTTACACTGATTTCTTCTGGTGTAAATTTGGGCACAGAGCTCTCAAGACAGGAAGTCACCCAGGCAGAAAGCAGTCCTTGCTTTCAGTCTGCTGGAGGGCTTGTGGGGACCAGTGCTGCCTATGAAGTAGGAGGTGTTGAGTGGGAAAGAGAACCAAATTTGGCCCTGGATAGTGAGGGGAGAGAAAATAAAGACAGAAAAAAAAAGAATGTCCTTTGAAAAGGAAAAGCTTGTTTGACAGCTTGGCCACTAGAGATATTCACAGTTCTGCCAACTCTTCCCAGGAATAAAGGAAAATTTGGAGGCAATTAAATATGAGATTTTTTTTCCTCACCAAGCTAAAAGTTAATGCTGACTACTTCATGAAATAAAACATCCAATTAGAGATAATGAGACTCCTGGGGTAATCCCCCAACACATAGTAATTTTGAGCCTTCATTAAGTTAAATTTGTTTATTTGGAAAAAAAAAATCTCATTTTCCTGGTGGCTCCTGCTGTAAATTGTTTACCAGAAACTACTGGGACACCCACACAAGCTTCTGTAGAAGCCAGGCTAAAATTTAGAGTTGTTTACTTCCCCTCACAAAAAATCCAAGGGCAATGATGACAGCTGCAGTCCCTGCTCTCCCACATGCTGAATTCCAGCTAGGCTGATAGGAGTTGTAATTTACTTAGAATGAATCTCTTTCCACATCTCCCTCATCCTTTTATTGTGCCCCATTGCCTGCTAAAGATAAAGCTGTCATCTCTTCCCATTTAGACTAGGTCACCCGTCTTTTAACTGGGTGAGTTCATCTTCTAATCTCCAAGATGCTACTCAGATTTTCACCTGCTTAATGCAACTTGCTCACAGGTTTTCTACTACCTGCAGCTGACATCAGCATCAGCTTCTGTCCTGAGAGTCAGAAAGAGCAGAGCACCCGCCAGAATTAGATTGTGAGGACTGAATTCTAGGGTAAAGATAAAACGGAAGATTTATTTAGAAACCTACATGAGCAAAAATGAAAAAAGTGGTTTCTCTCCTAGCAGTTGGAGATGGGCAGAGGTAAAACTCCTTATGAAAGAAAAGTCTTGGGAGAACTGAGGAAAGTTTTTACTGGCAGCTGAGAAAACAGTATGATACACTATTCCAAAAGCAATTACAGAATTACTTATACTCAGCAGCCAAATAGGATCCCACGGGACATTCTGAAATCTAACAAACTACTAACAGTGCTGGTTCCATGAGAATTGAGGGGAGAGTTCATAGCTGTTAAGCCTGGGAAAGAATGCAATCAGTAGTGGTCTGTCCTTTGTGAAACAGGCCTTGTGTGGATCTCTACTTCAGGGCTCTGCCATTTATTTGAATATTAACATACCATGCAGAAAGAAATTCTGCTGTAATTTAAGTGCTGGCAGAGTTATTGTGCCTGTAGGTGAGTTGTTCAAGGGTTAGTGGTAGGCCAAGTGAGGAGTTGTTTCTATACTTTTGATCATCTGCAAGCAGAGGTGCTGCTGAAAGCCCATTGAAAAGACATTCTTCAGTAGTGACTCATGTGGATGCTTTCAGGTAGCCAACAGAGCTCTTTAGAGAGCCGGCTTATCTGCTTCCAAAAAGGATGAAGCCACTCAACAGCATTGTCATTGAAGAATCAGAGACCATGTCTCAAGAGCCCGGTTGGGTAGGGCCCTGAACCACCTGATCCAGTTGAAGGCCCCCGCCCATGGCAGGGGGTTCCAGTCAGAACCGAATGGGCTCTAAGGTCCTCACCAACCCAAACCATTCTGAGTTCTAAGATGATTTCTGTGTTAAATTCACACCAAACTCCCCCCCAGTGGAAAAATCCTAACTACAGTTCATGTTTACTCATATCACATCTTTTTTCACTCAAACTGCAACATAATACTGACATAAGATCATGAAAAGCCATGCAGTCTTACCATGCCACCTTGTGCTAGATAGGTGGCAGTCAATGAAAGTAATCTGACATCTTAATACATGATTAAGATAAATGTATCCCTGATAGCCAGGGTATTTTGAAACTATTCTGGGTTTTTTTACCTATTTGATACAAACTTCTTGTGCTAGGACTTGTTTCCTGTGCCTTGTAAAGGCACAGAACCTTGCTCAGCTCTGTGCTGCTTGTCAAAATTTCATATGTTATGCAAATGACAGTGCCAGCATTGGAAAATGCTTCGTTAAAAGCCACTTTGTAGGCATGAACTTGAGCACATAAGGCATATATGCTAAATGCACATTGGAATACACAATATGAAAAGCAACCATTACAATCTGTCACATCTTTACAGACCTCGAAAAGTGTCATGACAGGAGAATAATTTGCATGTTTTCATTTCTCTGAACCCCACTGAATTAATTTCATAACACCTGCCTTGCCCTGCCCCCATCCCAGTAAGAGCTGATGAGTTGCTACAGTAGGAGGGAATGTGGCCAGGCTGGGATCACTCATATTTCTTGTCCCCAGGTGCTTCATAAATGACTCTCAGGTTATCTGGTAATAAAAATGAAATGGCAATGAAAACAATGCCATAGGAGTGAGTTATAAGCATTTGCAGGTAGTGTGGCAAGGAGTTCACCTCAGGCAACCCTCTTACTCAGTCGCTCGCTCCTTCCCCCACAGTATCCCTCGCGCTTCTAATTCTCACTTGCCTCTGATTTTGTTCTGGTTACTCAGGGCCTGAGTCATACACCTTGAAATAACAGTCACCCTCATTTCCAAATTCAAGGCTCAAAGACACATGGATAGTTATGGTACTTTGAGAAATTTCAGTCCAGTTAAGTATTGACCTTGTGAAGTGCTGAGGGATTTTTCTCTCAGTTCAATAGCATGGCTCTCCCTGTGTTTAACTTTGGGCTTTGGGCTCATTGCTTGCAATGAAGAATGTATTTAAGCTGTTTTGTAGATTATAGCCTGAGTATACAGTACCTGGCAGATTCCTCTGTCTTGCAAGACGGAGTACCCAAGAACACATTTGTGCTAGGACTGCTCAAATACATTTGTTCTAGATGCTGGTACCTCTGCCAAGTACTTCTGCCTTCCAAGCTGCGACATTTTGTCCTTTAAAACACAGTATAGTTCTGCTGTTCTTTGAGCATTTTCACAAGAATGGGAGTGCATTCAGCGTGGATGCAGGCAGGATGTTATAGAATTGCAGGCAGTCGTATGAACTATTCGGGTTGCTTCTGATACGACCATTCCATTTGCACTGGGTGACTGCAGAGTATCCTTCTGCAGTCACCCAACAGCTCCACCTCCCTACCTGGCCAGTGTTGGTGACAAATTAGTGCTGGAGATGGCACTATGCTCTGGTTTTCCTCACAGCACTAGTTGTACCTTTCTGTTACGTGCCAGCAAAATCAAACCATCTCATTGGGTAAACACCAGAACGCAGGAGTGCCTCTGCAGTAGTCCCAAGTCCAAACATATATTTGGTGTGTCAGGGTGAGCCTTGTTGCCACACCCACTTCTTTGATTCATGGGAAATATACTCAGGCCAAAAGACAACCATGACACATTCCTCCAGACCCCCAAGCAAAGCACATTATGTTAGTATTCCAGACAGGCATTCTGCATGTGGTCACATGTCTTAGGGACCTTAGGCCTTCTTTCTCTGTTAACTCATAGTGCCTGTCTTTATATATTATATAAATAGATATCATACAAGTTTTAAAATTTATTTTTCAAGAAACAGGTATTTCATAAACGGGCTTGCTTTTGTCTCTGTGAAAAGGCTATCCTAACTCTATGGGATTTCTACCTCTCTCAGGCTATCAGATGCCTGCAAAATTGTCCCTTGCATACGAGAGACTCACACAAAGCTCCTGGCTTGTGAATTCACTTGTGCCATTGGTTCTGTGGTCTTCCTAGATGAACAGGTGCCTCTCTCTCACCAAAAGGGACAATCCAAGTGCAGTCTCAAAACACAAAACCATGCCAGACTGCAGACATAAAATCCTAAGTCCATAATCCTCCCTTCTCACCAAGCTTCTCTTCCTGGCCTGAACACAAGCGACGAAGAAATAAAAGAAATTAATAATTAAATAGTAGCCTAATGCTTCAGAACTTTGTGAACAAGAGGAGGGCTCCACACAAATTTTAAGCATTGTTTATGTGAGGAAATTATATTGAAATTCTGTTCAGATACAAGCACTTAGGAAAGGTTTCAGAGTTTGATAAATTCTGCCATTAAAACTTAAAAATGTTAAACCTTAAATTTCTCACAGAGACTGTAGTTTTGCCTTTTTTTTTTTTTTTTTTGCCATGACTATGATTTTAGTGTCTCTTTGTTATAGTCCTTATTACCAAGTGTTTGCTGTTAATCTCACGTGCCAGATTACCTCAAGGCTTGTTTTTATGAAAACAAAATGCTGTGGTTTGTTTCAACATCTGAATATCAGCAGTAGGTTAGCTGGAGAAGCCATGCAATGTCCCTAGTTTCAGAATGACCTCTGGCAAGCCTACATCCTGATGGAACAATGTCACGTGTTCACTTCGAAACACCTGATGGGCACTAATTTTCCAGAAGTAACAATATGTTACTGTTAACATACAGTAGGGAATCTAACTCTCAGTCATACCCCATTTCCTCTATCTGTTGGAGAGATGACAAGCTTCAATTAAGTGAAGGAGAATTGAAACAAGTCCTTTCCAATTTGAAATTTCACACATGTAGAAGAATATGCTAACCAAAGTTTCCTGAAAATAGAATGGAAAGTGATGCGGAAGCCGAAGTAACTGCACGTGCTATATTCAAAGCCAGACTGTGAATGGATTTCTTGATATATCAAATTTTAGCTGTAGAAAAGCTGTCAGAATACATCACATATGAACATAGAAAGACATTATAGTCTGCAGACAGCTGAATATCTGTTATGAGAAAAACAACCCAACTGGCATGTAGAGAAATGCTTGAAGCTTCCTTTGTTATGACTACAGTAAAAATACACATCTATTTTCCTAGAATAACAAAGCATTCATTCTCTCTCCTGCTTGGAGCTGTTGGGCATTTGCAGCATATTATTAGCAACTATACAAATATCTTGTGCTTTTAAAAATCAAAGAATTTAGTAAGGAAAATTAATACCTTGCCTATAACCCTGCCCCTGGAATTATGTAGTTTACTTTAAGGAGTCACTGGATTAAAAAAACTGTAATCAATGCTGAAAGCGAGGACTGGTACCCAAGACCTCAATTTCTCAGGGAAGCATCTCTATAATTAAGGTTCAGAGTTGGGCTTCCTATTATTGCTTGTGCTTTTCCTGGCTTTCTGATTCTTCATTTTTTTTTTTATTTCTCTAGAAGTTTCTGCTTTAGGTGGGGATGGTCATGCACCTTTAGCCTCTGGGCTCTCTGGCTTAAGAAGGTCTCCTTTTGAGAAAGGAACTGCAGGCTTGAACAGTGTTCCTCTGAGGAAAACCCTCTTTTTTTCTTTGACTGGGTTATCGGGTCTAACTGAGATAGAGTTCCTTTTTTTTCCTTAGCAGCCCTCACAGTGCTGTGGTTTGCATTGGTAGTTGGGAGGATGATGATACCACACCCATGTTTTGGCTACTGCTGAGCAGTGCTCTCCCTCTAACATTCCTTCCCCCATCAAGGGACTGGGAGTGGGAAAGATCCTGGGAGGGGACACAACCAGGCCAGCTTACCCAAATTGTCCAGAGGGATAATCCACACCATATGGCATCACCTCAGATAAAAAAGCTAAGGGAGAGAGGAAGAAGTGGGTCCATTTGTTATATCAGAACGTTTGCCTTCCGGAGAAACCACTGTGTGTGCTGAGGAAAAAACTTTCACCTGTTTCGTTTTCTTTTGCTTTAGTAAATTGTCCTGTCTCAACCTACGAGATGTTTTCCATCCTTTTCTCTCACCTGTCTCACTAGTGAGTGATAGAGCAGTTTAGTGCATGTCTGCCACCCAACCAAGATCTAAACACAACATCATTATATTTCCTTTCATATCTATTAGTTTACCTTCATTTCTTGATGCCTCATTTGATACCCTTTCACATTTTTTTTTTCATGAAAGACAATGAAATCTCAAGGTTTCATTGAAAATCATGTAATGAAGTTTCCACTCATTTCTATGAACTTCCTTTCTTTCCATTCCTTTTTACTAGTTCTGCTTTTTTTATTTTCCCATTCCTTTTCATTAGTTTCACTTCATTTCAGATTGTTTGGTTTTTCCAGTTTAATTTCATGTCCTTCCTTCCCTGTCTTTCCATTACACTTCCTTCCTTGGTTTCTCATTTAATTTCCTTCCATGAAATGAATAATTTTATTTAATGCAAGGAAATGACATCTTGAAATCAGAGAAGAAAGTGAAACAAACTGGAAAGGATATATGATAAAATCAAAAGCAAGTGAAAAAAAAGAAGAAAATTTGGAAACTGAGTGAATAGAATGAATGAGTTGGGAATGAAATGAGGGGCAGTGAAAAGGATGGAACCTTGCCAAAATTATAAACATTGAACTCTTGAAATCAAAGAACAAAGCAAAATGAAGAGACTGGAAAAGAAATGTTGAAATTAAATGCTAAAAGAAAAAAACAAATTTTTGAAGAGAAGTGAAAACTTTTTAGATGGAAGGGGATGAATGGCATTAACTGTGGTGAAATGGCCCCAAACTTGCTGAATTGATCCTCAATGAAATAGTGAGATTTTATTTCACGATGAAATCTTGAAATCAGAGAATGAAGTGAAATGGAAATACAGGGAAGGAAATATAATTACATGAAATTAAATTGGAAAACCAGAAAATCCTGAAATTAAGTGAAACCAAAGAAAATCAATGGAAAGATATGAAGTGCATCAAAATGAGTGAAAACTTTATTTCATAGTTTTCAATGAAACCTTGAGATTTCATTCCGTGAAAGGAAATGAGAAATCAGGGAATGAATGGAAATGAAGAACAGGAAAGATAATATAACAACATGAAACTGGAAAATGGCGAAAATTCTGAATGGAAATAAAATCTTGAGGTTTCTTTGACAATCATTTGTTGAGGTTTCAGCTCGATTCAATTGTCTTCCTTTCTCTTCAATTCCTTTCTGTTGTTTTGACTTTACTTCAGAATTTTCGATGTTTGACATTTCATTTAATGTCACCTGAATTGGTTTCACATGGCATGGGTTTTGGTATTGAGAGGTCACACAGGGGGCTTTTGTGAGAAGCTGCTAGAAGCTCTAACCATGTCCTGCAGAGCAAATCCCTGCAGTCTCCAAAGATGGACATGCTGATGGTTCAAATCTGGGCCAACTAGAAATGGTGGTAACACCTCTGTGATAACACATTTAAGAAGAAATCTAAACAAAGGTGGTTGCACAGTTTTAGTTGTGACTAGGGAAGAGTGGAGTAAGAACATGTGCGAGGACAGCTCTGCAGACACCAAAGTCAGTGAAGGAGGGGCAGGAGGTGCTCCAGGTGCCAGAGCTGGGATTCCCCTGCAGCCCCTGGTGCAGACCATGGTGAGGCTGCTCTGCCCCTGCAGCCCATGGGGATCCATGAGGGAATGCAGAGATCCACCTGCAGCCCGTGGAGGAGCCCACACCGGAGCGGGTGGATGCCTGAGAGGAGGTTGTGGTCCAGTGGGAGACCTATGGAGAGAGACACCCAGCTCCCATGCCGCAGCAGCCTGTCCTTGGAGGACTGCACTCCCTGGAAGAGTGACCCATGCCACAGCAGTTTGAGGGGGACTGTTGGCCATGGGAAGGACTCACATTGCAGCAGGTCACAGGGCTCATGAGATGGAGTCACGTCAGAGAAGTTCACAGAGAACTGTCTCCTGTGGGAGGGACCCCACAATGCAGCAGGGGAGCAACTGTTGTCCCTGAGCAGCAGTAGGAAAACCCCCATTCCCTATCTCCCTGCATGGCTGGCGGGAAAGATGGAGGGGTTAGGGCAGCTAAGGTGTTTTTTTAAGAGCTTATTTGACGTCTCATTATCCTGCTCTGATTTTATTAGTAACAAATTCTCCTTATATCTCTAAGTCAAGCCTGTTTTGCCCTTGACGGTGTTTGATGAGTGACTTCTCCCAGTCCTTATCTCAACTTACGAACCCTTGGTTAAATTTTCTCCCCTCTGTCCAGCTGCAGAGGGCAGTAAGTGAGCAGCATCCAGCCAGTGTCAACTCACGAAAACTGGATATTTAAACCATTGCCTATTTATCCTTGGAGGCCACTTTTCAGCAGGACACATTTATTTCCCAGGGAAGAGCTAGTTACTTAAAGCTAGAAACAAATGAAAGGAAGGAGAGATCAAAAAATGTTCCAATCATGCATACAGATAAGTGTACATATGAGAAGAATCTCAGCTGTTCTCTGCCTCATCTTTCCCTCTATCTGGTTTCAAAAGATGCTGCTCTCCCAGATTCAGAGCTTTTGTTGGTAGACAAAGGATGCACCACTAACCTAACTTCCTCAGTTCTTGGAAGGGGAGAGAGATACCTAAATCAATCTCATGAACTAAGGTCTTTGAGTATCTGCCTAGAGATTAAATACTCCATCTTTAGTCCCTTGTGAATCTTCCCCTTTTATTCTTAGTGCCTAAGTTTGAAAACTCACCTAACCCAAGATAAAAAACTAACTGTTAAAGTTAGTTAAAAGGCTGTTAAAAATGTGAAGTAGATTTCTTCCTTTGTTTACAACATCAGCTAAATGTTTGTACCCCGTCCCTTTAATGAAATGGACTTGGCCAGTGGTCTGATTCAGAAAACAGATTCCTCAGGACAGGTTAGATTTTAGTTAGGTCAGGTCAGCTCCCTGAGCATAGCTTGTCTTCTGGTTCCACTGGCACCAATGCTATGGAAAACATAAGACCAAAACCTGCAGGAGAAGAAGAAATGTGTGAGTAAGGAGGGAGGGGAGTCAGGCAGCAGTAGCCCAAATTTAGAGCAGCTTCTGCTGTGCTGGAATCATACTCCAAAGTACAGTTTGGCCTGTTGTCTGCCCAGTGGGTTGCCATCACCCATACCTCCTGTAAAATAAATCTGTTTGAAATGCACACTGAGTCCCAAAATAAATTAGATATCCCCCACTGTAGGGTTTTGGAA
>VWZN01012199.1:382215-400038 GCA_013396955.1 Regulus satrapa
AAAATATAAAATCCCCCCCTGAGGGTTTTTGAAATAAAAAAAAAAAAAAAAAAAAAAAAAAAAAAGGGCTTGGCAATGAGCAAGGCACAAAGGTGGGGGTTCATGTGATGCTGAATGCAATTTAACAGTTTGCTGCTGCTGGAAGGGGGCTGCTCATCTTTTTTTGTCCTGCAGTTCCTCCCACACAAGCACATGCCATTAATGCCTGCCTTGCACCAATGCCAGTGTTGGTCTTGCACTGAGTTTTAAGAGTGGGTCAGTTTATCTCACTATTCACATCAGAAAACAAAGACAGCAAAAAAGTGAGTGGTCTCCTGAGCTTAGGAGGTGAGTCAACTTTCTTGGTCACCTGGCATGTCTGGCTGAGTTCCACACCAAGCAATTCCATGGAAGGAGCAGGAGGCTCTGATGGGAGCAGAAGGGTGAGGGGGAAGATGGGAATAGGATCACAGCCTGTTGGCAACACCAAGCTGTTAAATTGGTCCAGTTTCCTGCCAAGTTGCAGCCCAGTTCTTCTTGGGGTCTGCTATCCAAAACATATTATTAAATACATGTAACTCCTATGTCAGAGCTCTGCCAAACTTTTAGTGGTATGCACTCTGGGCCAGCTGAGTTTGCAGATCCTTGTGGATTCAAGAACCAGCCTTCTCCTTGGCTCTTGCTGGCAGCTTAAGCAAGTTGTGGAATAGTGCTGCAATGTGCTTCCCCTCCAGGAAATTCTGCTTACTAAGGGAGCAATCTAATTATGTGCTTGAAGCTTCTGGAGGAGTATCACCAGCCCCTGGAGGAGAGCAGCAGGAATCCAGATGCTAGGCAACAATAGTAGGAAATGCTGCGATACAGCCTGCATTCAGTAGGGAAGAGTGTCACTTACATGACAAAATACCTACTTGAGAACTTCCTCTCTTTGAGCAGCAGTCTAGTGATTCCTTTGTTAAGAGGACTTGACATTTTGTTCGCTGTCAGGTCACAGGTTTCACCAGCTGCTGTCGTAAGGGGGCCAGCCTCTCTCTGCTGGGATTTATCAACCAAGAGATTCACAGATCTGTTTCATAGGTCACAGCTCTGGCCTTTTCCTGTTCGCCAAACCAAAGTGATTTCAGTTGGCCAATAGTCAAGAAGGGAGAGTTCTTTCACCCCTGAGGAACAGCAGGATACAGTTGGAGTAATTATAATCTACAAAGTCATGCACATTATTTTGAGAGAAAAACAACTAACTGTCCCTGAGCCCCAGACACCCAGTTAATAGTATCCATTCAGAGCAGCTGAGGCCCACTTGGATTTTGTGGAAGCTGTGGTGGTGACATAGGAACCTTTCCTCTCCTCCCACACATGAGCTTTCCAACATCCTTCAGAGTGAAGTCAATTTGCTTCAGTGAAAATTCCTCTGTGCAGTACATACACCGAGTTCCTACCAGCAGCATCTGTTGCTGAGCTATTGTGGAATACGTAACGGAGCCATAGGAACATGAGACCCCAGATTATTCCTCACAGGATCATCCAAGTTATGCTGCCAAGATCTTGAAAGAGGATGTGCGCACTTTCTGACAGAATTTGGAAAGTGCAGGTATATTGGTAACATGGCCAGGGATTTCTGAAGAGGATGTGTCCTGAATTTCTTGGCAGGGGTGAAACGAGCAGGTCTGAGTCACCGGTGGTACAGCAGAGCTTCCATATTTTCATTTGTGAGGGCGGTTTTATTTTCTTCTTCCCACACGTATATTGCAGTGTGCATGGTCTTTTACACCCTGTTTCAGGGTCTAGATGTGCAAAGGAAGATGATTTGTTGTGGCTGCATTCAGTGCCTGGTCTGGAGCCTGCTTTCTGAGAACATACTTGCCTTAGGGCTTGCAGCATGAGTCTTCAGATATGCTTAGCATTAAAATGTACCTAACTCAGTTTCTGGCCCAGCTGAACTTTGACAATTAAGAAAGACATTGTGCAGCAACATTAGACTTCTGTGTTTATTTCTTTTTAGCTTCTATGGAAATTAGGATGATGCAGTCTTGCTCTGAGCATATGTGTGCTCTTGTGTGTCTGTCTGTCTGTCTTCCCTCTGTTAACAACTTCTGGCCACTCTGAACCCAGCTTTATTCAGAGACAGCAGTTTCAAACATACTGGGTCCACACATATATCAGGAAAGCAGTGGAAGATAGCAGAGGGAAAGTCTACTGCCTTATATAGAAGAAAAGCCTACCATCAACCTAAGCCAGCTTAGGTAAAAGGAATCTGCACAGGAGAGCAATATTATATATCCCAACCTCATAAAGACTTTTAATCAGAGGTCACACCATTATCAGATGGTGGATGATCCACCACAGATGAAAATGAGTTGGAAACTAAGTTTCAACTCCTGCGTGGCATATGGAAATACTTGATTACTTAGGTGAGTAAAAAATAAATACTCATTTTGTCTTCCACTCCTTCCTGCTCTGTTGCTTTGCTTCTTTTGCTGCAGGCCTGTAATCTAGAACCAGATCCTGTGTGACCAGGAAGTGGGGGCTGATAACTATGCATACAAGGCCTAATTCCAAGAGAGTGTTCATGAAGCTTATAAATTTGAACAAGGAATGTTTTACTTCCCATGGTCTTGTACATCTCATCTTTTATCCTACATTGGTTAGGCCTGAGCAAGTCACTGTATGTTTGGCATGTCCTTTGCTGAAACTATAAAATGTATTATCCACATATTATTTGCTATAGGTAAATCCAAAGGTTTTGTTGGAGAAAAACAGCTAGTTTTGAAATTCTGGTAGGATTCTAGCTACTTCCAACTACTGATGCATCTCCTATCTTGTGGTGAGGGCCTTACCTTCCCCAAATCAAGTAATTTACAGTACTAATTTTCTGAATCAGGACATAGTGAAGAACTATCATAAGTATGATACAGATTTCAGTTACCAAAATAAATCAACTGAATGTTGTAAATAGTGTTACCAGAGGGTTTTACTGTCTGTCTGTGTCTCGACCATAGTGTGTCAAACCCTGAAGTACGCAAGTAACTCTGGGCATATAAATAGCCACCAGATCTTCAGAGGTCTGTGGCTTCACAGAATAAATGCATATGACTATGCAGAGACTGCTGTCGTAATAATTCCTAATCACACTGTAATTTTACATAAATGGTACAACATACTAGATCTATGCCTTCATCAGCATGAGTTATTCTGATGACTTCAGCGCATTTATTCATGTTAGTAGCCAAATGCACTGCTCTCCCTGTACTGGTGAAGGAGATAGTAAATGTCCCTTGGAACTAGAATTTGAGCATCCAAATTATTAAGCTGGAAGAAGGATCCCAGCAAGAGCTCCTGTGAGAGCTCTCCTGACACTTGTGCTAGGGTGTGCAGCTCTTCCCCAGGCAGCCCCTGGATGCTGTGGGGCAATCAGTCACGGACCATTCGCAATGTGCAGTTTGGATGCAGCCACCCTGTTTGGGGAGATAAGAGAGTTTAACAAAATGGGCACTCACAGTGGCCCTCAGCGGGATCATGAACGTATTTAATTTGCTAGCATAGGCATAGCCTTAACATCCTTCAATTGATAAAATGGATATAGCTAATGTAAATTAGTGGGTATAGAAAGAAGCTCTTTTAAAGCCTGGCTATTTGCAACCCTTGTTTATTCGTTTTGTTCTTTGAAAGATGATTTTAACATCAGTTTCTTCTTTACCTTTGAGGCCCAGCTGTCAGCATTTCCCATTTCAACGGCTACTGTTAAATGAAGGTAGACTCCTTATGCTCCCCTAAGCAGCAGTGGTGTCAGTAAGTACTGCAGAAGCAATGCAGAGCCAGAAAGAAAGTTCTGAGAACTCATCTTTGGCAGATTTAAAAGCCTGCCATCTTTCAGTGCAAGAACAAGCCTCTGTAAGTGAGGATTATCTCAGAATGCATTTTACATTAAAATTCAAACACTGTCATAAGAGGAATATGCTTTTCTTCTTATCTTTTTTTTTTTTTTTTCTGAAAGGAAAACATTCTAGTGCATATTTTGATTGCTATTCATTCTGATTCTGATAAAAATCTTGGAGGAACACTCAAAATAACAAAATACTGTTTAAATGGGACAAAACTTGAATAATTAGGAAGTCAAAATATGCTTTTTATTAGTCAAGGATTTATTAATCAACAGTTTAAAATATGTTAAAACCTGCTATTTAGTCATCAGTTATTTTTCACTCCCTTTCCTTGTTGCTTTTGTCATATTATCAAAGCCTAGAGGCCCAGTCCTGACTGAGGACTAGGGTACTCACTGGGCTCACAGATAGAATTTATTCTTAATGGGTTTATCTTTCTTTCAAAATGTTTGCTCAGCTATGGTTATTACTCAAATGATGTAAAATTATGACTAAATACTTTGGATTATCCTGGACAGATGGTCTTGAATCATTTCACTGTGTTTTGTTGTTTTAATAAATTACATGTTTTAATTAACTAAAATCTCACACAGAGAGATCCCTATCAATTTTCCATAGGCTTCCTTAGCCTTTTTAATTGTAACAGCAGCCATTTCACATTCAGACATTCAGAATATATATATTAATAACATCTTTCATGGATAATTTTGAAGTCACATGCAAATCAAGTGCTAATAGACAAATAATTATTCTCCTGGTGCACTTATCTGATTAGGAAAAAAGAAGCTGACTTTGTCAGCATTCCTTGCTTTGCTTTGTGTAAAATATTACTACTGTTTTACAGTGGAAGGTAGTGAGAAACACAGTTTAATCCCTCCTTTTTGAAATCTGATATCAGGCAACTTGTACCTTGTGTCTAAAATTGTGGGACCAGAGGCATCAGTTCCCAAAATGAATCCTGGCCACATTTTAAATATATATGAAGATAAGGTTCAGGTGTACAATTTTCTCCCCCTTCCTGCATCCTGTTTTTCACTGGAAGAAAATTCAGATGTACAGGAAAAGAAGGCTCTACAGCATGCTCCAGTTGGTCTCCATCTGAACAGGCACAACAGAATCACAACAGCAGCGAGGACAGGGATGGGGAAGGACAGAGGAGGGACACACTCTGAAACCCTGCACAGTGCCTCTTACGAGTGACAGAAGATATCCAGAGTGAAAAACTTCCATTAGCACTGGGGTCTGGATTAAGGAATTTGCTGGCAAGTATGGGACTAGGGAGTTTTTCTTTTTTTAGTCAGGGTTATGGTCTTACTTTAGCATCATTCTTTCCCTCATTACTGTTTGATTGCTGCTACAGAACCACTTTGGATACTATGATACTACATATTTATATTACAGTTGCAAAGGAATACTCTGTGCAATTTCAACTTTCATTTTTAGAAAACACCTTGTGATATTAAATGTGAGAAACCAACACATTTCGGTTCTATGATCAGTTCATCTGTAACTTCTCTACAGCCACATTTTCACTGTACCTGGTACTCACCTATAGATGACTTTTTTTCAGATTGTATTTTCATTATTAATCTTCCTTTATGAGAAATATTTCAGTTTCTCTTCAGCAGTCTGGCATTTTTTCTGGGATGTTAAGGGAAGCTAATTTACATCAGGAAATTGCTTCAAGGTGATCTATCTGGGACAGCCAAAAAGTCTGCATACTCTGTACTTGCTTTGTAGACATATTTTCTACTTTAACACATCACCTCTGGCTCACAATCATCTCACCTCCATGACCAGTCTTTGCCTTTTTCCTTGTAAGTGGGCAATAAATTTGTGATTGCCAATTGTGGCATCCAAGAAAATTGGGAGGGAAAAATCTATGCAAACTTAACAGCTGGAGACTAAAGTGAACTGTCATGGGCCAAGGCTGGCTTACAGCTCTGAAGGATAAAGTGCTAAGGGACAAAACCAGGTCCCTTCTTTGCCTGCAGATAATGCAAAAGGATGGCTTAGAATGTCCTTCCTTCCTGAAAAAGGTCAGTCTTTTTCTAAGTAGAAAACCTGTTTATTATCTGCCATGTCCCAAACTGGACATGCAAAATACTTCATTTACCAAAGAAGTCCTCAGCATCAAGTCAAGAGACACCATGCAAAACTTGAAATGGATTCAACAAATGCAAGTTCCAGCAAGGAATGACACATCCTACTGAGACATCCTACTTTGTTGACTGACACTCAGATTCAGAGCTACATATGTGCCTGGTCACAAGACAGGCAAAACATTGCACTTCTGCAAAAGTCCACTTCTGTCTTCCCATCCAGCCTTGATCTCAGGCAGAGATTTAGAAAACAGGATTGCATCAAAGTGGGGAATGGCACGTACTTGAAATGCTGCCACATTTCTACCCAACCTATAGCATGGCTCTCATTACACAGTAGATGTGGCTTTTCTTCCTTCTCTTTCCTCTCTCTTCTCTCTATCTGATTACTTTTTTGATCATTTCAACAGATTAGACCAACAAAAAGCCAGTTCAGTGTTCTACACAGCCATGTCAAACGTATGCACTGAATCTGCTAATGCCCTAGCTCCAAACTTCCTGCCCCCCACATCTCTCTCACATGAAGGCTTTCTCCATAATCATCAGTAAGCTTGTCATTATACACTGTCCCTCAAGTACTTCATGACAGTCCTCAAAACTATCCTTTATGGAGAAGAGCTGACAACAGTGAGGAGCTGCAATGCAAGTCTGGCAGGATGCCTGAGTTGTTGTCCTGTCTAGATTTGTCTGTTTTGGTCCGTTGTCTTTGATTTTAAATTTAACTTCTTGGTCCCGAGAGTTAGAGACCTTGTGTCCTGTGTCTGTACAGCACACAGCACTACGATGTCCTTTGTCCATTGTTTCAGGTTTCTAAAAATGGATGCACTGATTGATCCTAATTGCTCTTCTCCATTTCTAATGGTTTATCATATTTTGTGTAATCCTACTCTCCCTGCCTGAGTATGAAATTATACTCAGAGCAGCAAAATCTACAGGGATGGAGAACAAAAAACTGCTTCCTTCACTTCTCATTAATTTTTGTGACTACAGTGTGTTTCTTCAAGGCCTCCTACAGAGGAGTTTGGTGCCCTAGGTCTATGAAAATGCTATACTCACACTGTAACCGGCCACTAAAACTTACCACTCCCAAGGATTTCTGCTGCTTCACCCCAAAACGGGTAATGCCTCTGCCTGTAGCAGATACTGGCAGTAGAAGTTCCCAGCCAGGTCTGCCTTTCCTGTACCTGTTCCCAAACACAAGATAGACAGTTTGAGATGATACTGAGAGCACAGTCTTGCTCCAGTGCTGGTGCTTCCCGAGGCAGACATGAACCTGTCAGATGAAGTCAGCTATAACCACAGTGTTAAAAAAAGTTCCTGTGCTGCTATTTGGTAGCAGCTCTGTGGTGGAGAGAAAGCTGTCTGAAGCTGTACAGTTCTGGATGTGTTTTAGTAAGAATGCAAGTATATACCCAAACTGAAAGTGTCAGATTAGAAAAATACACAGACTGTTATGTAACAATAATGCAAAAGAACCTTGGAAAGATACTAATGCCTCTATGTTTCCAGAGAGACAAAAATGGGACAAACGCAGGGTAAGGGTGGACAGGCCATATGTGCAGGGTCACAGTTTTGTGGAGAAATGAGAAATTGCTCCCTGTAAACTGTCTCTTCAGCATCTGTTCATTCTGTTGTTGGCATGAAGGCACTCCCAAAGTGCTGGACAGACTTAACAGAACTTGCCATCACTCATTAAAAATTTGCTGTCCAGGCCATGAGGATGTGCTGCCCTAGCAGAGCATATCCTCAGTCATCCCTCTCCAAAGTGACACATGGCTCCCCGGAGGAGATGGACAGCCAGGAGGCAAGTATACGTTTGTGGTGGCTGTAGAAGTGTCAAGGGTTAGCATTCCCACATGAGAGCCTGCCTGACAACTCTTTCTGCCCCACTGGCTGAAGAGTCCTTTGAGGACAGCAGGTTCCTGTCTCCAATCTCCTTAAAGCAATGTGGGGGAATTTATGCAAAGGGACTCCAGAGGAACTGATTCCTGAACACCCAGCTTAACTGGAATCCTCATTTGTCTTGCCTCACTCTGTGAGTCTTAAGGGGTTTTTTTTCCCTTTAAAGTTCTCTCATATTGTAAACATTACAATCTTAAGATTTTTTCCCTTTGCAGTCCTTTCATATTGTAAATACCTTTAATACTCTATACAAAACACCCCCTGTGTGATACCTCCTGTTTCAGGGTTCCCTCAAGCCTCTGGTTCATACATAAGGCACCATGTGGTCGATAGTTTACTACTCTGCTGGTGGCTCAGTGTCCCTCTTCTCCTGCTCCCCACTGAAAATATACTGAAAACACTCCCACCTTGAGACACGTGCACCAGTGTACCCCAATTTTTCTGCCAGGATCTCAATTCTTTTCACATGCCAAATGCTCTCTGTCCATATAATTTTCCCTTGTCACCAACCTTCTTACCCAGTGCAAGGATTTTGTCTTCCTCTCCTTTGTCCCTCTCTTAGGTTAGTTAACCCAATTTTCCTTATGCTAAGGACTTTATGCCCTTTCTATCTGTGCTAAGGACTTGATGCTATTTTTTTCTTTAAAATTTAGGCTCCCCCCCACTCTCTTCCCTCTCTAGTTCCATGGCTGGGTTCACACTCATTCCCCCACTACTATTATGAGGTTTTATTTCTATCTGAGAGAGAAATCATTCAGTGTGGATTCCTGTGTCCCAGCCATGTTGGCAGAACAAAGAGGATGGATGGGAACTGTTATCTAGGAAGGTGATAATGGAGTTTTGGTTCACTATACATTTAGAAAAGTGCCCGGGACTGTAGTTCTGATAAACACAAGGAAAAGATCTTCTATCCTCCTAATTTTTTGTTCCTCCTTCATTATTAAATATTTACTCAAGAGAGTTCTGCACACTTGGCACAGTGTGCCAAGAACACACCCTGAAACTTGAGAAATAAATGGAAACTGTGTTCAGAAGCTGTTGCTTTAGAAAAGGCACAGGTATCTGACTGACTTGAATGTAGTGCTCACAAACTCAGCCTGTGACTTGTACAAAACAGAGGAGAAAACACAGTCTAGCAAATATGGTAATGTGACTTATGCAAAGATGTTTTCACACTGAAAGACATTTCTTTAGGTCTCCAAGACTAAAACAAACTGATAGCCCCTGTACATACTGAGAAAAGAATGATATACCAAAACATGCCTACACAATTTTTTAATAAAATACTTATCACCTTCTTCTTAATTTGGGTTTAAAACTACCATGAAAATTATCTTTATCTCCACACTCCCAGGCTCATTAAACTGTCTATTCCCCTTGTTCTTTTTTCTCTGGATATTTATTTTTGGCTCTTCTGTCATTCCTGGTTCATATTTAGTTGTGTTTGTTCTTGTTTTTCAAATGTGAGACCCACTTCTATTGTCTTTACTCAGGCAATTATTTATTGAAAGCAAATGGCAGTCTTATTGGGGAAAAGGCAATGGAAATGACCCAATTTTTTCATGTTAGGATTGCTGTGGCTTCTGTGACAAGCTACATGATGGTAGGGATACTCACCAAAATACAAGTAGTCTCAGATTTCACCCCAAATGACTGGTTAAATATTATGTTTCCATAATTAATCTATGTAAGGAATCCATTTTTCACAAAATACACTACTTTTAACCTATTTTAAAATGCTTTCTGTTCAGAAGGGGCAGTATTATTTAGGAATATGATTCTTGTGCTATGCATTATTGAAGATTGAAAGAAAGCTAACTGATTTGCTGGCAAGGTACATATGCTTTTACATATTTTACAAATTTTTGTGTAAAAACTTTGACTGATGACGTCTTCTTGTCAATCAAGTGATGCAAAAAAATAGTATTCTTCATTGTTGCTTCCAAAAATGGCCAGATGTTTCTTGGTATATATGTTATATTAGTCCTAGAAGGGGATTGTAAAGTCCTTTTTAGCAGAGTCCTTTTTAGCCTTTACCTCCAAGGCAGTCAAGTCTCATAATTGCACGTCTTCAGTCAATGGGAATATTGCTCTTGACCTCAATAACTACAGAGCAAAGTCATAGGCAGGAACACAGATTTTTTTTTTTTTNTTTTTTTTTTTTAAGGGTGTCTAAGCCTCCCCAGAGGAGATAGTTGAGAATTCTTAGATTGAGATGACAGTTTTCTCTTTGAGTCTTTATTTTTCCTTACAAATTACTATTACTTTTATCATCCCTGCAGAATTTATCTCCCCAGGGCAGAGTCTGAGCTACCCCTGAGGCAGGCAGTCACCTCGCCACAGCTTGTTCTACCCTGTGTTGGTGTGTTATGGCAGATAGAGGAGATTTTCCTGAGAAACTAAGAAATATCTCTTTCATTTCTTTCAGTTCTCATCCCTGTAATCATATCATTACCCCTTAATCAGCCTCAAAAATATAAAGAAAACTTGATTTGTTAGCTCTATAGTCTTAAATAATCCTGAAGAGAAAAGTGTTGGACAGAGATTGTATGTTATTTACTTTTTTTGTCTCTGCAATAAGGTTGAGGTTTTCTGGGAAGTAAACATATTTTCTCAAAACCATTCTGAATTTGAGAAGGTGGAAATTTTCCTGAAGTAAATTTAAAAACAGTTTTAAATTAGTGACAGATATATCTCTTTGGCCCAAGGATAACACCTAATAAACAGTATGCTGCAGCCTACTCCAAATTCTGCTGTCGTTATAACCCATGGGTTTAAATCTCTTCTCTTCTCTTCTCTTCTCTTCTCTTCTCTTCTCTTCTCTTCTCTTTTCTTCTCCTCTCTTCTCTTCTCCTCTCCTCTCCTCTCCTCTCCTCTTGAAATTGTGAGCAGTGCTGAAAAGTCTGGGCTGCATGATGTGAATGAGTCATAGTCTGGGGATGTAAGCTTATTGCTCTGCTTTACTAGAATTACAAAATCATAAAGGAAACCTCCCTCATGCTGAGGATTCCTGGAGAAATCTTTCCTTGGTCATATTAAGTGATCTTATTGAACTTAAAATTGCTTTTAAAATATATAAAAAGCAGCATGGGATATTTTACAAGTTTGTAAACTGAGTAGAAAGGTAATGTCCAAACATCTTTAAAACTGATCTGAAATGCAGAAGTAAAGATACCTCTAATTACTGTCATGGGACAAGTAGTGGATCCCATCCTCTGTTAACAGCATTCTCCTGCAGCTTCTCATAATTCGATGCTTCTTCTGTCTTGCCAGAAAAAAAAACCAAAACCAAAACCCCTAAACTGCTGTCCACAGAGATCCCAGCATTAGGGTCATTTTTGCACATAGACACACACACACAGGCACACAGACACACACACACCCCCAGTATCTTCATTGCCAGACTGAGGATGTCAGTTGCAATAAGAATGAGGTTTTGTATTACATCCAAAGTGAAGTGACTGTGGCTGCTGCCTGCCAGGAGCCCTTCCACTGCTCCTTCCCCTTCCTCCCCCACTGCTTCCCTAGAGGCAACTCCAAGGTTAGTGCAGCTGAGCAGTAAGAGGCTCAGAGCTGATCCAGTGAGAGCTCATCCACCAAGCAAGGGCAGTGATAACAAAAGCAGCATTTTGCCCTTGGATCCAGTTTATCTCTGATCACACCAGGGCCTAACTCATAGGAAGCAATGGGGCTGTCACTGCAACGGGGCTGTCACTGTAACAAATAGATGCAGTTGTCCAAAATTTGGTACAAGAAGAAACTTCTGAAGGTACTAGGTGATGTTTTAAGCAGGCACATCTGGATGCAGCCTATGACTCCTACTATTTGGGAAGGTTGGTCTGAGGTGTGTCAGAGAAGCCAGCAGAGAAATTAACCCTCCCACACAAGCTACAGTTTACCGTTTTCTGAGCAGCATCAAGAGCCAACCACACTGAAAACTGTTTAAACAGGACAGAACCTTTCCTGCTTCGCAGTGTGCAATTTGCGCAGCTTTGCAGAAGTTTATCCTAAAAACCACCTGTTGCAAGGTAGAATTATTCTTATATCATTGGGCTGGAAAAGTCAGTTATTCCCTTCTTTGTGGAATGCTGGCAAGCAGAGAAGAGATTTGAAAATCATCAAGGCCAACAAAAGCTGGAGGGAACAAAAAACCCCAAACCAAACTAAAAAACAACCAAACCCCAAAACCAACTTAAAAAAACCAAACCCAAACAAACAAACAAAAACCCCCCCAACTTTGGCTAATAGAAACTTCAACAAAACTGGTAAACAAGAATTTTGCTCCAACCCCACACCACTGACATTCCACCCCCTTGCTTACTTCAATTGAATAGCAAGGATGCTATCAGAATGGTTTGTGCTACAGGAGTGCCTAGGGCGAGTTAGCTGGTGTCAAAAAATCACTGTATGCATGCTCACATTTCCACAGGGTCCGTGAAAAGACAATCACAGGTCCAGAAAAGCCAGGGCAATGTAGTGACATGCAGCAAATGTGGAGAAAGGGATGAAAGCAAGAGTGGGATGAAAGGGATGAAAGCAGAGCAACGATAGGATCAGACTAGTCAGGTGAGCAGCCTGTCACTTCACCGCAGCAGGGTTGTCATTTTCCCTGCACATCTGTGCACAGGAGGCTCTATCCTGAGTCTTGGGACTGCAGAGAAACATTAGCATTAGGGTCTCACAGTGTGTGAGTCCATCCAGCAGACCTGAGGCTTTAATGCAAGTATGTGAGATCCTGGTGATCGGGCTGGAAAGTATGAGACAAGGGGCAACTTTACACATCTGTGGTGACCCAGTTGCCACAGATGTGACTCTTCTGTTGGGCTGTGAACACAGAGTTTTAGCAGTGCTATGGGCTTTGATGGATGGACAGGACAGCCCTTTCCTTGTATGGGCCAGCCAAGGTCAAAGAAAAGAAAGTGAAGTAGCAGGACCAGTAGTGAAGTGTAGGACCTGCCATAAGAAGTATCAGCCAATATAGTCCCAGGGCCAAGTGCCAGCCAGGGAAGGCCTGGAAGGCCAAATGAGGAAGTTTGTGTTTGATGTAGCAGAAAAGGAGACAAAAAGGTACTAAAAAAATCCCCGAGGCCTAAACAGAAATTTGAGACTGTGACATTGTCTTCTAGGATTTACTGTAATGGACCAAGCTAGATTTGTCTTTAATTTCCTAAAGCTGGTATCCTAGGGTAAATTAGTGATGTGCACCCAACAGTTCTGGAAGTCTTGGGTGCTAATGGACAAAGAGAAAAGGAGCAATAGGATCAGCTCAATAAAGCCTAAAGGACAAAAGATACTTGCAGCATGTATTTAATGTATTTAAAAGGGGAAAATTGCATTTGCTGGGCTGGTAAGGAGAAGGAAGCAGCTGCTAGAATACTAAAGGACAAGGGCTTGCACACAATTTTTATTTTTGCAAACGGAAATGAGAGAAGGAAAAGAGCTTAAGGGAAATGAGAGTGAATCCTTCAAAGTTATTCCATGTCCTTAGCTTCCCTGAGAATTTTTTTCTCTCTGAATCTGATCTAGATTATGAAGTCCCTAGGGCAGCAACGGTCTTTAATTTGAGTCGTCTTCAGTACTGGCCAAGTCATGATGCTTAATGAGCAAATAAAGTGTTGATAAATTCATATAAAGGTTTCTTGTCTGCAGTCTGGCATTTAGTAGATGACACCAGTTAAGACTGACAGGAGCAGCTTCAAGGGAAAAGCAAGAGAGCCCTTCCACTGCCTTCAAACCAGGGAGGTTCTGGTTCCTGTTGCAAATAATTCTTTGAAACCAGGAGCAGGCAATTGGGTACTGTACACACAGGGACATTTCTGCATATTGCATATGGCAATTTCACACCAGACAAACTGCAGACGCAGTCAGGCAAGCTGCTGCATTTTGGTGGACCCCAGGGCTCCACGTGGGTGCAGAAGCTGGCCATGCAAAGCAGCTTGCTGGATTAAGGCATAATTCATTGCTGTGGTGCAGCTTACTCACTCTAAAGGGCTTTATTCACAGCAGGGATGATTGAGGTGCCGGGAGGCACAAGCCAAGTTGAAATAGATTTGTCAGGCTTATTTCATGCTTTGTTGTGGTGGCTGCATTTTGGATAGATTGCGAAAATTAAGTTATTTCTAAGTTTCAAATTACAGTACTGCCTAGAGATTAATAAAAATTGGAGATTCAGCAGTAAATGTCGGATCTGTGAAAACACCAACAGTCTGAAATCCCGATCATCTGCAAGCTAAAGAATGGCAAAGATTTATGCACCATTTGGTTTGCCAACTTCAGCAGGCTCTGGCATATTTAGAAGAATATAGAGGCTGAGAAACAGACTTGCTCATGTGGCTTTTGGTATGTTCTCTTTCTTATCCTATTCTGTTTAAAATAGTAAGTGCCATCTTTTCCTTTCTGCTTTAGCCTTCAGGAATTTAGGTTGTTCTTTTTGTTTTGAGTTGTTAAAGAAAAGGTAGACTTGCGGGTGGTGGCAGATTTACCTCGTGAGAAAGCTAAAAAAAAATGCTGCTGTGGCCATATTCCCCATCTAGCAAAAACAATCTGGAAAAAAATTCCCATATCAACACATTAAGAAATTTTTTTTAATGCCCCTAATTTTGCTGATAAAAATGGCATTCCCATTTTGTCACTGGAATTATACAAATAAAACTAATAGTCTTACCTGTGTTCTAACGGATCTAGGATTAAGTACGAGTCCTTGTGAATTAATTCTGGGATTGCACAAAAGGGACACCATGACAGCATGTTGGTTTTGGGCCATTTGGGTAAGTATCTGGTAGATGAGACTTCTCTCAGATGAAGCTGAGAGGGCTGTGCAGAGAAGACGGGGAGGTGGAAGGGAGAATAAGGCAGAGAGGAAGAGCCAGCCACGGTGTGAAAAGCCTTGAAACAGTGCAAATGGATTTGAACTTCTGGCTAAGAAAGCAAGCGGAATAAATGTCTGTCACAGGACCAACTTCTGCTTGTCTCCTCCCTCCCCCAAGAAATGAGAATGATATGCATATTCAGCCAGAGATAGATAAATGGATATACATAAAGAGAGACATAAAATTGGGAAGAGCGGTTGAGGGAAAAGTAAGGCTCACCATATCACAATGTTAAGCGGTTAACAAAGAACGAGGAGTAGCAGAAACAATGAACAAAAACCATGACATGATATGGAACTTTCCACTTTTTGTTGCCTTTAAAAGCTTTATAAAATAAACTTTAAATTAAACAACTACATTCACTTCACCTCAAAACAGTGTCCTTTGTTGGCAGATAATATAAATATTTAACAGCACCCTCCCCTCTCCCCCAGTTTTAAATATTTGAATCTACAGATGTCTAGCACAGGCATTAGAAATTAATAACCCCAGTGTAAGAGATAGCAAGTAGGATGATTTTGAATTGTGGATGGGTAAGCAGAGGTACCGCTCGAAGCATTGTGACATTTTACGAGGGACATCAGAAAGAGAAAGCAGCTTCCAATCCTGATAGATGTAATAGCCATTTTCCACTCAGGGTAAACAAGGAATCAATGAGTTGCCCCCTTTATAGTGTCTGCTGAAACAATGGAAAACATGTGCCCAAGGACACAGACAGATCTAAACAGCGTAGGTCATCTGTTCCTGGGAGGGCTCCTGATAACCAGTACATGAATGAGGCAGAGGACTGAAGGAAAGGAAGACTTGTTATGTGAAAGAAAAGGAGCAGAAACATGAGAGAGAATGAGAAAGTCATCTCGATATAATCCTACTTGTCTGAGAAAAAACAACGGCGTAGTTTTGAGAGATGTGATGGGCTGATTCCCTACTTGGATCTATGCAGAAGTGGGGAGACCTTCCCCCTGACTTCCCCTTTCCTCCTTGTTCTTAGTCTCACAGGCCCACTGTTCATGCTAGTGCTGGTCCTTACATCTCTCTGAACTGTCATAACTCACCAACACAGAAGGAAACTAATGCAGAAAAACATAGATTTGCATGGGTCATACATCTAGCACAGGGACTGGGTGGAACTGCTGGTGCAAGGAGGAATGTATGAAGAATGACATGAGGTGGATGATGAAGGACAAGAGAAGGAACAGATCAGGCAAGACTTCAGTTTGGGGGAATGTAGACATCCTACAGCTGCCTGCAAAATCACAGCCTGAAAGCACACAGGAGCAAAGCAGAGTCAGGAAGTAAGTTGGGAGATTCTCCTCATGCTTTATCCTTACTTTGGTCTGTAATAGAAATAATCCTAATCACCTAAGTTTTCACTAATAAAAAGGTCAAAACTGGCAACACATAAGGGCGCTGCTCTAATCCAGCTGCAGTCAGCCACCATGGTTTGTAAACATGATTCAAGAGGCAGACAGAGTATATTTGATCTGGAAAGATAAGAGTGTATGCTGCCTGAGGAAAGAGTTAGATGTACTTTGACACAGATAATAAGATGCCATGCCTTAGCCTTGACTGTCTTTTGCATACCCATCTCCCTGTGAGGACTATCTGAAGATGTCATTAAGGAGAACAAAGCAAAGCAGAACCCTGAACTACAGCCTTTGCATGCTAAATATTGTCCTGAATACACAGTGCGCCTGCACAGATTCCCTTTGAAATGGGAGCAGAGGTGTCACCTGGTGCTTTTCTCAATCTGGGAGTGAGGCAATAAAGTCCCACTTGTAAGAAAAAAAAATTAAAAATCTATAGTAGTAGCCTGGGAAGCTATAGCTTGTGAAAGCTTTATTAAAGTACTTTATCGTTTTCATGTAGAATGCTCAAATACTTTTAATGAAAGTTCCTACTTTCAAGTAAAACCTTCAGAGTCATACCAAATATGGTCAGAAATTGCCTAGGGAAATCTCTCTATTTTGTCTTCCTTTGAGTCCATGATGTTTTCTGTATCGGTGAAATATCTGCAAATAATTCAGTCAACCTCTGTTAAATTTTAAGGCAGTTAGATTGAATTCTTGGAATATCTGCGCAGTATACAGACTTGGGTGCAAGCTGTGCCATCATCTGCTTTATCCTGAGAGCATATAAAATTATTATGATTTGCTTTGTAAATTTTATATCTTCAGTAGAAAAAAAAAATCCTTATAACACCTGTAGATCTTTAAATACTTTAGGATGATAGGATGAAGCAGGTTAAGTTAGCTTTTCTGTTAGTCATTTTAGGTCAACAATTTTAAAGGATGCTGATGATGAGGTACAAAGCGTAAGGACAATTCAGTGCTGGTGCCACATAATGCTTTAGGGAGAAAGACCAGATTTTGACTAAGTCAGCAGCGGAGCACCCGCTCAATTGAAGGACTGCATTTTGCTTGCCTGGTGTCTCACAGAGAGTGACAGAAGCACTACTCTGCCAAGCTCTTGCCAGGAAATCGATTCTACCCAGATGAGTCACCAAAATTAACTTCTTGGAGCAGACTGCAACCATATCCCCAGTGTAAATTCGAATATATGCATCACACAGCTTTACTGGAGAGCACCCTACTGGGGTGGTGTGCTGAGTTCACTGAGTTCTTACCCCACTGCACCGGAGAGGAAGGGGGAAGGTCACACCTCAACTTTCCCCGGTGCTCCTCGAATCCTTCCCCGAGGGTTTAACAACTGGTGGATTTCACCTCCACGCTGCCTATATAGCATTTTGGGGATTTTCTTCACGAACATAAGGCCCAAGCATTTTCTTTTCGCAAAACACCCCAAGTTAAAATGGCAACCAGGGAAATGCTGGCACTGCACGGAGTGAGCCGAACCGCTTGGCGCCAGCCGTGCCCCGGGGAAGCGCAGCGCCAGCAGCGGGGGCTCCTCCGTGCACAGGAGCCAAGCCCGGGGCTGGAGGGGACAGGTCCCCGAGGGTCTCTACCCCGAGGTCAGTGCGACATCGCCCGGGGCACGGCCAGGCACCGACTGAGCGGCGGCCCCGCGGCTACCGAGCCCACAGCCGGGACCGCCCGACCGGAGCCCCCCGCCCGGTCGCGCCGGGGCAGGCGG
>VWZN01012199.1:400404-434409 GCA_013396955.1 Regulus satrapa
GCTTGGGAGGGCAGCAGTAGTGTAGTTTCCACTTCATTTTTTGTTTGTGTTTTTTTGTTTTTTGGGTTTTTTTTGTGTACCGCGCGTGGACCGCGGCCGCCTGGGCTTTCAGGGCTGGCTGCGCTCCCGCAGCCCCCCGGCTGTGCTGGGCCGGCCGTGGAGCTGGTTTGTGTGGTGGAGAGGGCGGGTCGCGCCCGCTGCTCCCCGCTCCGCCATCCCCCCTCACGGCCGGCCGCTGGCGAGCTCCCGGAGCCCGGATGCTCCAGGGCGAGGGAGCGCTCGGAGGGTGAAGTCGGGGGCTCGGCCGCGTTTGTGCCGCAGCGCCTTGGCAGAGCCCGGTGGCTGTGTGGTACGGAGAACTTCGACTCGGAACTTGGGCCGGCTTAAATAAAGGAACAAAGAGCTGCCTCTCCCCCTCCCCGCCCCGAAACAGCACCCAAACTCCAGGCGCTTGCTGTCGCCTTCCCTCCGCAAACTGCAACGAAGGAAAAAAGAACCGGCGGGTTTTAAAGTTTTTGAAGTGCAAAACTGCATAGACTATAAAGGTTTTTGGTTGCAATTTCTGTGCTCCCGTAATCAAAACCAGTTTTTTAATTCGGAGGAGTGTAATTTGCTCTAAGCTCCTTCAAAAAGGAATGAAAACTTGAAAAATGGCCAGCTGCGCATAAAACAGTGTCTTGCTGTTTTCATTTGCTGTTTTCCTTTTCTTTCACGGTCTCTAGTGCATCAGGCCGCTGAGTAACCAGATTGACTCTTCAAAAGTGATAGTGTTTACTAATTTCCTAAATCTTCGTGATTAATTTCTGCCTAGGAGAACAGTATCCGTTCAGTTTGTAGCTTGAAGCTGTGCCCTGGTGCAGGTTTTGCTGTGATTTTGGTGGGACCAGGTTCTTCACCTGCAGGATCCACTGTCATTTCACAGCCGAGGGGAAACCAGAAAGGTACTTCTAGTGACATCTCCCTGATGCAGCAAGTGATTAAATTTCACACTTCTACTGAACATACTGCGCTTTCAGCTAAAACTGACCAGAGTATTTTAAGTCTCTAGAACAGTGTGCCACAGCAGATGAGACAGTATCCTTACTTAGATTGCCTGCAATTATGGGAGATCCATTGGGTGCTCCATGTTCCTGGAGGAGTGCTATTCAATAGGAAGTAGTGGCTTCCCCGAGCCCAGATTAAGCTGTAGAATTCTTTGCTGACCCCAGCTTTGGTGGTCAGTTTGACATCAAGCACATAAGCGAGACACAAACTGCATATTCCAGAAAATGGGGTTTTTCTTATTACCTTGGAATCCAGATCTGCCCTGGATGATGTTTGTTTCCAGATAGCCTACCCAATTTGGCTTGTTTTTCTGCTGCTGAACAAACAAAATACATCTGGCTAATTGTACACTGGGGGACAAATCCTCCTGACCCTGTCCAGATACTGACGGAAGCAATGTCATTTGACTATGATTTCCTTAATGTGGAGCTGTAAATTGCAGCTGAGGATGACATACAGGATCTGCCTTAACTTTGCTTTCCTTGCCTAGAAATGAGACTTGTAAACATTTATTAACCAGGTCAAAAGGCGGTCTGATCTCACAGTAGCTACTTAAAAGTTCTTGCACTGCTGTCAGGGGATGAACATGCCTGAAAGAAGCTTGAAATACTCCTAAAATAGCTTGCTAGGAGGGGTTGCTCAGTACAGATGAAAATTCCAAAAACAAACGCGCGCTCTTGAGGGACGAGTCTTTGACATTCTCCTTGACACATTTCTATCTTTTGTCTGCAGAACTGCAGACCTGCACCTAGCAGTGTGCGAAATTCTCTTGAGTAAGCTTTTTTGAACTTCTGCATTTTAGAGCATCAATAAAAGCAGATCTGATACAGCAGCGTTGTCTGTAGTTTTTTTGTAGAACAGGCTGTGCAATCCATGCAGGATTAACAGCAGTGAAACAATGCCATGGAGCTCTGGAGGTATTGTGATTCTTCAAGTCTGGGAGCTTATTCTTCTCAGATCTCCGGGGGGAGGAGGAGGTGGGTGGGTGGAAAGGAACTGAGGGCCCTTGTAAAACTTGATACCTTCGAGGTAAGTGCAAGATCCACTCTTTGAACTTTGCCTTCTCGAATACAGCTGCATTAGGAACAGATCTTTCCCCGCCCCTCCACAACTTCAGTTGCCTATGCAGCTCTTTGGAGGAAAGGGGACAAAATAAACCACATCTGACAAATGCATTATTCATACCGTGTTGTTGCTGGAAAACCCTTAGCTTCAAGTGAGGTTTGAAGGCAGTGTGGGAATGTATATTGGAAGAAAGAATTCTGGTAGACTGAAAAAGGTCACATCTCCAAAACAGCATATATGGGACATTTGTTCTACCTTCTCCTACATTGTTTCCATAGGAAAACAAATAGTTCTGTATCACAAGTGTAAACATGAAAAATATGACAACATTTTATGAGGCTTTCTTTCATGAACAAAGTCCTGGGA
The DNA here is from genome assembly GCA_013396955.1 of Regulus satrapa. Taxonomy (NCBI): domain Eukaryota; kingdom Metazoa; phylum Chordata; class Aves; order Passeriformes; family Regulidae; genus Regulus; species Regulus satrapa. Next base: position 402,880 of record VWZN01012199.1, read on the forward strand.
GGCATTCTGGACTGAAGTAAAGGGAAAACCCTAAGAAGAGGATCAACAGAATTGCTCTATTACAATTTTATTAGCAAGAACTTAAAAATATTTGAACTAGAGATATTAGAAAACTAGTGGAGATTAATGAATAGAGCCAAATACTCTGAAATGTCGAGGAAATCAAAATTCATGGAATGAGCTTTTGGGCTAATTCTTTGACAGTCTTCTTCTGCTGCTTTTCCCAGCACAGTGCCTTGAAGACTGCCACTCTGCCATTGAAGGATTACTCTCAAATCCATAATCTTCCAAGGACTTAGCAAAGAGCATTTGCAGCTAAAATATGCTGATGATACAGCATTAGAAATATCTTGCCAGAATTTGCCCAGTAACCTCTGATGCAGGTACTAATCGGAAATTAATCAGGGGAGGTAAGACAGGGAGAGGCAGGAAGAATAGGGGATGTGTCACAGAAACAACATCTTTAAAAAAAAAAGGTTTTGCAGAAGGCAGTGGTCTTATGCTTTGGAGTATGTTACTTAAAAAGGAGTTGAAAATTCTAGAGTGCTAATCCTGTCTCTGCATAAATCACTGCTCGGTATTATGGCATGTAGTGAAAGTGTCTCCATAATTACTGTAGGCAGCCATTACAACTCTGTTTCTGTTGTTGGGATGGTAGTTCTATGCTACAATTCTTGGCCAAAATACAGAATATTCCTAGTGAAGGGTCTTAGGCCACGTTTCATTTTCTATTTTTCTCACTGTCTTTATAGTAGGGTGTTTTATGACCCAGTTTCCCAACAAACAAATAATGTGTGATGTTCTAACATTTCTCCCTACAATAGATCTTTGGAGAGCCAAAGATGATTCTGAGCATAACTGAAGTCTTCAGATGTTTAATAAAGGCCGTTCAGTAGATTAAGCCCTCCTAAAATCTCCATGCCCTCATTGACTTGGGGTGTTGCTCCCTTCTGCCAGGTTCAGTGGCAACCTTTTAAGACTGTTTTTTAATTTTGCTTAACACATTGTGTCTTTACCACACCCAGCTTCATGCACTGAAGCTGTGGATTCACACATATGTATTGTAGCTGACCATTGGATAACTGCATGTGCAGAGCGTTCAGTGTGAAAGTGTAAATGTTAAGAATTTTAAAAGCAGCAGCTTCCTGCATTTATTCCTTATAAGAATATTATTACTCTGACCTTTAAAATTAACCTTCTTTTTTTTTCACTTTAGCTTAATCTTGCCAAAAGTGTACTAAAATAGACATTTTTAACAGAGAGCGAAGAGATCCACCTAGGAAATACTGTTGAGCAACAACTAATGAACACTATTTTGCTATGGAGAAAAACACTCAGGTTTTGTGTAATTTGTGTTAAATGTTTCTGAAATAAAGGTGTTAACTTTACAGGTTAAATATACAGATATAGATATAGATATAGATATAGATATATCAGTTACTGTATCCACTAAAAAATAGTCATTTGCTTATTATTTTGCTGTCAGGAAAGTAGGTTTTCCCACTTTATGGATCATCTCTGTAGCCGAGTGGTTGAGGATTGTTTTGTTTGTTTTTGATTTCTTTTTTTCCTTCAGGAGTTTCCATAGTCCCTTTATAGGTTTTCTCCAGCCAGGTTTCTGTAGACCTTACACCAGATGCCGTCGGGGAAAGAGCAGTCTTTCTATTTTCCTCTATTTTCTGTGATGCAACTAGGTCATTAAACCAACTGGCTTCTGCTATCTGTCAGAGCATTGTGGAGATTAAGACATGATTATTTAAAAGAGGACCAGAAGTAAAAAATCCTACCAAAGTAAATTCTCTCCTCCTTCTCTCAGATTGTTAAAATTTTAATGAAAATCCACCAAACCATAGATGAAAACCCTCCAGTTTCACAGGCACAAAGAGCACCTAGGGCTCGTTCTGTTATTTTATTTTACTTAATGGGTACCCAAAAACATAAATTAAGGTAAATTTAATTTTATTGAACAAAATTTATGTAATGAGGGACTTCTCCTAAGAAAAGAAGCCTAGTGGCTGATATTTTCCCCTGCATCATTTTACATTATGAATTTGTGCTACCGGTTAAGTAGTGCAGCTTTGTGAAAATAAGGTAACCGTGGTCTCGAGATTTTTGGCTCCTAAAGCTATTACTTAAAGGCTGACAGCAGCTGAGACAACACTAAAAAACCAAGATCTCTTGTGGTGCTCCTCTGACAATCTCTTGCTATTTTTATGTGAGTTTAGGGATTTGGAATTAAAAGGTCAAAATGTGATGTGTGGAGGAGCTTGTATGATCCCCCAGCAATGGACATGAACCTGTGGGACAGAGGAGTTCTGTCAGTGCTCTGTATCTCACTTCCTTTTCTGTCTCATAACTTCCTGACCTGAATAACAAATACAAAGCTTTGGTTGAAAAATACAACCGTTTCCCAGAAGAATGATATTTAATGTTTCAAACAGGATGTATTATGCCAGACCTTTGTGATAACTGCTGCGCCAGTTGTTTGTATCATTCACGTTTTTGGCTGACTGAGCAAGAGCTGATGGCTGTACCCTGCTGGCTCGTGTGAACTCAGTGCGGGGATGACTAGAGAGACAATGTGAATCCTTTCTGCAGTTCTAAGTAGTTTCTCTTCAGTTTCCCAAACTTTCACTTGGCTGAAACCCCTTGCCCTAAAAATATATCTGGAGAAGTTTTTTTCCCCTTAATACCATCATATGGAAAATTCTGTAATTAGATGATGCTTTATTTAGTGCAATATCTAGAAAAACTATTCTGCACTGTAATCTGTCGTTTCAGTAAATGCCAGAAGTACTTCTCTTATGTTCACTCCCGTCTTTCTGTGCTGCAATACTCTTTTTGATAAGCTTCAAGAAACTAGTTTAGGTGTTAGCGTTGTGTAGTAGTATGAAGAATACCACTTAAACAGAGGCTGTTGAAATGGAAGTTCTGTTCAGTGGGAAAGATCAAGTTAAATTAGTTAATTTCTGAAGATGTGGATCAAAATGAAATGCTGAGCTTTCGTGTGAAAATCATTTGAAAGAAAATTTTCTTGGAATCAGCAGTATTTTCAAGGGAAATGGTTTTGACTCACTCCATTATAATGAATATTTAATCCAACATGTGAACATCTATTTCAATAAATGTTTCATTTCAAACCATAACGTGTATATATGTTTTTCTTCTGTTAAGTATTTCAGTGAAATGTTTGCAGCTGCAAATGTAACCTAACAGTTGTGTTTTTAAAGACTGTTTTCTATTTTCAAATCTATTTTCTGGGTTTTTTTCTTTTTTGTTCTTTTTCTTATCAGCATTTTAGTAAACGTTGTCAGTCATAGTCTTTTGGGGACTATGTAAGAATGGTAAGCATACTTGCCTCCAGTAATATTTTCAGTTAACTCTTCTGCAGTTGTGATTTTGGAACATTTGCCAACTTTATATGTATTTTGTATCCAGTAGCCAGTAGCTACAGGCATCAGATAACTCTTTATAAAAAGAAAATAATCCTCTCTGTGACTCTCAGGAAATACCTTCAAAAGCAAATACTGCATTTTTAAGTCCCAGTAATTTTAAATGTTCTTTATTCTGTACTTCCAAAAACATTATGACATTTTAAAATGTAACTACAGCTGGGATAGATAATTATGTGTTTTGTTGCTTATTGAACAGATTTCTTTTTTTTTCCTTGTTTTTTTTTCCTCCGCATCTTCCCCTTATGCTGTGATTGACAAAGGTTAGCATTATCTGCTTTTAGTCTCCTGATCTGTATGAATAATACAACATTCATTTTCTTACGATTTATGTACTGCTTTTTATCCTCAGTGGAAATTACTTTGAATCTACAGATGAAAAGCATGCTAATTTATAAAATTCTGATATCTGTCCTAATTTTACAGATGTGGTAGACCAAAGGAATGAGATAATTAATAAGATTGAGCTATGCAATGAAGTCAGAAATGCTTTTGTGGCAGACATCATGTGACCTAGGTAGGGTTTGGGCCACAAGGGACATACAGAAAAGCACTAGGTCCTTCCTGAGGGATCCACATGTCATCTACAAGCAAGGGTCCTCTGTGCTACAGCTGTACAAAATTCATTGTGACAAAATGCCAAAGTCATATTTGCCCAACAGTTATTATAGAGATCCTGGAAAAAAATAAAATGGTATCTTGTTTGTCCTTTCCATGTAGTGTCAGTGTGTGTTTGTTGTGTATGTACACAAATATTTTTCTAAATTTTTCTAAGGTTTATATATTATTAAGTATGCAATACATATAATTTCATATGTATGTATATATATATACACAGACACAAAAATAAAACCCACAGGCATTTTAAAAGTAGAGTTCCTTGAATCCAAGTCCTGGTTAATTTGTGGTTATCTTTGTCCTAGGGTTCAGCAAACTCCTGCTTTGATGGCAGCTTTCTGCTCTTTTGTGGGTAGAATGGGATGACTGTGGAAAAAGAGCACGCTGGGGAGATCATAACTGGGAGGGGTCAGTGATCTCTGGGGTGGATCTCACATAGTTGCTGAATCACTAAGGCCTGTATGTTTATTTATTTATATTAAAAGATAAAGCCTACACAGAATAGAAAGCCCTTGCGTTTACACATTTGAAAATGCAGCAGCCTTTGCAGGGTGTGAGGCCAAACAGAGCTCTCAGGGGCTGCTGCACAGCGCAGTGAGTTGTCTTGCCTGAGGTTTGCACTTTTGGGAAGCTCTCTTGGTGAGCTGTTTGAACACTGGCCAGGTCTGTGATCCTGCAGGGTGAGATGCCGCCAGGTGCTGGGCACTGGAGCGTGTGCTCCTCTTTCAGACTTGGAATAGTCTAATTGCTCTGAAGCCCTTCAGTTTGTTTCAACAAAAGTTTCGTCTGAAAAGAGGGCGTAGTTAAACATCAGCCTCCCAAGGTCAGCTCTCCTGTGTTGATAACTCGTAACTGCTACAATTAAATGCTGTTCTGTATTTGCATATAGAATGGTTTCCACTCAGAGAACTGTGCTTGCTGTACAGGTACTATGCACTCTGATTCACTAATACATGCATAAACAGAGTGCATGTGTCTGAGGACTGGGCTGCCGTTCAGAAGAGCCTCAACAGGCTACAGTAATGGGCTGAACAAAATCTCAGGAGTTTCAGAAATAGCAAATGCCAAGTCCTATACTTGGAGCACGCTCATCCCAGCCATCAGGTTACACAGGGGACCACTTGGCTGGCAAGCTGCTCTGCTTGAAAAAGACCTGGGGCTTCTGGTGGACAGTCAGCTGGACACTAGTCACTGGCATCGCTGAAGGCTGAGAGCTCTCTGATCCAAAGAAAGACAGCAACAAACTGGTGTGAGTCCAGCGGGGGCCACTGCAATAGTCAGAGGCTGGAGAGGATGCCACTATGCCCTGTGAGGAATGGCCGAGGGACTGGGGCTTGTTCAGCCCATGAAACTGCTGCAGGGAGAACTTCACAGCAGCCTCCCAGTGCCTGGGGAGGTGATTGAAAAGACAGTGGTCATAAATTTAAAAATGAGAGCTTCTAACTGATAGAAGCAAAATATTTTTCAGTCTTGAGAACTGAATGCTGCTGAGGAAATTACCCGGAGAACCTTTGAAGTGTCAGTTCAAACCTTGGCTGGTCAAGAGCCCTGAGGAACCTAGACAGGCTTCAGAGTCTACCCTCCTTTGAAGCAGGACTACAGACCTCACAGGAGGGTTTTGTGATGCTGGATTCTACTTTTGAGAGAAACTGAGACACAGCCTTTGTAACTTGCTTGAGATGACATACCATCTGTGGCTGAACTGGGAATAGAGTTATTAAATTCCGAGGCTCAGTGGTGCATATGTGCATGCTAATGAGATCTCTTGGGTGAAAGAGCCAGTGCCACTTGGGAAAATAGCCTTGAGAGAAATCTAGGTTAAATTCACATAGCGTTCTATCTTACTCACGTCTGAGAGTCAGGCAGTCATAGGAAAAAAAGAAATTTCAGATATAAGAAGTGAGCAGGGTAAGGGAAGAAACAGGGACTGGAACAATCAAGGTCAAAGAGATAATTTAGTATTGATCCATTTTAAGTGGAATAGGAACCTTATGAGTTCCTGTTTTCAAACACTGATCTAATTCAAGATAAAGATGAAAGAAATACTTCATTAAAGTTATAGATTGATTTAGTGTAGTTTTTTGTAAGTATGGTAAAGTGTAAGTCAGTTGTAAGTCAAAAAATGCAGGTGGGTAAAAGGTTTATTTTGGCAATGTTTAAAAATGAAGCATTTTTCAAAATTGGACAGTTTAATGAAATGCCATGTTTGGTGCGCTGTAACTGTAAAGGGTGTGGTGATTTTGTATTCTAAAAACAAAATGCATTCTGAAGAATGTCCCATATGACTTCTTGGGTTGGAGGGATTTTGTTTAAAAAATTAATCCCTCTTGCCAGATAGCTGTGTAAGTTTTCCACCTGCATGTTTTGGTCTCTGAAAACTTTGCAAACTTGCACCAGAACACTTTTCTTTAAGTATGTGAGAAAATTAAGTGTGGAATGCAGAACAAATTTCCACCATTCCAGTTTATGAAAATAAATAGATAAATTCAGCAACATTAATACATTTTCTGAATAAACCTGATTTCCACCTCGAGCATCCAGACATTTAGAGGCAAGACATTTTCCAAATGTTCTGGGTTTTGTTGAAGTTTTCATGGGCAGGGAGTGGGGAGAAGGCAGAAGAATCATAAAACTCCAAAGCAAAGGAAGTAAAGGATGCGTGGAGCTTTATTACTTGTCTAGCACAAACCCAGTACTCCCGGAAGTTTGATTTTTATGAAACAAGTGATTTGAGTTATTTGTTAATCCTCATCCTGCATAGTATTGGTGTCACTTAAAAGCTGTAGATGTGTATCCCAAAATGGCTGGCATTGGAGACCACCTGGGCCAACGCCCCTGCTCCAGCAGGGCCGCCTGCAGCTGGTTGTTTGGGATCACCTCCAGTCCACCCTGGAGTATGTCCAAGGATGGAAAACTCCACAAACCCCCTGGGCAAGCTGTGCCAGTGTTCGGGGTCATGCAGCACAAGAAGCGTTTCCTTGTGTTCAGTAGGAGAATAAGATGGTGTTAAGATCCTGTGGTGCTAAATATCTATACAGAAAAAGAGGAGGGCAGTCCTTGCCCTAAGTGTTTGCAGTAAAACCGCAGGCCAAGAGGCACAGGAGGGGTGTGCTGGTTGATGTGGCAGGCCAAAGTCCAGAGCAGTTCTGTGCTGTAGCCCAGCTCCTCTTCACCAGAGCGTGGTGATGAATGGTTTATCTTGGGGCAGCCGTGAAGGGAGGACATTGAAAGAAGGTGTGCCCAGTTACTCTGCGCCTGGCAGATACTGGAGAACTCTGCTTTGGGTGGGGAAAGATACAGGGGGCATAGACATGGGATAAGTGGCCAGAGAAGGAAGCTGGTAGGTCTTGAACCTGGACAGAGAAGAGGAATAATTTGGGGAACACAGTTGGAAGAAAACAGTCCAATACAGTGTGTGGTTAGTTATACACTTGCTGTAGACAGCCCAGCTGGAGAATATAGCCAAAAGTGCAGGTGAATCACCTGAAAAAAAGTCTTTGCATGGTCTAAAAATACAACTTTCAGGCCATTTTAGTACCCTGTCACTTTCTAGTCCATGTAAGACCAAAACTAACAATGACTCATGTTAATGCTACTCCAAAATTTAACCAAAACAACAATTTGAATAGTTACAGGCTTTTTCCTTTTTTACCCATCCTCTTTAATTGTTGACTGCCATCAGGTTTTGCAGTCTCTTATCTCAGAAGTGAAGGCAGTGTTTATGTAAATCAGGATTGCTCATGTTGGTTAGGAGTTGCTGGATTACTCTTCAGGACATACTTCTTTTGTTGTCTCTCTATCACATAGCTGTGGATGAACTGCTGATTCCTGTCCTTAACACCATTTTACAGTCATTATTTTCCTTTACTTCCTGCAGAAAATCTCAACTCTTCATGTTCCAACATGATTCTGAGTTTTATTTCCTGCTCCCCTACTCTAGCTTTTTTTCTGATTTTTGTTCTCTCTTCACCTCTGTCTCTCCCAATACGTGCAGCTGCAGCTACCTTCCTACCCACCAGCACTCATTCCCCTTTTAAGATGATCTTGAGCTGGCTGCTTACACTGAAGTTTTTATTCTGTTATAGTTACAAGCTTTGAACAATGAAATGAGTCATTTGACAGACACCTTACGTTTTAATAAAACTCCCCCATTATTTCGTCAAAGACAGCATTCAACCAATTAAAACAACCTTGGACTTTGAACTTGTAAATCTCCTAGAATTTAGTTTCTTCTGGATTTCCTAGTGCTGTCTAAAAGATTTTGTATTTACCATACTTTTTCAAAGACCATATACAGGTACGAGAAATAGAAGGAGAGGTTAATAGTACCAACTGCCTTATAGATAATTCAAATTGATTAATCTCCTTGGTCATTCAGGCAACATGACTACAGCAAACAGCAGCACAAATAAGGGTGTGTTTTCATATTGTTTTTTAGGCAGAGAGCCTTTGGTCAGATGGACAAGTCCCTGTCTGTTTTGACAGAAGAGCTGGCAGTGCTGGCACTGAAGGGTTGCAATGTTCAGATATCAACTGCATATAAACAGCCATAGATTGTTTTCCAGACAGGTGAGAATTCTCTGAGGCATCTATTGTATACAGAGTGGATTTTTCCAACTAGCAAGTTAAAAGATGATTGTGCTTAAAAATTTAAATTTAATTGCATTAGTAAGCATAAAATTGCTGTTTTAGAAGCCGATCAGTATGATCGCCTTCCAGATTCACAGCATCTGTCAAGTGAGGAGTCTTGCAAAAGCCTGCCTTAATTTCCCATCTGCAACAAGTAATAAATAGAATACCAGGCTTGGAGCAGTCTTCAGGCAGGAATACCATCGAAGGAATGCAGAGCTCTTTCTAAATTAAGTTCATTTTAAATTGACTTTCTTTTGTGAGGATTTTCTACAGATGTCAGATGTACAAGTCAGAGCAGGCGAGCCTGACCAACAGAATTCAGTTTATACAGCCATTGGTCAGTATTTTATTTAGAGACTTTTTAGCCTCTCTTGTTAAAAAAAAACCAAAACAAAAAAACAACAACAACAAAAAAACACTTCTAGGGAGTCATCATTAACTTCCCTTCTTCCCGTTCCACTAATTAAAACTGCAGTTGGTCAATATTTGCCGTCAGGAAACTCAGTCTGTCCTGCTGTGTTCTGTCCATCCATGTGAGCTAAGTGGCACACAGAGGGCCTTGGAGGAAAACTGCTCTGAACAGCTTACAGCTAGTCCTACCCACATTAACTGTAAGCTTTTATGTATGTTTGTGTATATGTATTAGATGTTATTCTCACATGCATAATTATGGACATTTTGTGTATTATGCTGCAGACATTTTTAGTAATGTTTGCAATACTCAGTAATGCTCTGCATCTGTTTTCTCTGTGGATCAAAGACTGTTTGTTCCAATAGACATTTCCCCCTCCCAAAATTATTTTTATTGCTATCATGTCTATTTTTAAATTTGGGACATTATTTTTGCATAGCTGTCCAGCAGTCATACAGTATTCTGGACTTCTCACAGTATGTTGTCAGTCATAACTGATTTAGATAGGTGTGTCCTTAATTTCTGCAAAGGAGCAAGTTCTGATAATCTTCTCACTCATTTTAATACGAACTAGACATATGCCTTCTAAGTTTATACACTGCTTTACTTGTATAATGTTAAAGCAATTATATTCCACTATGAAAAGCCTCAAGGGAAAAAATCTAAGTAATTATCAAGTCTAATTATACACATTTGTTGCTCAGTATTGGAGCTTCTTAGAATATATTTGTGGTATTACCCCAAACATTAATTTGGCCATTCTAAAATTCAGCATTTATTAAAAAAAAAATAAAATAAAAAGAAGAAGAAGAAAAACAGAATTAAAATTGAACTGAAAAGAGCTAGAGAATGTATGGCTACTAGCCATTAATAACTGCTAGTGTTTGCAGGTTTATGGGTTGTTTTTTTCTTTTAATTTACTGCAGAACAGTTCATGCTAATTGTCGTGAAGATCTCTCTGTAATTGAGAGGTGTTCTGGTGAATAGTTTGTGGTGTCATGTGCCCATCTCAGAAGTGTTTCATGGTTTTAGTAAGAAGGCAAAGAGCAGCTTTACATTCACTGCTGGGGTCAGCAATGAAGGGACCTGTTCTGAAAACTGCAGTCATCTTGTCACTTCTTTGTGAGAAGACTTCATATTTGAATCTTGCTAGTCTCAAATAACAGATAATTTAATACTTGGTTTCTGTCTGAAAGGAAAATTGTTACTGCAGATCTTGGAAGTATTCAGGTTGGGAAGTTCTGAACCATTTCATTTCAACACTGTAGGATTTAGTGTACAAGTGGGAGAGAGATGCTTCTGTTTTATGTCTTATCCATGGGAAATAGGCTAATCAAATGTTTTCCAATTAGAACAATCAGCTCATCAAGGGAAACAAGCCAGTTTTGGGCCTGCATCCAGTTTTTCCTAAGACATTTTGCATCAGAGTTTAATTTCGTGGCATCAACTTAAGGCTGAGGATTCACAGTGGAGTTGAAAGTACATGGAACAGGGATGAAACAGAAGAGAGGAAAGAAAGGGACCAGAGGAAAGTAATGGTTGTTTATTACTGCTTACAAAAGTAGAGAGGCGTATTTTTAGAGGTCAGTCTTCACCTCAAGTACATGATGCTTTCTTTTTGAGAATACCTCTGGCAGTGGAAAGCTGGCCTAGAGAAAAATGAGTCATTGAGGCTGCAGTCAGTCTCATGTTGTGCTCTGGCTTCAGAAGTCAGCGCTGCTGCCGGCGAACAAAGTGCAGTTGTAACCATGTGGGGAGAAGCGCTAATTCAGCACTGTCCCTCTTAGTGGGGATCTGCTTTCACTTAATGGGATTTTTTTCAGAACATGAGTCACCTGGAAGGAGGGTGAGCATCCACTGCACTTTCTTGTCTTGCAGTGTGGAGGGTCAGATTTATATAGCAAGGGACAAATTATTCTTTTGGGTCAATACAGCCCAAACTAAGCTGTCATGGCAACACTACAAAAGCTTAGAGAGTTTAGCCATGGGTCAGCTACATATATGAGTTTAACTAGGCTTTGGTAAGTTATTTATAATTTAATTTCAGCTGTTTTTTAAAAAAAAAAACCAACCTGCTTGATAATATACTTAGTTTTCAGGCTAGGAAGTAAATTCTTTGTTCTCTTTCAATAGCATGAAATGTTTTCAGTGTTATCAGTTTCGGGTTCTGCCTGTGCAAAGGTGCTATACTTTCATTCATTCTCCGAAGCAGGAGCCTAAACTGGGCTTGAACTCTTGCTCTAAATTTAGTGCTCTGTTTTTGGTAGGCTGGGGACCAGTTGATGGAAGGCAAATACAAATACAAAATAGCTGAACTTGCCACCACAAGGGACACCTTCAGAAATAATAATGGTAGCCTTTAGCTGATGATAGAGGATAAAAGTGTTGTATTACACCTGTTGTTTACATCTGTTGTCTCATATATCAAAGCAAAATTATTTAAGGTGGAATACTGATAAACTTGTCCTTCAGGTTCCTCCTAAAAATGGTAAAAGTGTGAAAATTACTTTCTTTTTTTATGATTATTTTTGTGGCTTGTGGAATGTTGATCTGACATTAACCCATATTTCCTGGTGTTCCAGGTGTTCATACTCTGTATGCCTTCCTCAGCACTTCCCAGATACCTGTTTTCTTAGTCTTTCTAGACTTACAAGATAATGGAAAAAAAATGGGAGAAGTTATTCCGCTATTGGATAGTTCTGGTTGAAGTTAAAAAGCTGTGGGGGATGAAAACAGCTCTAGGAAAGAATAAAGATACTCTTTATATTCTTCTCTGGGGAATATTTTGATACTGTATCCCAAAGGCAGTTTGCTCTCCCTTTTTCTGACCTTAATTTGGAACGGTTATAGTGACAACTATTATAAAAGGTTTCAATCAGCTGTCCTGTATACTTTGAACTATCTAGGGAAATAGTTACCTAATGATACAGGGCAACATAAAAATAAAAATCCTTGGTTTACCTGGTTTAGATTTATAATTGAGATGATTTATAGAAGAATCCACAGTGACTCTCAACCTGACCTGAGGGTTAATTAGATTAGCATGGTTATTATGTCCTATTCTCAATCTTTGCAAAGAGCCAGATTAAAAATCTAGTAATCCTGTAATTTTTTGCACTGAATTCCTTAAATAATTGGTGTTCTAAAAGTGTTAAAAAGTTGTTTCTTGTCTTTACATTGTGTCTTTTCAGTCCACAGCAGATGTTATTTTGCTGATTTCACTTTGCCTTGTAATGTATCCCAGAAATACTGGTTTGAAGGGGCCTCTGGAAGTCATCTGCTGCAGCCTCCCTTTAGAAACAGGATGGTTGCCAAAGCAGGATTAGCCATGGCTTTCTCTTGTTGAGTCTTGAAAACCTCCAAAAATGTAGATTTCACAATCTTGATTTACTGTGGTATTTAGCAAGGTAAGGTAAAATAAAATGTGTGGAACATCTTCAGTTTGACTCTAGATATTTCTGCATCAGATTTTGGCAGCTGTTGCCTGGCAAAGAAGCTGCATTTTCACTTTTGTGTGAAAGGTAATTGTAAAGGTGGGTTTCACATCACTTAACTTTAGCTGCATATAAATTAGGTACCTACTTTGTTAACCAAGGAATTTCCCTCTATAATCAGTGACAAGAAGTAAGTCCCTCCAAAATGCTTCTTATCCTTCTTTGGGATGGCTGTCATTCCCAGAAGTGCCAGTTTCTCTCACCATTTACAGGGAGGCTCCTCTTTCCATTTGGTGTCAGACTTGCAGCCATGTAAGGGGAATTCCTTCCTAAGTGGGCAGAGGCAGCTGGGTCCTTACCCACACCTTTGTTCAAGTGGGGTATCATCTTAATTAGCAAATGCAGGTATCATCTTAATTAGCAAATGCACAAAAAGACCCAACACATCAGGCAGAACATTAACAACTATAAGCTGTCAAAGCCTTCTCAAGCGCTTCTCTCCTGTCCCTCCTCAGTTTTCTGGCTTGGTGTTTTCTTTTTCATTCGGTCATAATGATTCTGCCCCGGTGTCATTCTATGTTACCGCTTTGTGATTGCAAAGGGGTAATAAATTTCTTTGTATTTATTTGAATTCACATGTTTTCCCAGGATTATCCTGGCTTGGAGCAGGATAGCTTAAAGTTGGACTTTTGTTTTCTTCCTTTCTTTTTTACTTTGTGTTATGCAAACACTTGGGGGAGGAAAGAGCATTGTAATGTGGCAGATAGAGGAAAGATTTTGCAGGCAGCAGTTTGTTGCTTAGGATGCCTGTAGGGACTGCATGGTTATGCAAACTAGTGCCCTAAAGGAGAAACATCCTGTCATTCCTTCGGTATTACAGGAACAGCAGATAGAGACATGGCAAATGCTGTCTTAGAGCAGAAAGCTTCCTTAACAACAACTTACAAAGTGTCTTTATATTTTTTTTCATTCCCACCCTCGCTATTCTTCCAGCCAAGTTGTGGTTAAGGCTGTTTTGCTCTGATGGAACAACATAGGAAAGGATATATTTTGCTGCTCTTACTACCTTTGATCTTTTGTTGGTTCTTTGGGTTCACTTATATTGCATATACTAAGGGAAGAAAGAATTTGACCTTTTCTGAGTTGACTTCCTCACTCTGCTGTTGCATAGAGGTTGCTTGAGAATGCATATTTTTCTGTCTGTAACCTGCGAAGTGGCTCGCTGCATATTACTGGGTATCTCAGGAGATTATTTTATATTTTTCTCTTAAGTCTGCTGATTTAGTCAGTGATTATGGCATTAAAAGTACACATTCTACTAAATCTCAACTTAAAGACACTTGTTTTAAATTTGACGAAATAAGGTAAGTTTCTAAACACTTGGGCTAAAGTGCATACAGCCTTTTCTGGTGGATGCAATGTTTGAATTTGCTGGGCCTGAAGTATCTGCTCTCTAACGTGCCTTGGGAACAGTGTGTTGAAGGTGCCTCTCTGATGCCTTGCAGGACCCTGAGGATGCTGTGCCTGTTGGACAGAGAAGGGCCTGGTGCTGGTGCATGTGCTTTGGATTGGCCTTTATGCTGGCTGGGGTGTTCCTGGGTGGTGCCTACCTGTACAAATATTTTGCATTCCAGGTAAGTCACATACTCCTAAGGAGAGGGCTGTTTTTCTCTGTGGGAAGAGGAGCAACAGACTGTGCTTTGTGTGTTACATTTAGAAGAGGAGGAACAGACTAAACCAAAGAAAGTACACTATTTTTTCTTTCCAAAACTTCCAGTTTTCTAAAGGCCACAGTTTTGGCTTCTCTGAAGTTACCTATCAGCAGAGGAGGGCAGACATGAAGCTGGCAAATAAAAGAGCAACACTTCTGTAAACCTCGGTTTGCAGAGAAAAGATTGTATGTAAATAGGACTTGGGTTTAGGAGCCCCAGTGATTTCCCAGATTTTTATCTGCTCTCTTTTCTCTTTTGCAGTGCCAAATACTGGAGGTGGATTAACCCCTTAAAAGCCTCCTTGTTCGATCCCAGGTTTCCTAACACATGAGGCACTGCTAATGTACAGGAAAGGGACTGCTTGTGAAAGCAACACGGCAACTCTCCCCTTCTCTAGCCTGCACATGGAAAAAAAATATGGGCCCTGCAGGGGACTGGGGAAAAGCACAGTCAGTGTGGTTTAAACATGCTCTGTCAAGTCTAATCCACACTGACAAGATTAGACCTCTAACAAAATGTATTTTCAGTCTTTTAACAAATGGCACTGCTGCAAGAGGAGCTCTGTGAAGGCAGCAGTGCCAGGGAAATGGAGCATTTACCTGAAACATGGGAGATCTGAATTAAATATTGTTTCCCTTGGGGGCAGTTGTCACTGGGCAGCGCTGGGCTGGATGTGCTGGGCTGTTGCCCAAATGGTTGCCAGAATGATTGCCCAGAAAATGCTGGGGTTGCAAGATCACAGAGCCAGAAAGGGAGAGGGTAAGCAAAACGTGCATCTCTCTAGGCCACTGGTTAGTGCACCTAATTATAAGGTAAAAATTCATGGTCTTGTCCCTGATATCGGGACTGTTGCTTTTCCCCCATTTTAGTAGCTGCTAATGTGGAAAGTCAAGTGGTTAAACTTGGGAAATTCTAGCTGAACTTGAAGTTTGTAGTCTATTTGGCTATCACATTAACCAGATTTACAGGGGAGCAGACGTGCTGCAAACAATGATGCTTAAACAGCGGAGCTTTCCCGGCGGGTGGGTTAAAGAGCTGAGGGCTGGTTACTTTTCTAATGCACATTTCACCCGTGCTTAGCACTGGGTGCTCCACCTTTCACCTGCCAGTGAGATGAAACTGAGATTGCCGTTTAATTCAAACCCGAGCTGCTTGTTTATGAGTCAGATCTACGTTAGAGGAAACATTCAGGAATTGAGCTGACATTGCACTGAAGACTGTTCTACATTTTCCATGTAAAACTTTAAATTGATGGCATGTGCGCATGCAGAGTTCTATATTTCTAAAACTATCTGGCATGTAAATTTGGTGCATGACTTCCTCTGACTCAGACCTGTATTTTACGCTGCACTTAGGTAGCCTGCCGTGTGTACTGTGGCAAAAGGACACAAATTAGTTATTTCAGTTTCTCTTTTTAGCTTTTTGTCTCTTAAAACTGTCCAAAAATTATTTTAGAAACAGAATTTTCAGACTCTTGAAGACTTGTAAAACGAAGCAACTTCACAGAATAATTGAGTTTAGAAGGAAAGTTTTGATGTCATCTAGTCCCCCCCTCTGCTGCAAACAGGACCAAATTTAGACTTGATTTTAAAAAGTGATTTAGATGACCAGTTTTAATGTTTTAATCATAATTTTGACTACAGTTAGATAATAATTTATTAATAATAATATGCATGCATATAGATGTAGGAACTTCATTGTCTTTCAGAAGACTGGATTTTAAGAACCTGCTTATGGGATCCTGTTTTACTTTAATTCAAGGAAAGGACTCCCTCTGGGTTGAGTGTAATTGAGGTTTTAGCCATGATCCTCTTGTAGATAGAAGCTGATTCCTGATTTGGTGCATGAATCAAAGGCAAAAAATTTCATTTAGTCTGACAAATTTTCCTTCTCTTCAGTGTTCTGAGAATATTACTTTCAAACTTCTACATTACTGATCCTTTTGTTGCTGGGTCGTTTACTATTTTTAGCAAGGCGGCGTGTATTTCTGTGGAATAAAGTACATTGAAGATGGCTTAAGTTTACCTGAGCCTGGAGCAGAGGCTCAGAGCGCTCGCTACCACACAATTGAGCAAAATATTCAGATCCTGGAGGAGGAAGATGTTGAGTTTATCAGTGTGCCAGTCCCCGAATTTGCTGATAGCGATCCTGCTGATATTGTCCACGACTTCCACCGGGTAAGAAATACATCTGAAGAAGTTGAAAGCATTTAAAACTTGAAAAATGTTCCCCCTCAGTCATCCTGATAAATATACTCCTTAATTATTATGGTGTGGGAAAGTGGAGGGTTGGAGGAGGCAGAAGAAATGTTTTGATCAGCAGCCGGCTGCAAACAGTTATTAACCAGGCATAAAGTACAGATACCGTCATCCTCAGGTAGTGTGTAAACCATTATTTGCAAATACAGCCCTGTTTTTAAAAAGGAAAAAAATCTTGGATCTATTTGTTCTCCTTAGTATGAGAATGTAAAAGAGAGTAGTATAATTCTTGCTCTGCTTAGTCCACTGGGCCAGGATTTGACCAACTGCTGTGGTACCGAGGGAAATTTGGAAAGGGCTGAGGTAGCTTGGAGGGGCTGATTTCATCTGATGTCACTGAGTGTTTTCAAGCACTCCCAGAGGTGCTCTCCTAGCATGGCTCAAACCCCCAAAGCAGCAGCAGAAGGGGAACGACCGTGGAAGACAGCTCATTTTCTGGATGCCACAGGAAGCCAAAGTTTCATTTCTTCGTGCACCACAGGCTACTGTGATTCCTAGAGCTTAGGGTCTCAAAGCTGTCTTCCTTTTTTGGGTAAATAACCTTGATTGATAGGAATCATGGTAATAAATTTCTCTTAAGGCAGTTGACAGGCCTACAGCTCTCAGTGTTAAGAGCAGCTGTTAGACAATTAGAAGCCTCCCTTTTCCATATCTGCATGGTTGGAGCTGTCTGATGGCAGTGAAATGTTGTACAGCTGATTTTCAAGAAGCTAAATCTCTGTGAACATTTGAAGACTTCGCTGAACAGCTTTTTTTTAAGCTAAGCTGAAAAAGAGTAAGGAAGTGTCCTATTTTTTATGCAAACTTCAGAGTTTAAAGTGCTATCTGTCAAATATTCAGAGCCAGATTTGGAGGAAAACATTACTTGCTCAAGCTATGTAATTTAAATAATATTTCAGAATATATTTAGGGAGCTTCTAGAATAAAGACTCTAAAGAGGGAAAACTAGAAAAGAGAAAAAGAAAGCAGCATCTAAGAAGCAAGTAAGAACAATATAATATTAGAAATTCACTTTTTGATTTAATAAGTTAAAGGCTTTGTTCTAAAGGTCAGTGCAAGGGTCATTTGCTATAGGTACAGCACTTGTTCCACATAATGAGATTAGCTGCACTGATGATTGCTCTCCTGGCATTATTTTGACTCCTGGGCTCCTGGTGCTCAGTATTTTATATATATATATACAGCCTCAGAACTTTCAGCAGCTAGAGATAACATCTCCTTTAGCAAGAACAGGTGCAGTAAAACACAGCTCAGTGAACAGAGCTACAGGATTCATCAGGGTAATTCCCTGAGCTTTTTATCAAATGATGGCAAATATTGCAGTTCAGGTACTGTATAAAGATAATAATTCAACTGTGAATAATCATTAACCTTGCAAGTCAGTAGTATTTTTTAACCTAAAACTACTTTTGTTGCATTATCTCTAGAAATATATTTTCCTTCTGTATCTTGTTTTTACAGCAGCAGTTCCTCTTTAGACTATAACAAAATATAAAGGTATGAAGATTAGAGCCAGGTTTTTGCCCTGTTGCGTCTCAATGAAGGCACTAGGCATAAATGAACGCTGTACTTCTTTCCATAACAGCTCAGGTACACCTTTGTAGTTTCCTTGCTTAGTGCATTTGAGCTCCTCATTGCCTGCTGCCTAGCCCAAATCCCTGTCGAAAATATAAAATCTCATCAAGGCTGCCCTCTGTGCATTTACTTTCCCTAAGATTGGAGTCTGTTGGACGAACGTTACAGTGAACAAAAGAATAATTTGAAGAACAGCACAAGGCAATTGCAGTTCAGCAGTGTCTGTTTGTCAGTTTTCTGGTCTTCTTGTTATTTTGATTAAAATATATGTTTTCTCAACAGAGACTCACTGCCTATCTTGACCTTAGCCTGGATAAATGC
Organism: Regulus satrapa; assembly: GCA_013396955.1. NCBI lineage: Eukaryota > Metazoa > Chordata > Aves > Passeriformes > Regulidae > Regulus > Regulus satrapa. Next base: position 421,294 of record VWZN01012199.1, read on the forward strand.
TATGTGATTCCTCTCAACACTTCAGTTGTTATGCCACCAAAAAATTTCCTGGAGCTGCTCATCAATATCAAGGTATGATTAAATCACAAGTCACCTGTTCTTAAGATGGTAACAGGTATAAGTTTTTCTTTTTTTTTCTTTTTTTTTTGCCTTCTGCAGAAGTCTGACATTCACACAAGGCACATGGTTGCTAGAGGTCTTTGCAAAGAGGAAAAAAACTCTATAACCTACTTAGACAATGATCTACAATCATGAAGGAATCATTAATTCAGAGGAAGGCAGAAAATCTGATTTTCTTCACGGCTATAAATTTTGCTGACAAAACCATGTAAATGTGGTGTAGCTGGACTCTGATAGTAGTCTGTGTGTTTTTAAATTTATAATCCATTATGGCTAAAGTTTCTATGAAGCATCTGTGCACTGGACTAAGACTGGTTAGCTGAGAGGCATGAAGCAGATAAGACTGGAAAGTCCCTTTAATAGGGGCACTGTTTGAAGCATTGATCCCTAGGGCTGGCCCCCACTTCAGTCCAGTGGCTTGAGGGTGATGCACATGAGATGTGTTGGATCTGCTGTGCACTTTACATAATATATATGCTTTCAGTTGCAGATTTAAATAGCATTTACCTTGGGTTCTGGCCTTCTGGTTTCTTCACAGAACAGCTAAACAGTCTTTGGGAGCAGTGGGGAAGAGAGCTGATGAAACGTGTCTAAAGTTTTGGGGGGAATGCTTTAATATTTTACTGAGCTTCTGTAACTTTAGAACAGTTGCATCATCTTTGGGTTTGCAACTTTCAAAAAAGGCTTTGGAATTAGGACTTCAGGAACCATTTTAGCCATTTCTCAGTGGTTTGTATGTATAAATAAATTTTGTGTGAATAGTTACCACAAGCAAGTACTTTGCTGCTTTTTTGCTTCCTGTTTTGAGACTGGCTATTTAACCACACTTTTTTTCCTGTATATAAAGATGATGTGGCATCTGTAAAACTCAGTGACCCCATTTTTTTTAACTTTGTGGTGCTTTCTTTCCATTTTTAGATCACACGGATTTCACTATTAAAATCTGTTAATTTCCTAGTTGGTCATTAGTACTGAATCAAATATGCTTGGTTTACAAGTAAGAGGATAACCAGGCATCATGCATTTAACTGCAAATCTGTGCAAAACCAAACAGTCTTGATCATTGTCCCCAACAGTGGGTGCCCTAATTTTAGGAGACATCTGTTTAATTCTCATTGTACTAACAAAAAGCTGTGGGCATTTGATGTCACAGAAAATCAGGCTAAACGTTTGTAACTGGAATTTGGAAAACTATGCTGCAGATGCACAAAGTGAGCAAATACTGTCTTGCAGTCACACTGGTTGCACCACTGAAAAAATGTATGGAATTGATGTGCTGTTTTCGTTAAAATGAGCTCTGAATACATGGAAAGGGCATTTTCTGAAAATGGAGGCGCTCTGGGCTGTTCTGGTGTTTAAGAAACACCATCATTTTAGCCTAAAGATCCACATTTCTGTATATTGATTTGCTTCAATGTGCAGACACTAAAGGCCTCCTTTGCTTCTTCGGGAAACAAAACTGAAACCCAGTTATATTTGCTCATCCACCTCGTTCTGGCTGCTGAGCCAACTGGCTAATTTTAACTGTACACAGTGCACAGGATGTCTCAAAAATGATGATATTTGTGGCTGTGCTGGATCCCAGCACTGGATAATTGCTTCTGCAGCAGCTGGGCAGAGGAGATTCCTGCACTGAGTTTGCTCTCCTCCTGTCCCCACCCAGGGAGGACTGGGAAGGCTGGGAGGTCCTGTGGTTTGGAGGGCACGACAAGCCCAGGTGTCTTTGCAGACTGCCCCCCAAGTCCTCAGCACTGCTGCCAGGGCCTTGCCCTGCTGCTGTGCTCTGGCACTCCCTCTGGGCTCCCTCCTGAGATTTGAGAGACCACGAGTTAAGATACAGTAATTTACAGAGATTTAATTACAAAATAATGAGTGGGATAATTTGGGAGAGTGATGTATGCTAAGCTGTTGCTTAAGGAAAAAAGTTGTTGTTTTCCTCGTATCTATTGAAGAAAATATAGTTTATTCGTTCATGCAAAATACTAAGTGAATTTTATATAGTCCTTTCTTTCTTTGCTGGGAAGAAAAGCATTTGATTACCTTCTCAACATGGCGCTAGAGCCGAAAAGATGATCTTCTTTCACAGTGGAAATTTCAAGCTGTTTATTGTCACTAAAAAATATAGAGATCTTTCACAACAGAAGGTGAATTTGTTTTCACAATAAGTGATCATTTTATTTTTAAAAGCAAGGAGCACCTTCTATACTGCTATAAATTAGAACCACTCTTAAAAGATTTCTTAGTATTTTTTAAATATTTGATTATTTAATAGTGGTGGTATTAGGAAACTGGCTGGCAGCTAAGTCTGTGCATCTTCAGCCATGTACAGTGAGGTGTGCACTGAGCCAGATTCCTCCATCATTTCATCTGTGGCAGAATAATACTGGAGGGACTAGAGAGGGCTTGGGAAGCCTTTGCACATCATTGTGGCTCTCCCCTTTTTCAATGTATTGCCTTGAAACACCTGATGTCTCCCTTTGGCTTTGCAATACTTTTCCACATAAACAATTGGGGGAGTCTCCATAATGGCTTACAGGGATAGATGGTCTTGTCTTGGCTTTGGTTTGAGAGCAGTGCCCACGCTGGGAATAAGTTCAAGGCTTCCCAACCCCGTGGACTGCAGCTGGCCTGCTTCATTATCAGGGGTATCTCCACATAGATCATGGTTCTGCCAACTCCTGCCTGGGAGTTGTTCCCACTGAGGTCTGGTGGGCTGTTATTAATTAAAGTGAAAGCTTTGCGTGATAAGTGCAGAACTGACCCCTGACAATGGGTACCCCTAGGAAAACAACCTGCTGAAGGCTGATGGTACTGTAGCAAGAGGGCAGTGGGTGTTCCCATGATAGAAGTTCTGTGACCATTTTGAATGTAATTGTTACGTATTTCTGTACTGTATTGCAGTTTGCACATTTAGAACGAAAGTCTGTGGATAATAATATTTTGCAGTCATTCAAAGACATGTTGAAGAAAAACACTGCAAAGTGTTTCTTGTGTACTCAGACCATGAAGAGATGGCTTTTGACAGAGCTGTTACGTTTTTTTGTTCAACAGGCTGGGACGTACTTGCCTCAGTCCTATTTGATTCACGAGCAGATGATTGTTACTGACCGCATTGAGAATGTGGATCAGCTGGGATTCTTTATTTACCGCCTCTGCCGCGGCAAGGAAACCTACAAGCTACAGCGCAAAGAAGCCATGAAAGGTAAACGCTCCTCCCGCAGCCGTGTGTGTTGGCAGAAGCTTCTGTGATGCCTGAGTGTGTTCAAAGAAAAGCCCCCAATTAAAGCAAGGCTTGCTTATTGCACTAACTGTCTCTGTGGGCCTCAGTGTGCCTGATATGTTCTTGTGTAGCTGTGGAAATAAATCATGTCATGGTGCAAAAGTGCTCAAGACCCCAGTGACCTAAGATCAGTGCCAAAATGTCTGTGTGTGTGTCTCTGTGTGTGTGTGTGTGTATGTGTGTGTGTGCATGGGTGTATTTTCTGGAGCTCAGGCTTTCATCGGTGCTCTTCTTCAATCTTGAACCCTGAACCACCCACCCCATCCCAAACCAAAGAAAAGTATGGGAGAAGCTTCAGCCTTGTAGTCCAAGTACAGAATTGCAGCCTCTTCTTGTCATTAAAGCCATCTGTACATCGTTACACATCTTCCTGTTTGTGTCAGTGAAATGTGAACAAAGACCTTGTCTTCACAGGAAAATTTTAGTGCTTCGTACCTTTTTATGGAAAAATATTATTTGGTAAAGTCTTGAAAAGGTACTAAATACTGCCTTAAAATTTGTATTCAGTTTTTACTCTGATTTGCTTTTTGATGGTTTGGTTCTTTTGCTTTTTGGTTGTTTGATTTCTTCTTCTTGTTGTGTAATCTGCATGTGGTGTGCAAGTGCACACCAAAGCAGTTTAATTGCTTCTGCCATATTGGGAGACCTAACTGCTTGGGAAAACAAAGAGAAGAAATACATTTTATAAAAGCAATTTAGATTGATGTTTGAAAATTAAAAGGTTTTAACAGCAAAATCCAATTTAAAATTCAGTATGTTTATCTCATAATAAATGGTGAGCACAGGTTGGCAGAGAGTATGTTTGCCTACAATTTGGTTAAATTATGTCTTTCTCTGATTCCAAGATAATGTTTAAATACTACAAATCTGCTCTTTTTTGCGTGTAGCAGTTTATTCTATTTCTGTTCCCTTTCTCACGTCCCCACAAGCATTTTTACAGATGCTCAGAGAGGGAGATTGGGAAATGATCTTGAGTTTAAAAACTAGAACTAGTGGGGGTTTTCGCAGGTTGGTTTTCACTAAACCAATTCTGGGATTTGGTTCATCACACTTTCAGGATCATTCTCTACTAATTGATTTTTTTCTGTCTGAATGTGTGCCTGTGTGTGTCTTGTTGGAGGGGGGGAGGGTTGGAGAGGGGTAGTTTTGATTTCTGGTGACATCTTATCATAGAACACCTAAAAATTTTGTCTCTGATGTACCCCAGCCCTTCTTCTCTTGACACTCTGTTGTTTTTTACCAATTCAACAGGAATTCAGAAGCGTGAAGCCGTCAACTGCCGAAAGATTCGACACTTTGAGAACAAGTTTGCTATGGAAACACTCATCTGTGAACAGCAGTGAGGAACAGTACAGTTACAGGAGACTTAAAAAATACAGTATGACCCCACCCTTTGTATTGTGTGCAGTGATTTTTTTTTTTAAATCTTCTTCTATGTAAGTAGTGGACAGGGCTTTCTTGCTGACCACCTTCCATTCTTCTCATCTCATGATACATGTAAAATCAATACGTTTTAGTTTTTCTCCTTATTTTCAGGTGTGGTGTTCTTCTTATATTTGAATAGCAATTGTATAAAGACTTAGTTGCTAGTGCATTTCACGTGAATCTCGAATACTAGGAGGAAGAAGAATTCTTTGAAATATCCACCAGTTTTTAAATAAGTAAAATTGAAAAAAATTATTAATGTACAAATGGACTGCAAGAGCTACTTCTAACTGTAATATTACGTGCTATATAGTTTGTTACAGCATATAGAAAAATCTGTATTTGACTCTCCTAACCAAGTGCAATTTGTTTTGTTTTTAAAATATTGTCATATTTACCTTTTTGAGATTGATTTCTGACTTGATGTTTTAAAATGACAAGTGTTTGCTGTAACAATCTTTTAGAGAATTTAGAAGTAACTTATGTTACTAACTTGTATATAATCCATGTATGTGCAATGGAAAATAAACCTTATAAACCTGTTTGTCTAAAAGTCTTGTGTTTTCTTCTGCTACTACTGGATTATTTTTAAGAAGAGGGGACTACAGTTAAAATTAATGCATTTTACTTGAAGTGCCGTTTCTAAAGATAGAATAGATGGCTGAGAAATGAAATATTAAAAGAGAAGCATGCTTTTCTGTCCCTTTTTTAATTAAAGGCAATACTGTGCTGCTGGCTGAAACTCTGGATGAGTGTTTTCACAGTACTGTGAAATACTCAAATGTGGCCAGGGTGAAGACCCAAAGCTGATCTAATGTGTTGTTAATGCCTGAAACCCCTGTCCTGAATATTTGTCAAATGATGGGCATCATCCAGCGTGTGCCAGGAGTCAGGCTGACCCAGCTGAGAGCCAGGAGTGTTCACTACCTGCAGGATTTTGCCATTCCCTTTGTTCCCCATCGTGGTGTTCCTGCCAGCCTGTGCCACTGAGCTTTGCCAGATACTCTGGGGCTTGCTCAAATATCATCAACACCATTCTGTATCATGCCATTTACACCTCAGACTGCTATTCTTAAAGCAAGACTGGTTTTATTTTTTTCTAATACAGTTTGGATCCTTGCAATGCCAAATTTTCTAGGGGAGAGTGCAGAATAAGATGAGTAAGATTAATAAGATGCATTTGCTGTTTTGAAGCTGTTGGCAAGAAAAAGTACAGGACAGAAGAAAAAAGGGAGTAACATTGAAATAAGGCTGGAAAATCTCCCCCTAGATCCACCTGAGAGCTTCCATGACATGGGAACTGACTTGTCTTCTGGCCAAATTTTGAGCATTGATTCATCAGAAAAGTAGGAATGTTTATAGAGTAATTGCATATTTGAAAAAAAAACAACAAAAACTGTTAAAACTTATTTATAAATTATATACACCATAGGCACCCAAATAATTTGTCTTAGGTTAATTCAATCAAGAGACTTCGTACTAATCTTATTTTTCATCTTTTAAAGGATCTTTTTTTAATACAGTGGGACGATGCTTCACTGTTTTTGGAACCATTATACACTTGTAAACATGCTATGATCCAGCTTCCTGCTATTGTGAATGGTTGGACTGAGATAAAATAATTTGTTTTAAAGGAAGTTTCCTAAATACACAATAGTTTTTTTCTTTCCTCATCTGCGTGTGGCTTAATTTACAGATTGGTCCTGGTGCCAAGTGCATTATATGTGAAATGAAAAATATCACTGCTGTATTCCAGAGCTGGACTTTTTAAATCCATTTTTGATGGTGCATGGCAATCATGAGCATCAAATAAGGTCTCACATGCACACAAGCTGGATGTTAATGTATAAATTATATTTACATAGCTGCACTACAGTATATGTGCAAGCAATATATGTGCAAGCAAGCTAGAAAACCTGCTGGGAAAACATTCAGGATGTTGCAATCCTGTGCTTGCAACAAAGGTCAAGTGTATGTCAGCACATGGTTGCTGGTGCATTTTTTGGAGCCCTGTATGACGCAGGATTCACACTGAAGTACTTTGAAGGATGTTTCCTACCTTTTCAGGAGCGTTCTGTTCCTATTTTCCCTAAGTGAAACATGAAACTTGTTAATTTGTAAGCAAGCTTTGTCTGGTATTTAACTTGTTGTCAAAATAAAACTGAGTAGGCAAACTTGGTGATCTGTGGTGTGCCCTTTAACGGGGACACCAGCAAATGAGGCTGCTGAAGAGGGTGGCAGAGCAGACTTGGAGGAGAAAGAAGATTTGTTCTTGCAGATGGGAGGTTTCTATGATCTAATAGCTTTTGAGCCTGTTGGAAGGAAATTTACTTTGACCATCCGTGTGAAAATAAGTGTGGGGAAGGAGGGAGAAACTCGTGTGCACTGAGGAGAGGCTCTCAGCATGGGCTCGTGTCTTGTTAAAAGCCAGGCAGTTCATGTAGGAAGACAACCTAAAGCACCTGCAGTGAAAGCTCATGTTGGAATTTCTGCCTTCTTAGTCCAAGTTGATGAAGCATGGGATGCAAATCCAGGGAAAGAAAGTGCTCTTGGAGATGCTTGGGTTTTTTTCCTTTTTAAATAGTAGAAGCATAATAAATAAAAGTATAGTAATAGCTAAGAGTCTAATAACAAAAATAGCTGTGCTGCAGTGAAGAAACCACATTTCCAGCCCAGCGAATTCCAGAAAAGGGTTAGTGTAAAAATGACCTCATTGGACAATGATCTTTGCAAATAGTTTTAAAACTCCCCATAAAAAGCAAAATTAGTCCTAATGCTGAGACATACTTTATTACTGAAGCAGTGAAATCAGTATCCTGTGCCACCATGTTCAGTTGGTGGAGGGGGCTGTGTTGCTCTCTCATGGGTCCCAAAGTGCCTCTGATGTTCAGGTGGTCCTTGCATGAATGAAGTTGATGTGACCAGTCAATGTGATCAGCGTAATCTGGGCTTGCAAAGTACAAAACCCAGGCCTCTCTTTTCCAGCTACAGTCTTGCAGCTTTAGCAAACAGGCACGGGGCAAGTTTTGGCATGAAGAAAATCCTTCAAGACTGAAGAATGCAAGAGTTCAGTTACCTGATGCCTGTCAAGGTGTGTGCGTGCATTTGCTCGTATGGGTTGGGTGGGAGGATGGAGATGTGACGCATCAATGTTAACAAAAGCTTGTGGTTTAGAGACATCAGCAGAGCTGCACTCTCACTGACATTGCTTGTTCCAGTAGGAGGAGATTTTACTGCTATGGAGGAAGCAACATAAAAGAGCCTATAGTGCTGTTTTCACACCACGAGCTTTTCTGGAATGCTATACACAAATGTTTTTGCCTAATTAGAGTATTTCACTGCCATGGATTAGTAAAGAATGTCCTTCTCTTAGACCCACTCATAGCAAAAAGAAAGAAACAAGATCACGGGTTAGTTCAGTTCAGATAAATGCCTATGCTCACTGACTGCAGGCTACGCTTGCTAATTTTCAATTGGTTTTCAGGTTGTTGGTCAAGATTAATTTGATTCCTAAGAACTAGCTCCAGGAGAGGGCATTCTGCTTCGTGTGGGCTTCGGAAATCTTGGAAGTGGAGGCATGGGAAACATCCTTACTGGGGAGATGGCCAGCATCGGGACAGGGTGTTGCCTGTGCCAGAGCACACTTCCTCCTGTGGTGGGAGGAAGCAGAACTTGGGACTGAAAAGAATGGGAAGGGGGGGGATTGCAGCAGGGTCCTTAATGTGACTGTGTAATTGCAAGCAGTAAGAGGGCTGTGGTTTGCTTGCTGATCTTTATTTCATTACTAGTTGGCAACATGAGCTGAAATGAACTGCCCTGCAGAGGGGACGCCCTCCCTGCATCTTCCTGGGGCAGAAAGGACCCAGGGTTTGAAATGCTTTGCCTGCTGAGGACACAGGGTGGTACCTGTGTGACAAAGCACAGGGTGTGATGCAGCTGTGCATGCAAGGGGATGATTTATACTGATATCCAGAAACCTTTATGGGCAAGGAAAGCCATACCAGGAATGATCATTTTTGTCTGATGTAATTGCACTGTCACTAGGGCTTAATTTGATAAATTGCATCAGTGAGGTATTTTATTTTTTAGTACCCTGGCTCTTAGCACTAGTGCAAATGTGTCAAAACAGTCACAGCTCTGACAGCCATTCTCACAGAGAACAAGAAATGTGGAAGGTCTGTTTAAGTAGTTATGATTCTTCTATAGATGGATACAATTGAGCAAAAAGAGAAAAAGGTGACGCTCAAGTCTGAAAGCTTTGATCAATGCAAAACCTCTCTGATGTCCAAGCAAATAACTAGAACTATCTGTGAAGGGTTGAGGTTTTGCACAGAGGCATCATTTTACCATGCAGCCATCTCCCCATCCAGTAACAACAGTGGTGCTGTCCTACTGGATCCCAGTGGAATTTTGGTCAAATGCTTTATTGATAGAGATTCCTGCCTTAAACTCATCACTGCAGTCCTAAAAGTCCAGCAGTGCCCTGTGTAGTGCTCTGAGAAGAACAAGCCACAGACGTGTGTATAGCAGTGGAGTGAAAAATGTTCTTTTAATTCATAATGTCAGTGTATAGGGAGAGGCTTTGAACTGTTAGATGTGGCACCATCTGATAGATATCTCCCATCCTAAAGAGAAATGGGTAGATGTTTGTCACAGTCCTTATGGATTTTACATCACTGTAGAAATACTAACTTAGAGAAATGGTTTTCATTTTTCATATCTCAAGCTGCGTATCTGTGTAGGAAACAATGGCAAAGGGGTCAGCCTCACCACCACCAAGGGGCACAACCAGCCAGTTCCACCCCATCACCCCAGCAAACCCGCTCCAGCTTCAAAGGCAGAGCTGATGCCAACGCCATCGCAGCGTTAGCGGGGAGGAGATGATGCTGGGCAGTGCCAAAGGCCTGTCCAAGCCACATGCCGAGTGTCCCTGAGGCCCTCCTGCAGCAAGACTGTCCCTTGGGTCTGTCTGCTGCACCAGGTGCTTCTCCAGCGAGGCTCCTCTTCAGGCCGGGGGCCCACGGGGCAGCGGCCTGCAGGTGAAAAGCTGGCCTGCAGGTCTGTCACCTCCTTGCTCCTGTTAGCAGCACTTGTGCTGGGGCTGGAGAGGGACAGCTGGGCTCCAGGGGACACTGATGGCAGAGGGCTGCAGGCTGCTACACAGGAATGCACGCAGGAATGCTGCAAGGAATGTGAATGCACAGAAAGGGCTGGCCAGGAGAGGCTATGTCCCCTCCAGGATTGATTCTGCCTGTTACATGCAGGAAAATTGGTGTGATAAATGCAGACATCTTTATAATCGTTGAGCTTTATAGCCTACGGGCTCTATTCAAGCAGAAATTCTGCCAATATTTAGTATTTGGACAAATATCCGGAAGCTCTCAATTTAGCAGGTTTTTTAATGCATGTGTTTTGATCATGCAACTTCAGAAAACTGATCTTGCTATAATTGAAATCATGGCTTTTATTCCCACTGGCAATGACCATGAAACTACAGCAACAGTTTTAAGTGAAAAAATTAGGATAATAAAATTACCTAAGGTTGTGTAGCAGCTGGAAACAATGAGTCAGGACTGCCTGACTGGACAATGTTTCACATATGTCCCTGAACTATACTCTAAAAGCAGTTGTAACAAGATGTTTAGAATAAAGATTCTGTCAGGTCAGATGCAAATATTATCATTTATAATTTATCTGACATTTCAGTGTTTCCTCTGCTTCTTTTGTTTGTTTTTTTTCCCCAGTAGCTGAATTTTTTTCTTTGTAATTTCACTGAAAAGTCTGAAGGCTTCATTTAGAAGATATTTTAGAATACAGGATTAAAACATTCAAAGCACTACATATTAAAAGGAAAATGGGAAAAAAGTGCAGCAACTTAAATATGGTTTTACATGAGGAGGTGCTTTTCTTTGGAAGCACATACATGTTAACTCTTCTTACTGCAGTTTAGATGTAGTTACTATGCCCAAGGCTTTAGGGTGGATTATTAGAAGTTATTGTTGCTTGATTCATCTGCTGCCTCCCTTTGTCTCCCTCCAGCTGAAAGTTGAAGCATTCTGATATTATATTTTGGGTTTACATGTTTATGGAGGGGAACCCTAAGAGCCTTGCTTGATGAAAAAGTGCATAAAATATGACTTGAGAAGGTGCACTAACAATTCCAAAAAAAAAAAGAAAATAAAATAGTATTTACACTGAGGCTGGTTTGTGAACTCTTTAAAAGGAGCAATGCACATGAAGACAAATTCTTTGCCTGCCATCTGGACGATGCAGGGCCTGGCACAAAGAGCATGTTACAGCAGCTGTGAGGGAAGCGACCCAGGAGGGTGTGTTTCCTTCTTGCTGACAGCTGGCATGGTCTCCACTGGCTGGGACTAAGTTCTCTGAGATGCTTTGCTCTCATTTTAAATTCTTTTGTGCTCTTAAAGCCAGTTGTGAGGAGAAGGCAATGAACTCAGCTATGGTTTAGGGGTTCAGCTTACTTTTCCAAGCTGGTCTGTCCACTTGTCTGCGGATCAGTGGTCGATGACAGACAGTGCTAAACCCCAAACCTTCCACAGCATCTGGTACCATCCGATCAGAAAAAGCATTTGTGTTTAGAACCAGGGTAAAGTTACTGCCACAGTTTTACTAGAATCATAATCAGGAATGTCCAAATCCCACCACAGTCTACAACTCAAACATTTGAGTTTATGTACTTTGGTTTGTTCTCTATCCACTTTTCTGTAATTAGTTTAATTCTAATTATAAAGCAAAAAGCCAGACACTGTTCTCCTGTTTTAAGGTAATGAATATAAAGGAAAAGCCTGAACAAATTACTAGAATGTATGAATGCAAAAATACTAGTGAATTTTAATTGTATAACATAATAACGCTCATGCTGATTTTTGTTTGGGTTTTTCTTAAATACAGAGTTTTGACAGCAGTCTCACCAAAGTAGTTGCTTTACAGATGAATAACAGTTTTGCACAGGTGGTAAGAATCCTTATATACAAATATTTTTCCTTTTCTAAGAATTTGTCATCATGTAAGTCTGAAAATAAAAGTGTTTTGTTTTTTTTGGTTTTTTTTTTTTTCTGGCAGAGATTGGCCTTAAGGTCGTGAGCATGCAATTGCAGACAAGAAAGCAAATTTTTAAGGTCTTTGAATCAGGGCCCTGGCAATTTGAATCTCATTGACTTAAAAATCCAGGAGATGCCCACAGCCTGAATTTCTTATATTAAGTGTAGTTGTACCACACAGTGTTCAAAGTAACATTTCAGTTAGGTAGGTCTTGGATGATTGTCAGATTGGGAGGTCGCTGAATCACGGAATCATTTAGACCGGAAAAGACCTCCGAGATCGTCGAGGCCAACCTTTGACTGGTCACCCACCACATCATCCACTAGACCGTGGCACCAAGTGCCATCATGTCTAGTTGTTTCTTGAACACCTCCTGGGAGGGTGACTTCACTGCTGCCCACAGGGCACCCCATTCCATTGTTTAACCACCCTTTCATTATGGAATTCCTCTTGAGGTCCAACCTAGACCTCCCCTGGCGTAGTCCGAGGCCATGTCCTCTTGTCCTGTGACTTGTTACCTGGGACAAGACGCCAACCCTCACCTCACTACAGCAGCAAAGTTTCCCAAGTCTCCTTTTCCCAGCTTAAACGCCACCAGCTCCCTCAGCCACTCAGGACTTATGCTCCAGGCCCTTCCCCAGCTATGCTGCCCTTCTCTGGACTTTCTTGTGAGAAACTGGACACAGTTGAGATGTAATTCCACAAGTGCCGAGTGCCGGGGGACAATCCCTGCCCTGCTCCTGCTGGCCACACTGTTGCAGACACAGGCCAGGATGCCACTGGCCCTCTCGGCCACCTGAGCACACCCTGGCTCACGTTCAGCTGCTGTGGACCAGCACCCCCAGGACCTTTTCCAAAGGGCCGCCTTCCAGCCACTCTGCCCCCANAAAGGGCTCCCAGCCACTCTGCCCCCAGCACGCAGCGCTGCCCGGGGCTGTTGTGACACAAGGGCAGGACCCGGCACCTGGTCCGGCTGCACCAGCGGTCCCAAAGGATCTGCGATTCCTGCTCCGCGCCCTGCACAGTTACGCTGGATTGTTGTTCTCATACACGGGTCTGCGTTTCTGCCCACCTCACGGAAAAGACGTATCGGCTGCCGGGACCTGCTGAGTACCGGAAGGCTCAGTCCCTGCCGCGGCCGGGCGGCTCCGTGAGGCGGCTCGGTCAGGCCGGCCCGCGGAGCCTCCGCCGCTCGGTCCCGCCCCGTGCCCGGGGCCGCGGGCGGGGCG